>CM028348.1:50790193-51374823 GCA_016618105.1 Dendrobium huoshanense | reverse complement strand
AGGATCATCTCGATTCCGCGGTGCCTCACTACGAATCCTAGAATTTTCCCGAGCGACGCCGAAGGCGCACTTCAAGGGTTCATTTTCAAATCGTAGCGGCGCAACCGTTCGAAAACAACTCTTAAGTCATGCAGGTGAGCCTCTTTAACCTTGCTCTTGACAACTAAATCATCAATATACATTCAACTTGATTATGAATTAAGTCGTCAAAGATACGGGTCATGGCCCGTTGGTAGGTTGCTCGGCATTCTTTAGCCGAATGGCATTACCTTTAAACAAAAGATTCCAATAGGGTTCTGAACGCCGTATTTCTCTCATCTTCAGGGCCATCTTGATTTGGTTTAACTACGAGCCGTCCATGATGAGAAATCCATGAAGAGATAGCATGAGGAAAGGCAATGTCCACCATGAGTTCTGGTATTGGTAGGGGGAACTCATCCTTAGGGCATGCCTTATTCAGATCCCTATAGTCGACACAAATCCGAATCTGACCATTTTTCTTTCGAACTGGCACGACGCTGGCCACCCAAGAGGGGTATTGTTCCTCTCGAATGAATCCGGCCTCTGCCAATTTCTTAACTTCAGAAACGACTTGTTGCTCAATCTCTAAGCGCATGCGTCGAGGAGCTTGTTTAACAGGGATGGCATCATGCCGAACCCCAAGTTTGTGAACTGCTACCTCAGCAGGCAAACCTGGCATTTCGTCATATGTCCAGGCAAAGCAATCCCTAACTCGAATAACAACTGGATTAAGTCTTGAGTTTCACCCTCGCTTAACAAAGTACTTATAAAAATCGGACGGGGGTCATCATCGTTTCCCAAGTTAATTTCTCTCAACTCATCGACTGTCGACTTAATTTCCTCTTCAAATTCAGGGGGTGCATCCCGAACTTGAAGATCATCGGGATCGTCTAAAGTCTCCAAACAGAGTCCATCCAAAGGACAAGGAGGATCTGTAGGGACATTTGGAGAATCGAGATGGTAAGTTATCATTAGGCAATACTCATCATCATCGAATGAACTAACTGTTCCAAAGCCAATACCACTTGTTGGATTTTTATTTACTTTTTGTTCGCCAAATATTCTCGTGGTATCTAGCTTGACCCTTAGTCCATCGGTATGGTACAGAACCTTTAGAAAAAGTATTTTTTACACAAACAGGGAAGTAGCCGAAAGGTAATTCCATTAATTCATTAAAATCTGCCTCCTCAAGGGTTACATCACCTTCGTCCCTTGCGGAGGAGGAGCCAGGAAAGAATTTCTGGACTTTCTTAACTTCACCATCCAAGTTGGGGGCCACTTTGACTTCTAACCCTACAACCCTGCCTGCCGACAGTGGGGTCAGAGAAAGGGCCTCAATCCTTCTAGTGAGCTTTTCATACATTGTTAATTCAGGCTCGTCACTTTTAACTTTTGAAATATCTACCTCAGGGTCACTGTCCTGGTCTAAGGTGAGATCAAATTTTGGAGGAGTATTTATGTTTTGATAATCGAGAGAGAGGGCAGCACCTTGACTTTCTAGTTCACTATCGGAATCTGATTCCAAATCAATGTATACGAGTGCTGCTCTCCTGTCTAATGAAGCGCGGCCTCGACCTCGTGCCCTTAAAGCCATCCTCCCACCTCTTTGAGGTAATGTGCTTGGAGGTCTAAGGACAACAATATCAGAGTCGTCTTCACTACTCGATTGAATCATTTCTTGATTGATATTCTTATCTTTTTCTTTCTTTTGGTTGAATTTTTGTTCAACCATTTTCTCCTCAAATTTGATCTCTAATTTAGAACGGGACGAGGACCCTTTTGGTACAAAATATGCAGCATCTTCGTAGATCCCAATTTCTTGAATTGAGAATGGTTGCAAATCACCCTTAATCACATGTTCAATGCCATCTCGTTGATACTTAATGCATTGGTGCAGGGTAGATGGAACCATTCTATATTCGTGAATCCAAGGTCTACCTAGAAGTGCGTTAAAGGACGTAGTTGAATCAATTATATGAAATTTAGCTTCAGTTTTTAAACCTCCTATTTCTAGGAGTAGAGTGATCGAACCTAAAGCTCTCTCGCCCTTCTCGTTGAACCCACGAAGCACCAACCTGTCGGTTGAAAGCTTGCTAGTATCAACTCTGAGATAAGCAAGGGTCTTTATGTTCATCACGTTGACCGATGCACCCGGATCAACAAGGACTCTTGATAACTTGAAATTTCCCACATCTACAGTAATGTAGAGGGGACGATTGTGGTCAGCAGTTCTCAAGAGTAAATCTTCGTCTGAAAAGGTAACCCCAGGGACCTCTTTGA
This sequence comes from Dendrobium huoshanense, assembly GCA_016618105.1. Lineage (NCBI taxonomy): Eukaryota > Viridiplantae > Streptophyta > Magnoliopsida > Asparagales > Orchidaceae > Dendrobium > Dendrobium huoshanense. Next base: position 51,372,522 of record CM028348.1, on the reverse strand, counting down.
AGTAGAGAGCCTCACCTTCTGAAGTTGCAGCCAACTGTGTTAAGCAAATCTCTGGATCGAGAAGTGCTTTAATTAGAGACTCCCTCATTTCTTTGGAAAGAAGGAGGGCGTCATAAATACTTAATTTTGCTGGCAACTTCCTAAGGTGGGCTAGAACATTGTAATCAACCTTAGGAACGACAGACTCGAAACCCGGAGGAATTAAAGGAAATTCTGGTTGTTGAGGGGAATCCGGACTTAGATTTCGAATGAAGGTTGCTTGCCTTTATCCTGAGGGGGCAACCTAGGGGGTAAGACTTTACCGCCACGGAGTTGCACCTGCTCGACATCTTCGGGCGGGCAAACTAGGGCAGTGTCTACACACACCATAGGTGTTGGATCATCATTTTCTGAAAGCGAGTCAGAATCTGAAAGTTCTATCAAGATAGGATTTCCTTGAAAATTGATTTGAGGGAAATCACTTTCTGATAAAGCTTCACATTCGACCTCTTCTTGAATAGTCGATTCGGGGAGGTTGGTTTGATTAACCTCAATATTTGGTTCATTAGGAGTTTGATTCAAAGCAGGAGAGTCATCAATTTGCATTTGAGATTCATGGTTAATCATCAAGACAGAAGTAGAAGGATGTTTTTTATTCATCTTTTGACCCTTCGCCTTTGATGGGGCAAAGTAAAAGTCAGATAACAAAAGAGGGGAAAGGGTTTTAACACCACCATCCGCCATTCTAATACATCTCTCATCTACACACTTCCTCTCTACAAAATCAGATTTCTCTTCTTTCACATTTTTCTCAGTAGTTCCTAAGACTACTGGAGAGGGAAGTGGCTCAACATCCTTCTGCGAAGCGTCCAGGTCAACTTTCCACACCGGGGCCTGGGCTATCGTAGTCAGCTGTTGAGAAAGACGAAAAGACTTGTTAATCGACTTTTTAAGTGCCCGGGACAAAGCAATGTCCCAACCATCTTCAACAAAACAAGAAGAGTTAAGAGGATTACCTGAAATGGTCTTAATTGAAGCCTTTTCTGGATCGACCAAGTATTCCTTAGGTATTATGATGTTACCTTGGGTGTAGTTCCTCTCAAGCCAATCTTTGAACACAACGCAGTCCTCAAGAGGGTGACTAAGCATCCTGTGGTACGGGCAATACTTGGGATCATCTTTCTTGCTCTCATCCTCAGGCCTCCTAGCCTCTGGCAACTGAAAATCTGGTTTCTTTAACAGACTTCTGAAGATCTTCTTAACTGACTCCCTTTTAAATGGATAAGGCTTTGCCAATCTCTCTCTAAAAGGGATGAAAGAGGGATCTCTAGTATGTTGAGGAACTATCTGAAAGGCTGCTTCTGAGGCGGCTGTGGTGGAAGTGGAGTGCTAGGCTGACTAACACTGGCCTCTTTCCTTTATCTACTGCTGAGACCACAGCTTTCTTTTCAAATGTCTTCACCAGTTTTGGACCCTTCCTTTCCTCAGACTGCTCTCGTAAGAATGGCATCCTAGGAGCCTCTTCCTGCAAATTGCTAGCCTTATTAAGAAGTTTCTCAAAAGTTTTAATAGTGAAACCCTTCAGGAGAAAAGCAACAGGACCGTGGATATTCTTCAACAGAATCTCCACAGCATGTTGTTCTTGCAACTGGGGTTCACACTTCATCGAGAGGTTTCGCCACCTCAAGATGTACTCAACTAGAGACTCTCCCGGCTTTTGCTTTTCAACCACGAGATCGCCCACAGTGGTGCGTTGTTGCGCTCCAGAAAATCTCTTAAGAAAGAGGTTTTCTAGGTCGCTAAAGGTTCTTACTGAACCGTTGGGCAGATCGGCGTACCATTCAAAAGCAATGCCGGATAGACTACTTACAAATTGGCGAAATAGTAGAGCATCTGACCCTCCTGCGTTGCAACAGCTTGCTCGGAAGTGGGCCAGATGCTGTCTCGGATTTTCAATTCCGGTGAAAACTTTAAAAGTTGGTGGCACAAAGCCCTTTGGATAAGGAACTAAGTCATATTCCTCGGGGTAGGGTCTACCCTTTGCAATAGACACAGTTCCTTGAGCATGGGCTAAGGCCTCCCTTACCTGGTCCTCAATTAACTGCTTGATATCCTTCTGAGGTGGGATCGGAGGAATGGTGGAAACTGCAGGGTGAACTGGAGGTGTCTCTACTGGACAAGGGAGAGTCACAGGTGGTGACTCGAGAGGTCTGGATTTAAGTTCTGCCCTTTTGGCCTTTTCTGTGAGCTCTCGAGCTGACTGGTGGATCACAAAAGACTCTTGCTGTGATTTGTCCAACTTCTCTTGCATTTCTCTAACTTGTGACATCATGCTAGCGAGCTGAGTCTCCAAGTTTTTTATATGTTCTTCATCTCTATCTTTCACAGACTCATCTGACTCTGACTCAACAGCATGCGGATCATCATCTTTAACAAATCGGCGCTTGCTGGGCTCAGCTTCTTTATTAGATCCTCTAGTTTCAACCACATGAATGCCCCAACATAATCATCTTCATCTCCAAGGAGATCATCCATATCAGGGTCAAAGAAGCCGTTCCTTCTTTGTTCAACAAGATGTTTCTTATTTCTTGAACTACCTCCTCGACCGGTCTATCCCCAATTGATTTAGGGTCAAGGGGTAAGTATCCTTTATATTCAGCCATATCAAACAACTCTTCAGAATCCATAAGGGCAATGATTTCTGTAAGTTTTGGATTAGGATCTGGTTGAGACTTTGTATCTGGCTCATCTTCCATTTCTAAATCCTGGTCAATTCTCTCCTCTTCGACTATTCCAAAGCTGGTAGTCAGAAGAGTGGCATCCTCTACAGGGAGGGGGACATATTCCTCAGGAGAAGTAGGAGCTTGTAAAGTGATAGTTCCCACATCTGGTAAGGTAAGGTCCTCAGACACCTGACTAAGGGGCCTAGGAATGACACTCGAACTTTGAGGATCATCAACTGGGGTAACAGGAACGGTGACTATTGGATCCGGAATCAAACTAACCGCGGCAGGACTATCAACTGTAACAACTGGGGTACTAGCCTGAACATCCATCAATTCAACTGAACTCGGAGTAGGGTCGACTGAAACTCGTTGGAGCTGCAGAATGAACTTAGAAGTTCTAGGAGGTGGTGGCAGACTCTCCAACTTAGTTCTCTTCGGCACATATCTCCTTTCAGGAGATTTAGGTCTTTTTCCTTTAAGGTCCACAGGCTTTTGAACTTCAACCCCCTTTGGTTTGACAATCACTGAGCCAATCTCACAGGTTTATGTGGGGGTACCGAGGGTCTACCAGTAGAATGGAGGCCTCTCTCGGACCCAGTCAACACAATACCCTCTGTTTGAGAAGACAGAGGGCGTGGCACCCAGTGATATCCATCAACCAGTACCGAAGTAGCAGGCTGTCTAGCATACTTCTTATTCTTCCTAACGAATTGAGGGGTTAAATTCCTGCTTCAGATACTTCTTCCTTCAACACTTCCTTTTGGAAGCGATGTGAGATCACTCCCTTTAACTGTTTCACATATTCCTCTTTAGTCTGTCCGGTCTGTGCAGCACAGGTGTGAATTATATTTCTCAAAGTTCTTGTCTTTTGAAAGGTGTTTTTCTTTCTGAGTCTTCTTGGTCGAGTAGTCGACCGGGCATGGTGGAGAACGGGCTATCCTAGTATCCTCCTCCCCTTGAGCTGAAGCCAGGGGGTAAAAGCGACTTCCCTTTAGGAGGGGAGAGGAAGCAGGAATAGGTAGTTCCTCAACAGCCTCAGGTTCTACTTGGGCCAAGGTCTTAAAAGGTAGGACTCTCTTAGCCTTAGAGATTTTCTTCCTAAGTCTCCTCAAATAATTCTTCTTCTGATTCTTAGTGGTGAATCTAAGTCCAGAACTAGACCCTTCTTCAAAAACAGACTTAATTTTAGTGGAAGGCTCAACAACTGGTTCAGGTTGTTTCTGATCATCACTGACTACTGGCAAGGTGGGTGCAGATCCCACAATTAACTCAACTACTGGGGAGTTTCCTTACTGGCATCCAGGCTCACATCTGGTGTCCATCCATAGAGAGCTCTAGAGTACTAAATCCCATTCCAAAGATACAGTACTCCCTTGTCATTAACAGTCGAATTCAACTCTTGGTCAAAGGAGAAAATCAATTGGCCAGCCATTTGAAATTTTCTGAAAGTTAAAGAAAATGATTGAAATTAGATTTTTTTGAAAAGAGTGGTAAAAAGTATTTTATTACTATTTTTTTGAAAGTATGACATATATTGGCCCACGAGGAAATCGTATGGGGTAACATATGTCAACTTGGAGTTTAAGAAAATTTTGAAGGAATTTTGAGAATTTGAAATGGGTTCTCTTACAAATTCTAAAACACAACGGACAGAGTTTCCCCTTGCCCGAAGGCTTATGGAATTGTGAGAAAGCCCAAGTAAAAAGGGATAGTTTAACCCTCCCCACCCTTAGAAGTCAAAGGGGAAATGAGGGGGTTAAAACTAACAAGTTTGGAATGAAATCAAAAATTTTGAATGCTTTTCAATTTTAAGGATTTATATGTTGAACGAAAAATTTATCGACCATAAATTCATAAAATTAAAAAAGGATATCCAGAGATCTGATTTGACACTGTCGCCTCACAGGCTATGCCGGGGCAGAAAGTCAAAATCAGAACAGAAATCTAAATGAAATCAATTTAGAGGTAAAACCTCTCTTTTAATGTTTTATTATTATTTTAGATGTTGGCCACACTTACCCAAGGAAGAAATGGGCAAAGGGACCAACGGAAGAAAGGTAGTTAAGACTACCGATAAAACAAAATTTTGCCATTATTAAAGATGGAGAGAGAGATTTGTCCCACCGGGCGTGCCATTTTTTGTTGGTGGAATTTTAAAAAAACATGTTTTGAAAATATTAATTTTCTTTGGGGATTTTAAGATTAAGGTTGAGTTCCAATTCTAAGGTCGAATCGACTTCGTTAGAAAGAGTATATCACCCCGAAGGACGAAAATAAACTTTCATAACGGTGTTCAGACTTAGAATTATGTAAACTCATCTTGAATACTATGATCGGGTTCTAGGAAGAACTTTATATGGCCCCAAAGGGACAAAGTATAGTTCAACTGAGTACCCAATTACAATATTCAAGAGACATGACCATCGCATTCGCATCCAAAGCCTTATCGAAGAAGGATGTATCTCCCCAAGGAAATGACACCATTCTACGATAATTCTTCTAATGCTGGCATGATGATCATTATTTAACTTTTCCCAAAGAAATCTAATTAAGTTTTAGAAATCGAGTTTTCTTTAAAATCAGGTGTGTGTGGGGTTCCAAATCTCCTACGAGCGCAAGCCCTCGTAGTAATTACATCGTAGGGAGATAAAATCTCCTACGAAAAACTCGATTAAAATAATGGCAGAATTTTGTTTAGAGTTTCTAGGAGTGATATCAAAGTATGAATAGAATATTGGAAGATCAAAAGGGAATGGATCAAATTGAGCAGAGTTATTAACGGAGTTAAAGGATGAGAGGTAGGGGACACTTTGAGATTCCAGAACCATCCGGAAGTGTCCCAACTTAATCTAAGTGTTGGGCTTTATGTTTTGGACTTGAAATGATATTAATTAGAGTTGAGCATTTATTAGAATTTGGGATTAGATTCCCGAAGTTTGGGGTCTTATAATCAAAGATCTGCCCCGGAACCTAAATCTACTTTTGGACACTGGACCACAGTCGTCCGATCCTAGCTAATGCAGTGCAAACCTGGACTTACCCGGCCTGGATTGGGGAGCCAGCTAACCACCTAATCGATTTAAAATACATGAATCGGGTCTTTTTATGAAAGAGTGGTAGGGACGTGTATTTAAAGTTTTGGAAAGTTGGGGCCGACATCTAGAGATTCTCCTAATTGGCCCCTTAGACTATGTGTTGGGTGCTAAAATGCTAAGGACTATGAAATTATAAAGAATTTTGACTCTTTAATTTGTATCTAATGCAATGCATGCTGGTTAACAACCTCAAATCAAATATGCTCGAAACTTTTAAAAACAGGCTTATAAAATAATTTTTTAGAAGACTGGACTTCCCCAGGTCCGGCACCTCGTCCTCATAGGTCAGACTATCCGGACTCTACCCGCAGGCGGGGAAGGGTCTAAAACAAGGAAAGAAGAATGCAAAAATATGCATGCGACCCCGGGGGCGATCCCGGCTAATTCCCTAGATTCGTTATATTTCTATGTTATTTAGACTCACTAAAATTTTAGACTTTTAAGATTATGAGTATAAAACTTTCACACCCTCACGAGCCTCACGTATCCAGGCGAAAACAAGAGCGGCATGCAATCGCCAAAAAACTAGTAAAAACAAGTAATCCTAAAGGCAATCAAATCATTACATCAAATATTAACTTATTAATAAATGTCCATAGGCAAAGTTGCCTTGCTTATTACAAACCAGAATATTACAGAAAGTAAAGTGGCCGGGCACCACTGACAACAACCCGGATTCTAAACCTAGTAATGACGCAAGTTCTTTTGAGTGGGATACTCTCAATCTTCAAATCTTCAAGTCTTCAATCTCATTCTTCTTTGGACTCATTTTCTTCAATCTTCTTGGAATCTTCGTAGTGGATTACCCAAATAGATAAGAGGGCACTTCCTTCTAAGGGGAAGGCCACTCTTTCCTCTTTGGGTAAGGAAGAGGTATGATCCAAATTTGGATTTCCAAATGGAAAAGGAGTGTTCCCCAAAGGGGTATCCTTTCCTCTTTGGAATCCAAGCTTTGGATCTATGTATCCCAACTCAAAATAAACTTTCACAACACTTGACACTTGCACAAATTACATTGATATCAAAATAAAAATCTAGACTCACCTGCAAGGTTATCCTAAGCAATTAATATATAAAAAAAGCAGTTATTCCCAAGCAGTTGTATATGAGCAGAAAAGAAAGTAAACACACTGGCCACGCTCTTCTTATTTGGGGGCTTTAGCAGCTGAAGCACCTGTGCAAAGAATTATAATATTTATGCATTTTTTTGATTTGCCCCCTTTTTATATTGCCCTGCATGAGCGTGGCCACCTGCAGAAAACTGTGTCAACATCCAGATCGTACCTAACCTAAGGGTAATCTAGTCGCCAAACACATCAATCCATTCACAGAGTACAGAAAAGTAAGCAAACACAGCAAAGCAATTTCATCCACAACATGCAGTGAAAACTACGAAAAATCCGGCACACAGCAGTAAAGTAAACACCGGCCTAACCTAGATCTAGAGTTGGTTGTCCTAGCACATCATCTAAAGTGTGTGAGAAAGGTCGTGTGGCTGGGATAGATCCTAAAGTAGGTTATTAATTGAAGTCGTCTAAAAGTTTGGATTCGTTAAGGCTTAGAAGGGGATTTAGATTAAATTTAAATATTAATGAATTAAGAATTTTAATTGGAAATATTTTAGAAGTTAATTGATTGCTACCTTTGTTTCACACCGAGGCCGTGAAGTTTATTTCACCTTCCTTGGGCTAAGCTAATAGCCTCGTAGGCCTGGGTTACCCAGTAGCAATCAGGGTTGATTAAGTTATTTAAATTGGTTGGAATTAAAAGAGTGGCTTGATATTAAAGGGAGTTGGTTACTGATTTTAAGGTTTGATTAATTTAAATTTGCCATTAATTGATTCGTGGCGTTGTGCCACCAGGCTCGAGGAACCAGCCTCCTTAGGACACTTAGCCCCGCAGCCCGGAGTAGTCCAGCCGATAAACCAAATTAATGTAATCAAATTAGAGGTTTTTAAAAATGTTAAATAATTAAAGATTAATCTATTTTAAGATTTAACACCCCTTAAAATCCATTCGTGGCGTTGTGCCACCAGGCTCGAGGAACCAGCCTCCTTAGGACACTTAGCCCCGCAGCCCGGAGTAGTCCAGCCAATAAACTTCATCTTTAGGATGGTTGTTGTGTTTTAAAGGATTTGTTAAGTGTTTTAAACATTAAACCAATATTTTCTGAGTTTTAGAATGATTATGAGATTTTTAAGAATTTTTGAATATTTTAATGATTTAATTAAAGGGTTGAAAATTGACTTTTTGATTAAGCTCAAATTCTGGAATGTTTGTATTTTATTAAAATACTAGACCTCACTACGATCAGTTAGAAGGTAAGTACGTTGAAATCGGATTTTTCTACATTTTATTACGAAGGTTTGAAGTTTTGAACTAGTTTTGAACTAGATTTGACCGGTTTGTTGACTTTTTGAAATATTGCAGATTTCTGGAGTTTAACATTTTTAATAAATATTAGACCTTATTAGGAGTTGAATGCAAGTGAGTTTGGATGATTTGGATTTTTCTGGAATTAGTTATGAATTATCGAAGTTTGGGCATTTTAATGAATTTTAGAAATTTCTTAATTAGAGGGCCTCTTTTGTGAGTTTGCTTCAAACAAATTCCCAATCTCTTGAAAACACCTCCAAAGGTCAGGAACAACCTAAGGAGGGATCCCCAAGTGTTTGGGAGATTTTTGGATTTTTATATTATTATTAATTAATTATCTTAATTAAATATTGGTTTTCACTTAAAATTAAATTAGGGTTTAAATTGTTGTCAAATCAAGGGGCTTTTAATTATCATAGATTAAGGACTGAATTCTGGTCAATTTGAGGGTTTATATGTAATTTTTGGATTTAAATGGATTTATTACAATTTTTAGAAGTTTTAAAGGCTTAATTAAGGGTTTAAGACTTAGAAAATTAATTAGGGGGCCTAATGACCTCAAAAATCAGTGAAAATTTCCTAAGGGCTGAGGGTGTCACTATGTTCAAATGTTCAAAGTTTCAACTCAAGGGGAAGTGAATCCTAATTATTGAAATTTTTCTAAGTTTTCTATACATGGGTCCTTAATTATTGTCCTTAATCATGTCACTAGTTTTGAATAGGTTCAAATCAAAGTTCCTCTAACCCTTTGAATGAACATGGCATGCATACACAAGTGGCAAGCAAACAAGTCCTTAGATCTAGGAGAACCTAGGCTAGGTGGTGTGTGCACCTTAAGCATGCAATTAACTAAATAACATAATTAAGACAAAATTAGTGAATAATCAAGGAATGATTATTCACTAATTATCCCCTTCATTTCTATTCAAACATGCTTAATCAACATTTAAGATCTCAAATGACTCTTAAACACTTAAGGATTTACAAAAATATAATTTCAAAATATATATTAAAATACATAAATATAAATAGATTTATATATATATATATATAAATAGGAATATATATATATTATAAAATAATTAAATATATTATTAAAATACATTCTAATGAGTTGAAGGATCCACTGATCTCCATAGAAGTTTGGAAATAATAAAATATTTTTCTTGTATTTTTTTAAATAGTTAATAATTAATTAAATATAAAAAAAGGGTGAAAATACTCCAATAATTCAAAATACCTTCAAAACCTATTCAAATAATACTGAAAATTTTTCTGGAGACCAGCCATGAACTCAACAACATGCATGCCAAATTTCAGATAAAAATAATTTTTATATAATTAATTAAAAATGAAATACATATTTCTGTATTTCTTAAATTACCAGTAAAATAATAGTCAAAATAAACTGATTTTATTTTTAAAATAAACTAGATGAAATTCTGAAAAGTTTGATATATTATACTTAATTTTTGGTTATATATTTGATTTACTGTGATTTTTCAAAGTTTTAGTAATTAAAACTAATTAAAACACAATTTTATTAATTAAATGACGGCGGTGTGACACGCGGCGCACTGGGATTGGCGGGGTCGAAACCGCGCGGCGGCGGGGACACGCGTCGGCTGCTGGCCGCTTCACGCGGTTTTCACTTAACCACGTCAGCGGCGCGTGACAGCCGTTGGATTAACCGCGGGTTCGATCCAACGGCTGAGATCAGATCCCGCGGTCTGATCTCACCAGGAGAAGATCAGACGGCGGAGCTTCGATCCCGCTACTCCGAATGGATGGCCCTGATCTCGCCGGACGGCTGATCGAACGACGGATCGAATGCGCGGTCGGATCAGACCGCGGAAGGGCTCGATCTGGACCGTTGATCGAACGATCAACGGCCCAGAAAACGTACACTCGCCGGAGACCGTGAGAGACGCCCTAGAAAACGTATTTCGCTTCGTTCTCTCGATCGGATCGATCATTTCACTTAAAATTTTAAACGTAGATTAAGGACATGAACAGAAATCGTGGGGAATAATTAGTTTTAACTAAAACCCTAAAAGCGTAAAGCTATTTAGATCTAACTAAAGTGACCTAGATCTAGGGTTTTAGGGAGTTATACCGTTAGATCTTCGGAATTTCTGGATGGTTGAGCTTGTAGATTGTCCAAGTGAAGATTCCCAGCGAAAATCCAAGCTCGAACGCGTCTGGATCGGCTGCTATGGGCTTGGGACGGTCTAGGTGGTGGTTTCGCCGGAGAACTCGCCGCCGGTGACGTGCAACCACCTGGGTTTTGTAGTGGGGAGGTATAGGAAGCTCTGGAGATTCAAAACGAACTGGGGGCAGGGCTTGAGAGGGCTTGAGTAGTGAGAGATGGTTAGGGTTAGAATGTGTGTCATTAAGCCCTTTTCCCCCTATTCAAACGCCCCCAGGCCAAACGGATGGCTGGGATTGATGGAGGGGCTCCCTAGATGGTGCCACATGTCCCTGGGACAGCTAGAAGGCTGTCTCAAAGGCTGGCCAAGCCTTGCCTCCATTGGGCGGCTTGGGACAAGTGGGGGGGGGGGCTATTGCCATTTTGGGCTAAACCAGGCCCTGAGCTTGGTTAGGAGAGCTCCAAGTGAGCTTTAGGATATTAAGGGGTCGGCCTTGGGGAGTTAAATCAGGGAAAAAGGTCTAAAAGGTTGATTAAGACCTTTTAGAAGGGTTTAAGCTTGGGTTTGACCAAATTGACCAGTCAACTGGTCAATGGAGCTGATGTGGCACCCAAGCAGGTCATGGAGTCTCTCCAAGTGGCTGGATGGGTGTGGCTTGAGCTAGGTTCAATGGATTGAAAGTTTTGACCATATAAATGGTCACTTAAGCCTTGGGTTGACTGGTTGACCAGTCAACTCCATCAAGGATTATGAAATTTTCAATGAGGTGATTCAAATGGGTTGATTGGGTGGGTTGGAGGGTGGTTCCAAGAGCCATGTATGTCAAATAGATTAAAAAGACTTAATGGGCCCTTAATGGGCTTCTAGGCCAAAACTGGTTGACTTGGTCAACCAGTTGGGTTCAAGGGCTAGAAATGGGTTCAACAAATTCAGAATATCGTCCTGAGTCTATTGGATGTGGTCCCAGGGTTTGGAGGGGTCAATTTGGTCAAAATCACCATTTGAGCCCTTAAGGGCCTGTTTGGTCAACCTGGGTTGACTTGGTCAACCTGGGTTGACTTGGTCAACCAGGTTGACCCAGGGTCTGGGTTTGGGCTCAACAGGTTTGAAATGATGTTTTAAGGTTAATGGAGGTGGTTGGATGGCCTAAAGAGGTCATTTGGGTCAAAACACATGTTTGGACCCTTAAAGGGCCCCTTGGGTCAAACCAGTTGACTTGGTCAACCAGGTTGACTCAAGGGTTGGAAATGGGTTCAAAAGATTTGAAATGGCATTTGAAATTTGTTAAAGGTGGTTGCATCCCATTTGGAGCTCATTTGGTTTGAAATCCCCATTTGAGCCCCATAGGGGTGTTTTGGTCAATTTTGACCTATTGGTCAACTATGGTCAAAAATGGGTTTGAAAAATGCAGTTTGCTGCTCAATGGGTTAAAATCAAGGGTCTGGAAGTGATTGGAAGCTTGGACAAGGGTTCCAAGGTCAAGATCTCAAAGGGGTTAGGCTCAGTGGCATAGGCTGTAAATATTTGAAGGTTTTACAGCCTTTGAATTTTAATTCAGATTCTGGGGTTAGAGACCTCAGAATGAGCTCAAAATTGGAGGGTAGCCTTTAGAGACATGTCTTATCACTTTGCAAGTGATAGACCCTGAATCAGAGGCCACTTGACTGGATTTTGAGATGTTTGAAAAATCTCTGAAAAGGGTGTTTAGGACAGGGCCTTAAAGGTTTGAATTTGAGTTTAAACTCTGGGTCTGAATTTGATTTGAAGTTTGAATTAATTTGGACTTGAATTGGATGGAGTTTGAGATTCAAATTGGTCACATGTAGGAGTCAAATTGAAATTGAAATGGATTAAATATAGGAATTGATTTAAAATTGAGGTTGATCAAAGGTGGAGGTTGATTTGAAGTTGGAGTGATCCTAAGATTTAGGAGAGTTCTAAGATCTAGGATTTAAAGGAATCCTAGGCTCTAGAGTAGGCTCTAAAGTCTAGTTCTAGGAAAGATCCTAAGGTCTAGAGTGGATCCTAGGGTCTAGGATTAAATTTAGAATCTGGAAGGGTCTTAGTGACCTCATACAAAAATGAGGTCAACAGTACACAAGCGAAGCAAAAAGGGATCGTAAAAGAAGATAGTTTCCTTGTTGCTAATGCCAGTCGGCTATTAAATCATCACACAACTTTGCAAGAAATAATGATATACGACCCACACTCGGTGAATTCATCAAAAGTTAGGGATGAAGAAATACAAGGGAGTCTTTATTGTCAACAATGATCAGCCTTCAAAAAAGGTACAATCAATCCCCTACAAGTAGAAGGATTCAACGACGCTGTCAAAGACCCATCATCTACACTAAATGCTACCTACGAGAAAATGTAGAGAAACAGTAGCAAATGCAAAAGCCTACGATCGGTTCTAGAAGAATTATATGTAAAGAGAGCTGACCATGAATAAAGGGATCATGTCTACAACAAATGCAACTCTCCTTGCGAACAAAGGCAGGAGATTAGTTAGTGCACTACAATCTTCTTGCACAAATCATATAAGTAGTGCACGACAGTCTACCTATACAAACCAGCAAACAATTCAATCCATAAGCTGCTATACCCCGCCACCGGATCCGCAACACTCGTACTAGCGGACAGAAGGCGTACATAATCTCTCAAATGAAATATTGTGTGCATTCAAATTACAATTACTTGCACAACTAACATATTTCAAAATCCCCCTGCACCTACACCGTAGTTTGTATACACATAGGTACACTAAAGGAAAAAATACGATCTCGACCCGCATGGGTCCCGGCGAGCGTGTTATTGGTACACACGTGACGCCTAGGGATGCTGCGCGGGTCAACAAGTGAATTCAAGTCCGAATCCAATCCTTCTATACGGATCAATAGAAGTCGACAGGGTTCGGACCATCAAATAAATATACGGTGGTGGGGACCGATATATTTATTTTAATACATTCATATTAGGCCTTCAAAGCCTATAATCAATAGAATTCACTCACAGAGGCATAAAGCGTACGAAACCCGATCCTCGATCAACAGCCTGGTCGAGTTGACAAGGTTCAATCAAATAAATAGAAATGACCCCAAATACCCCGATGATGGCCGTGTTGAATGTGAATCTCAACCGGAGGGGTTAATCTCTCATATATTTCAAAATGTCCTAAAATCTCTACAAAATCCAAATTTCACAAAAAAAATCCAAAAATCATCAAGCTCTAAGATATTTAAATTTGAAATTAATCATCAATACACTTAAAACAAAATCCATCCACCCTCCGCAAAAAGTTTGTCGAGGTGGACAAATTCAAATATAACTTCAGTTCACAAAGAGCTAAATGCCTAGTCGAAAATATCACTAGGATCCATTCTCAATCAATCTCCTGCCAATAAGGACGTGGTACGTGTTCTCTAACCGGCGGTTCGCCGCCAAATGGCACCGCAGGATAAACGGTTATGACCCGGGGCCCTCTGAACCGAGTGGTTTTGCCGCCAAATGGCACCACGAAATACCGGTTATGGCCAGCGCCGTTACATTCCTTATTGGCATCAAATCTTTGAGATATGAATAAATAGGATATGATCGATAGGGCACAAAGCCCTCTGTTAGCTAAGGTGGATTCAAATTTGTTCCCTTAGACAAACATTCAACCCCGGTCTACAAGGTCCCCTTGGACGAAGCAACCCATGGCTGCCGACAAGGATCCTTCTGTCAGGTTGGGTCGACTACCTCCTCTGACTAAGTAGACCAGGGACCACGATGGCCCGGGACGACGGAACCATGGGATCTTGATCGGGTCCATCATCAATTCCCCCACCATCCGCTTTAAGTGCAAGATGGATGGTGAAATTTCTATTTTAAATATTAAATCTTCCAAAACCAACAAATTTCCCAATCCAAATCTTTAAATTTTCAAATATCTTCTTGCTGCTACTATATGCCAGATAACACGTATTCTCTATACGTATCTGATTGACGACTAGCCTTAATCGAAAGTTCTCTCTCGTTATCGGGAGGGGTAATTAACTATAGGGGCTTGCGCCTATAGGAAATCAGAACTCAGATTATAAAGTCCTCACAAAATGAGGGCGAAATCTCTGGGTAGTGTCTTATCTACAAACCCATCTGCCTTCCAAAATTTACCCCGGAACTTAAATCCGTTAAAACTCCCTCGCTCAAATAAAAAGAAAAGAAAAGCGAGCGGAGGCCGGGGCCGAATTTTCGGAGCTCACAATCATCTCTCAACTTCTCCTTATAATACAAAAGTCATACGTATTACTCTTCCATTTCTATAGGGAAAATCATACTATTCAAATTTTTTTTTTTCAATTTTTAACAACTTATATTCAGCAACAGTGGGATTATTTGCTCTCGTGAATGTTGGTGGTTTGAAAGTCTTGAATATTCTCAAATGTTTGTCTATTTCATTGCCAAAATTAAATTACAATCCATTGTCTGCAGAAGATTTTTCAATTGAGGTCATTTTGTCGACCACTTGAGAAATGAGATTCACAATATCATATAGCTATTTAGGTGTGGTCTCCTAATTTGTTCTATTCAAAATTGCATACCCTTGACCTCTAGGGGTTATTTTGGTCTACCATATTAATTTATTAACATGCATTCATCATTTGATTTATGTCCTAAAAAAAATCATTTGATTTATGTCTTAACGTGACTTCCACTTGGTAGTCCAGTCATGTTTTTTTTAGTTAGACTTCATGTTGAATTAGCCGTGCTCTTTTGGCTATGTTAATTCTTAGGATTGTCATGCCCTTTGACTATGTTATTCATTCTCCTGATTATGTTCTTTCGACTAGAAAATTTTCTTGATTTGGCAATGCATCATTGTGAAACTTATTAACTTTTTATTTTATATAACATTTTATCATGGACCAGTTTAATATGCCTTTTGCTGTAATTTTTCTTTACATAATTTTGGTTTTTGTCAGCCTGGAGAAGTTACCAATTTTGACAGATGCATTCCTTATTGTTCCAAAAGCAGGACTATAAAGCGGCATACACAATTTTTTAACATATTGATTAATACAACCTTATTCTTTCTTTTAACAGGATACTTTACACCAAGTGATGAACTCGCAAAGGAGATTTGCTCGGCTTCCGAGGTTTCAGGAGAGAAATATTGGCGAATGCCATTGGAAGACAGCTATTGGGAGTCGATGAAGTCTAGTGTAGCTGACATGCTGAATACAGGAGGCCGTGCAGGTGGTGCCATGACTGCTGCACTTTTCTTAAAACAGGTTTGCATCCTTCGATTATCTGATAAAATTTATTTTAGGCTGCACAATAAGGGCTAATGAAGCTCCCTTGAAGTAGTAATCACGTGATATTATGATGCATCATGGGCGAGGTCCTCTTAAAGCTCATAGTACCAGCTTAACTGCGTCATGGGAAGAATGCTGTGGATTAATCCACTAATTCATCTTCTTCCTGTTTATTAATTTATGCTAATTAATCGTTAGAATACCTATATGTTGCGAGGAATTTTATTTGATTCCTTTAAGAAAATTTTATTTATGTTTTGGTAATTTAAAATTTCTATGATGTCTACATAAGGGAAACATGTTTTGTTGATTGTTATACGTCAATTATGTGAATCATTGAGCAATGAAGCACATTTTCTATATAAAAATGGGGATGCAAGGATTACAATACACTAGGCTAGGAGGGGAGTCAACGAGGGAGTTAGTTTAGGGAGAGGATGGGATTGGCGCGGGGGGGGGGGGGGGGGGGGGGGGGGGGTTGGGGTTAGTGTTGAAGGGGAGGGAAGAGGGAATATTGAGTTGGAAAAAAATAGCTGGACAGAGCTTTAAAATTTTATTTACTAGTAATAACTAATTACAAAATTTAAATATATATTCCATTTAAAATACATATACATTACACTTAACTAAATTTTATTTTTAAATATATAATTTATCACTAATTATTTTAATTTTAATGTTTAATTAAACTTCTCAATTCAACTATTATTATATTTAATTTAAATAGAATTCTTAATTCTAAATTTGTCATTTAAATTACCATTTTAATATTGTTGCGTGCTAGAAAATTTGAGTCAGTAGAATGTGTTTCATATTTTAGCAGTATACAAAGATTTAGCACGAACAAATAAAAGTAATAGGACTAAAATTTTATGTGGAAAATCCGAAAAAGAAAAAAATTATGGGGCCTAGCCCAACTGCAAAAACCACTAGATAGTTAGTGATATAATAATGGTCTTCATTCTTTATTGTCGGAGAAGAAGGAAAGTACATAAATTAAGTATGACAGTTTTTTTTATAAATTAATTATGGCAATTAATATCCAACTACTGGTTTGATTTTCCCAATAAGGATTATAAATGTCCACAGATGGACTTTTGTACCCAACAATAGAGTTAAATATTGTTAATACTCTGAAGATGGTAGATATTTCTGATGCTGATCCTCAGTGATGATGGTGGTTGTCTGTGGCACTAGTTAGTGTTTGTCGCCGCTTGCGATAGCTGAAAAGTGTTAGAGTTCTCCCTTTGTTTCTTCTTTCCTCGCTCCCTTATGTGAAGAACGAGAAATTATTTATTGATTTTTCGGTGTGGTATGCTTCGTAAATCTATAGAAAATTTAGGGTAAATCAAGAGTGCTCCATCAGTCGATCCATATAGACTCCTTCGATCATAGAGTTTTCATTAAGTATTTAGTGCCTTAATGATGTTAGAATTAAGTGATCCTAGGCACGTTGAATTCATCTCGTCGAGCTGCTCGATTCGACTATAAGCATGCCATATTTGAAAATGATTTTGTTACCCAATAAATGCTTTGAAGCTTCCAAATATGCTTCGGTCACTTGGTTGGAGCCTATTTGGATTTGGATTGAACTAAATTTGGTGTCATTGGATTTATTCTGTCGAGACGTTCAGTTTGACCATAAGTTTGCTAAGATCAAAGTTCAGATGGTCTCAAATTTAATATTGAAAGTTTTCAATTCAAATATGTTTTGAGATTCATGCATGATCAATGTGATTTTTGGTGATGTATCATTTGCCCCACTATCTTCGTACGTCGAAGTTCGCGGAGTTCGAAAATATGTGACTGATCTTTCCAAAATGTTATGAAATAAAATTATAGTTTTTGGATAATTATGAGGCATGACCGCTCCTTTGATGTTAATATGGACCTCCCCTCAGGTTTGTGAACCAAGTAAAACATCCTTGCCTATAATTTAAGCTTCCCAAGAAGTTGATGTGTCGATCTGATAAAATAATGATGAAGAATTCCACTTTAAAATATTTTAATTTATTTAAAAAGGACTGTAGAGGTTCTGTTGGGGATGAAAGTACTAAAATTGAGTCTAAAATGTTGAAAAACTATTTCGGGGTCCAAATAATGTTCAAATAGGCTCATTTGGGCTTGAAATTAGGCAAAAACTAAATTAGGCTCATTGGACCGGCCGACTAGTTTGCCATTCGCCACCGGGGCCACTAGCGTGTCTTGGTACCTGCCTACGATGCCTCAATATCCCGCTCTGTCCTATTTTACTGTGCTACCCAGGCCGCCCACCTTTGTTGCCCATGCACCCGTGTGGCTTTGGCACATGAAACTAGTTTCAATTGGCGCCTTAATGGGGGCGTCATTTGGTGCCCCCTCCATTCTTAATTTAATTTAATTTTTTTGAAGGATTTTGATTTTGATTTTGATTTTTTTAAAAGTAAAAAAAAAAAAAGATTTTAACTTTTAATGATTTATATAATAAATTAAA
The DNA here is from genome assembly GCA_016618105.1 of Dendrobium huoshanense. Lineage (NCBI taxonomy): Eukaryota > Viridiplantae > Streptophyta > Magnoliopsida > Asparagales > Orchidaceae > Dendrobium > Dendrobium huoshanense. The sequence continues at coordinate 51,354,426 of CM028348.1, read as the reverse complement.
TACTAAGAAGGATGAAAGATATATGTATAAGTTAGCCAAACAAAGAAAATTGGAGTAGTAAGGATTTAATGCCAGTGAAGTGCATTAGGGACGAAAATTAAAAAAAAAATATTTAAAGAAGATATTCAAGAAAGGTGGATGAGATATTTTGCTAAACTTTTTAATGGAGATTATGAGAATACGATTGAATTTAGTGACCTTAATATCCTAAATGAAAATAAATATTTTTGTTTTTATCGGCATATTAGGAAAACCGAAGTGTGGAGAGGCTTTAAAGGAAATAAAGTGTGGAAAAACTGCTGGACATGATGATATTTCAATAAAGGTGTGAAAATGCTTAAGATATGAAAGAATTTTTTGGCTTACTAAACTTTTTAATAGTATTTTGTAGACTAAAAAGATGTCAGATGAGTGGAGAATGAGTGTGTTGATTCTTATTTTTAAGAATAAAGGTGATACACAAGATTGTGCGAATTATAGAGGAATTAAGTTAATATGTCATACTTTAAAACTTTTGATAGAGTTATGGAGTATAGGTTATGACGTGATACTAATGTTTCTCAAAATCAATCTGGATTCATGCCTGGTAGGTCTACTATGGAGCTATACATTTATTGAAAGGTTTGATTGAAAAGCATAGAGAGAATAAGGAGAATCTTCATATGATATTTATTGATTTAGAAAAGCATATGATAAAGTTCCAAGAGAAGTGCTATGGAAAGTTCTAGAAAAGAAAGGAGTTAATAATGCTTATATTCAATTCATTAGGGATATGTATGCATGTGTTGTTACTTTTGTTCAAACACAAGGTGGTTTGACCAAGTATTTTTTTATTTCTGTTGGATTACATCAAGGATCAGTCTTAAGCCATATCTTTTTTGCTTTAGCCATGGATGTTCTCACTAGACATTTGCAAGAGGTTGTTACCCTGGTGTATGTTTTTTGTTGATAATATTCTTCTTGTTGATAAGACTAGAGATAGAGTTGAAGGTAAACTATAGAGGTCAACTTTAGAGTGTAAAGGTTTTAATTTGAGTGGGTCTAAAATCAAATACATGGAGTATAATTTTAGTAGAATAGATCTAGTGGGTAATTTGTGATTTTGGGCGATCAGTAATTAATAAGAGTACAAGTTTTAGATATCTTGGGTCTATTGTTCAGATTGATGATAAAATAGATCGGGATATTATTAACAAAATTCAAGTTGGATGGTTGAAGTGGAGGAATGCATCAAGCTTGTTGTGTGACAGAAAAGTCCCTCTCAAACTTAAGGAAAAATTCTATAAGATGGTGGTGAGATCTGTAATGCTTTATGGTGCAGAATGTTGGCCATTAAAAGAGAAGCATATTATTAAGTTAAGTGTTGCAGAAATGAGGATGCTCAGGTGGATGAGTGACTTTACTCTTAGAGACAGGATACGAAATGAGCATATACATTGAGGTTGGAGTAGCTCTAGTTGAAGATAAGATTAGAGAGAGTTGTCTTAGATAGTTTGATCACATAAAATGGTGTCCTTCCGATGATTCAATTAGGAAAGTAGATGTATTAGATTTGGCTTATGTTAAGAAAGGTAGAGATAGACCTAAAAAGACTTGGTTAGAAATTAATAGAAATGACATTTCTTTTTTAGATTTAAATGAGAATTTGAATCTTAACAAGACACAATGGAGAAAAAGGATTTATGTAACCGACCCCACGTAGTGAGTAAAGGCTTGATGTTGTTGTTGATGGTTTTTTTTTCTTTTAATGCCAGGTGACTCTTCTTCATAAATTCATATCTCTCTTCCATAAATTCATGTAACTTTCTTCCTTAATGCTTCATAACTCTCATTTAAAGTTATAAAATCTTCTCCTCCTTTAAGTATAAATACCCTTTCATGGGAGAGAGAATTTGCACCACCTCTCTTTAATTTTCTCTTATCCTTCTTCTCCTTCTATTCTCTACTCCTTCTTATATTAAAGATATTCCACTATCTTAGATAGGAGATATCTCTATCAAGCTCTAACGACCCTCTTCCTTTTCTTTCATAGTTCTTTTTATATTAGAGACATTCCACTGTCTTGGATTGGTGGTATCCCTTATCAAGCTACAGTGTCCCTCTTTATATAAAAAAAGTAGCCATTATTTTTCTTCTCCTTTTTTTTATACTTATGTTAGAGGCATTACACTATTTTGGATAGGTGTTATCCCCTATTAAGCTCAAGTGCATGACTTTGTGTAGAGTGTGTTAATTCATATTTTTAAGAATAAAGGTGATGCACAAGATTGTACGAATTATAGAGGTATTAAGTAAATGTGTCATACTTTAAAACTATGGGAGCGAGTTATGGAGCATAGGTTGCGGCGTGATACTAATGTTTCTCAAAATCAATTTGGATTCATGCGGGGTAGGTCGACTATGGAAGCCATACATTTATTAAGAGATTTGATGGAGAAATATAGAGAAAATAAGGATGATCTACATATGATATTTATTGATTTAGAAAAAGCATATGATAAAGTTCCAAGAGAAGTGCTATGGAGAGTTCTTGAAATGAAAAGAGTCAATAATGCTTATATTCAAATCATTAAAGATATGTATGCAGGAGCTATTACTTGTGTTCAAACACAAGGTGGTTTGACCAAGTATTTCCCTATTTCGGCTGGGTTACATCAAGGATCAGCCTTAAGCCCATATCTTTTTGCTTTAGTCATGGATGTTCTCACTGGACATTTGCAAGAGGATGTACCTTGGTGTATGCTTTTTGCTGATGATATTCTTTTTGTTGATAAGACTAGAGAGGGAGTTAAAGGTCAACTTGAATTATGGAGGTCAACCTTAGAGTCTAAAGGTTTTCACTTGAGTAGATCTAAAACGGAATATATGGAGTGTAATTTTAGTAGTAATAGACCTAGTGAGGGGATTATGACTTTGGGCGATCAAGTAATTAATAAGAGTACACATTTTAGATATCTTGGATCTGTTGTTCAGAGTGATGGTGAAATAGATGGGTATATTATCAGCAGAATTAAAGTTGGATGGTTGAAGTGGAGGAATGCATCGGGCTTGTTATGTGATAGAAATGTACCCCTCTAAACTTAAGGGAAAATTCTATAAGATGGTAGTGAGGCCTGCAATGCTTTATGGTGCCGAATGCTGGCCATTAAAAGAGAAGCATAATACTAAGTTAAGTGTGACAGAGATGAGGATGCTCAGGTGGATGAGTGGCTTTACCCTTAGAGATAGGATACAAAATGAGCATATAGGTGAAAAGGTTGGAGTAGCTCCAGTACAAGATAAGATTAGAGAGAGTCGCCTTAGATGGTTTGGTCACATAAAAAGGCGGCCTTCCGATGACCCAGTTAGGAGAGTAGAGGTATTAGATTTGACTTGTGTTAAGAAAGGTAGGGGTAGACCTAAAAAGACTTGGTTAGAAAATATTAGGAATGACCTTTCTTTATTAGATTTAATGAGAATTTGACTTTTAATAGGACACAATGGAGAAAAAGGATTCATGTAGCCGACCCCACGTAGTGGGATAAAGGCTTGATTGTTGTTGTTGTCTTTTATATTTTTGCTTACATTATAGGCATTTCACTATCTTGGATAGGTGGTATTCACTATCAAGCTCCAATGCCCCTCTTTGTATAGAAGTTGCTCTAAGTAATTTAATAATCTCAATGAGTGATCATTATCCTCTAAAGCTACCCATGAAAAAGAAGATCAACTACCTCATGTACAAAATGATGGTTCAAGAGGATCTTATAAGGTAGCAATGGCTGATGACATGATGTATACAGTCACCAGAGATTCTTGGATCATATTCTGTAAGAATTTTTTTTCTCAATGATTTGGTAGTGATTCGCAAGAAGTTTTATGATGTGTTATTCATTACCCCAAAAAGGTCTAACCAGGCACGTGTTCCTTCACTGAGATTTATTATAGTGTGTGAGATGACGTTGATGAAAGCACTTTACTTCTCGCAATTTTAATTTCAGCTCTGTTTTAGATGAATAAGATTGTATGCTTGAATTTGATGTAGAATTTTAAAAATCATCAATTGTGATATAAGTCTAATCTTATTCGTCATAAGTTGATTAAGACTCGTACAAACTTAAATTAGAAAAAGGAAGCTTTGAAGATACTTGCAGGGGAGAAAAGTGCCCTTTAAACTTACGAGATCATCTTTTGGAGAGAGAAATAGCCATATTAAATACTGAGGCTCGTATGGAGATCATATCATTGACGACTATAGAAGAATTCATGAAGTTTTCATCTTATTGTCAAGAAGACCAAAATCACATACAAGTGGTTCATGATAAGCTACTTGATACTTCAGTCTTGATGAAGTCTTTGTCTGTGACTTCTTGAAAGGAGATCGGCTGGTACAACGTAAGATTGAGGTTGTAGTTGACGGGCTAACTCCCAACCAGACATTCGAGGATTATCCTCCAAATTCAAATGATAATAGTATTTAAAGTGAGCTGAGAAAGGTTTTTTTTAGTGGAAATATTGAGATAATGTATTGTTTTTATTATGAAGTATTTTTATTTACCCGATTATCTCTCTTTAAGGATTTTTATATGAGATTAATGTTTAATTGAAATAATGAATATCATTTTTTTGTTAAAATAACATTGATTTTGTAAACTTTCCCCAGAATAAAATAAATCTTTTATGAATGTTTGAGATATATTTTAATATATTACTTCTTAGTTAAGGCAATTAGAATAAAAGAATTTATTCCTTCAACAGCTTTTATCCTTATAAGATTTTTAGAGTATAAAAGAAATGTATATATCTTTTGAGGCTTTAGGCCTTCTGATATTTTTATGTACATGTACGTTGAAACTTTTAACCTTCTAAATTTTTTATTGTACTTGTACCTTTTGAGATTGTTAGCTTTCAAAGATTTTTTGTGTATATGTACCTTTTGAGGCTTTTAGTCTTCTAAGATTTTTGATGTACCTATATCTTTTGAGGCTTTTAGCCTTATAAGATTTTTGGTGTACATGTACCTTTTGAGGCCTATAACCTTCCAAGAATTTTTTTATGTACATGTGCCTTTTGAGGTATATGCCTTTAGATAATTTTAATATATATGTACCTTTTTTGGCTTTTAGCCTTCTAATATTTTTGGTGTATATGTACTTTTTGAGCCTTTTAGCCTTCTAAAGTTTTTTAATGTACCTAGGCTTTTTGAGGTGTATGCCTTCAGAGATTTTGGGATAATTTTATGTCTTATGAGGTTTTTGTCTTCTGAGATTTTAGGTTTACATCTATCTTTTGAGGTTTTAGTGTTCTAAGATTTTTTACATACATCTGTTCCTTCTGAGGCCTTTACTTTTAAAAGCTTTTGAATAATCCTGAACCTTCTGAGGCTTTTACCTTCTAAGGTATTTGAATAGGTGGTGGCCCTATCAACAACTTGCTCTCATGGAGCCTTTCTAGTGAGAACTTTGTCTATTACTAGTTTCTCTTCAAGGCTACATCAAGGGCATGTCTTCATGGGGTTGTGAGTGGAGACTCTGTTTGTCACTCACCCTCGTGGGGTTTTTCTAGTGAGGACCTTATTCACTATTAGCTTTCCTTTGAGGCTACCTCATGGGTGCACCTTGTTGGAGTAGTTTATTAGAGAGTTACTCGATGTTGTTAATTTACATTCAAAATATTGAGAAAATCCACAATGGATATTTTACTTATCCAAGGTTATTTGTCAGAGCGTTGCTCAATGATGTTAACTTGTGTGGAAGAGGCCGAGAGAATCCACTCACGATGTTTGACCTATCCGAGGTTGTTTGTCAGAATGTTTCTCAATGATGTTAAGCCTGTATAGAAGAGGTCAAATCGAATCCCCTAGGATCAATTGTACCTTGATTGGGAGGAGGCAAATGCCATATGTATCTCGCATCAAAAGTGAAGATTGATTTGTCTTTAGATCATCATAGTCTTTTTGAGGTCGAGATTAAGACATTGTCTAATAAGTAGAAGTCTAGCTGGGGACTGTATAAAGCTTGAAATTTACTTAAGCATCCTTACATTTATTGGGAGCATTATGAAAAATAGCTGTCAATGACATTGTCTCAAACGTTGAAAATATTGAAGAAAATTTTCTTGGCCATAATAATATATGAGGTTGCAGCCAAAGTTGCCCCCAGTCCAAATCTACTTACCACAAAATTGATGCAGCAGTGGTTGATGCTTGAGAGGCAATAGAAAAATGCATAAAGTTTCCCTCAAAATTGAAGGACTTCTTTGGATATGATAATAAATTATGATAAAGGGACTGTCTTACTTTAGCCATGCCCTAGTCATTGATGTGAACAACCTTTCGAGGTTGCAATAAAGGTTGTCCCATAGCTTTGAACCTTTTTATCGTATAGCTTCAGGGCCCCCTCTTGCTCTTGACTCCCACTCTATCACTTTCCCTCTCTCCTACCTTTCTCCTCTCTCTCTCTCTCTCTCTCTCTCTCTCTCTCTCTCTCTCTCTCTCTCTCTCTCTCTCTCTCTCTCTCTCTCTCTCTCAGCCTTTTTTTTCCCACTGGCAATCTTCTCCAGTTTCCTCTAGCCTTCTCTCTCTCTCTCTCTCTCTCTCTCTCTCTCTCTCTCTCTCTCTCTCCCCCCCCCTCCATGAGGATGAGATTGTTTTAAACATTATTTATATATTTTTCATTTATCTCTCTCTTTATCTCTTTCAATGTTTCACTATTAATTCTTTTTATTGACTTTTACTATACCATCTGAAACTTTTTTTTTACTAACAGCAACAACAACAACATCAAGCATTTGTCTCACTACATGGGGTCAGCTACATGAATCATTTTTCTCCATTGTGTTATGTTAAAAGGCAAATTCTAGTTTAAATCCAATAAAGAAAGATCATTTCCAATATTTTCTAACTAAGCCTTTTTAGGTCTACCTCTACCTTTCTTAACATAAGTCAAATTTAATACCTTTACTTTCCTAACCGGGTCATCATGTTACATTATTTCTTTCTCTCTCCATCGATGAGGGAAGATCATCTTAAACCTTTCTTTTATTTTTACCTTAGCTCTCTCTCCTTATTTATATCTTTTCCCCCATTTGTATATTTTTTCTTCACATCACTAGTCGTTTTAAATTAAAAATTTCATAAATTATTTTTATTATTTTAAAAACTCCATCAAATCTCTCTTATAAGAAATTTATGTATTAAAGCTAATAAATTACACTATAGGAGAATTACAATTTTTAAATTTAAATCAAGTAGCTCAAAATATGCTTATTATAATTTTTCATATATTTAATAAGTGGCAGCTTTTTTATATATTTATTGCTCGTTATAAAATATTTTTTAATTAGAATTTTATTTAAATTAGATATGAAAATATAGTGTAAGAAATAGTTGAGCATGATAATATATAGTCCAAATAATTTTGAAATGAATTTAGATGAGCTTGACATAAAAATTTTTTAATTTTATAAAATTTATCATCTTATAACAACTATAATAAAAAATAAAATAAAATCTTAATGTCAATTTAAAGCTCATATGAAAAAGCTTGAGAGTATTTTTTAAATCAGAAATTTGTGCCCTAGCAAATAAAAAATCCTTGCTCCAACATGACCACAGATTACGCCAAACTGTTATGTGATAGAAAATTTGAATCAGTAGAGTGTGTGTTTCTTGTCCTAGCAGTATATAAAAATTCAGCATGAACAGATAAAAGTTGTAGGACCAGAGAAATTTTAACGTGAAAAATTCAGAAAGGGAAAAAATCGCAAGGCCTAACCTAATTACAAAAACAACTAGATAATAAGGGATACGAAGATCTTACCTTCTTCACTACTGAAGAAGAATGAGAGTACAAAAAATCAAGTACGACAATTAATAGTCAATATTTGGGTTTGATTTTCCCAATAGGGAATATAGATGTCCACATATGGACTTTTACATTCAACATCAGAGTTAAATAGAGTCAATACTTTGGAGATGGTAGATATTTCTGATGCTGATCCTCAATGATGATGGTGATTGTCGGTGGCACTAGCTGGTGATTATTGGAGGCGGTGATAGCTAAAAATACTATAGTTCTCCATTGTTTTTCTCCTTTCCTCCCTCCCTTATGTGAAGAATGATGATCTATTTATAAATTTTTTGGAGTGGTATGGTCCGTAAATTTGTAGAAAATCTAGAAAAAATTAAGAATTCTCCATTAAACAGTCCATATTAGATCCCTTTTGATCATTTAGTTTTCATCAAGTATTTAAGCGTCTTAATGATGTCAGAATTAAGTGATCCTATGCTTGTTGGATTTGTCTCATTGAGCCACTCGATAAACTATAAGCATGCCATATTTAGAAATTATTTGGTTATCCAATAAATGTTTTGAAGCTTGCAAAAATATTTTGGTCCCTTGGTTTGAGCCTATACATGATAAGGTTGGAGTAGCTCTAGTACAAGATAAGATTAGAGAGAGTCGCCTTAGATGGTTTGGTCACATAAAACGACGGCCTTCCGATGACCCGGTTAGGAGAGTAGAGGTATTAGATTTGACTTATGTTAAGAAATGTAGGGGTAGACATAAAAAGACTTGGTTAGAAAATATTAGGAATGACCTTTCTTTATTAGATTTAAATGAGAATTTGATTTTTAATAGGACACAGTGGAGAAAAAAGATTCATGTAGCCGACCCCACGTAGTGGGATAAAGGCTTGATGTTGTTATTGTTGGTTTGAGCCTATTTAAACTTGGATTGGACTGATTTTGGTGTCATTGAGTTCATTCTGTCAAGACATTCAGTTTAATTATAAATTTGCTAATGCCTGATTTCAAATGGTCTCAAATTTAATATTGAAAGTTCTCAATTTAAATATGTTTCAAAATTTGTGCTTGATAAATGAGATTTTTTTTTTTGTGATGTATCAAATATTATAAAATTTTCAACTTCCTCGCACTCTTCTCCTCACCATTAAAATCCTAATAACGAATACTTTTGTTTAAGAAAAATAAGCTTAGAATTTTTTAAGAATCATAGTTAAATTTATTATATATAAAAAGGATCCTATCTTCCTCTTCTTTGTCACTAGCTACATCCCCCTTCTTTCCCTTCCACATGCACACCTGCTGGAACTTGCTCATCTCGGTCCCTTAAGCCCATCGTCCGCCTAATGTGCTTCTTCCTATTTCTCTTTCGTGCTCTTGTTGTCATGTCAATCCCCCTGTCTCTAGTGATTTTAACAATGGAATCTTCTTCGACAACATCTCGTGATTCCAGGGATAGGAGATGACAAGAACTTGGGTGTGTGTTTTGGTTTGGGGTTGATGACCTCTAGCTTATAGAGGGAAAATTAGAAATATGTTAAGAGAGATTACATTAAAAAATAATGGCTTGGGTGCCGTACCTAAAAGGTAGCTGTTGTGTCAAGTAAATATTGTGAAGGCACTAAGATAGAGTAAGAGGTTCAATCAAAATGATAGAACCTATACAGTCAATATTATGATCATCATTAAATATTTCAGGAGTACTATGTAACGAATAAATATTGTAGATATTTAAATATTAATTTTATAAACTTATAATTAGTTGGATGATATTATCATCTGATGTTTGGCTAATAATAGTTAAGTTGAACATGAGAGGTAAAGGTGCACATTTGGCTTAGTATTGAAAGCCTTGGTTATGCAGATTATTTTTCAAATGTTTTTGCTTATTTGTATGCATATTTAAGCTAATATTTCATGAAACTAAGCTTAAGCTAAGTTAGTTAATATTTGCAGTTTGTGGATGAGAAAGTGCAGTGGTTGCATATTGACATGGCTGGCCCTGTTTGGAATGAAAAGAAACGCACATCTACAGGCTTTGGGGTCTCCACCTTGGTTGAGTGGGTTCTGCAGAATTCTTCTCATTAATGCCCAAAATATATTAATAAAAAAAAACTTCAATATTTATTGTTGTTATTATGAACCAAAATATTGAAGTTGCTATGTTTTAATTTGATTATTCTTCTACCATGAAAGTATGAATGGAGACATCACAGCCAGCCAATGCAGGGGTCAGTGATTATTACATGCGAGTTTGGACAGCAAAAAAGAAGTTTTTGTGTTTGGATGGCTCAAAGGGTTTTCTATTATAAAGAAAAGAAAATAATTTTAATATATATTTGAAATTTAAATATTATGATCTACTTTTTTTGGCAAATGCAAAAGGGGAAAGTTTTATGGTAATAATTAATATGGCACGCCAAAAAGCAAAGAAAGGCAGAGCAGCTCTGCTGTTATTGGGATCCACTTCAATCATGCCTTCATATTTTGTTCAACTTTTTTATTACGCTTTTTCGCATTTCTTTAATTTCAAAGATTTTTACCGCTCTACCTAACCTCCCATATATTATTATTCTATTTATGTTGTTAAAAAGTAAAATGTTATTATTATTTGAAGTAAAGAAGGCCAAAGTTCTATTCCATTGAAATCAAAAGGGGTCATGTTCAGAGTATCTGTTTGAAGGAGACTAAGGAGATTTTAGATGTCAAAATAACATCTTATTTTATAGCAGCCAAATTACTTGAGATGATGACACCAAGGTTAGAGTTTTAGGGGAGATTAAAATTATAGTAACAGACATTTTTCAGCCACTTAAAAGGAAGCCATGGTCATGAAATAAAGAAAATTTTAAGGCATTATCAATTCTTCTGTGATAAAGTTTCCTTCTTATAAGGTGTACTTGGGGATGGACATGGATCTTAACCAAAAAAAAAAGCAATATAATTCCTCATAGAAAATCTTATCATATTTAAGAGTATGAGTGTTATCATTTGCAAGAGGATCGTAGGTCCCATTGCTACATCTCTTTCTAGAAGAAAGGAGAAGTTATCCATAGTAATAGTAAATCAGTAATAGTGAATAGGTTAGGAGATAATAAAAGGCAAATAGGCTGGGTAATAATAAAAGGAAGAATCTTCCCGAGATAGTAAGGATTTTTACAATCACTTTATAGAATGTGTTGCAAAAATAGATGGGTTTATAGTCACCCATTGAGTTGGCATATTTCTGTTTAGGAATTAGGGTGATAAGACAATGTTTCACTATAGTAGGTGAACCCACTCTTCTTACCAAAAAAATTAATTACTTCAAGCCACACCCCTGTACCTTTTCCTACCAGCAACTTATCATTCTCAAGTAAATTGGTCATCTCTTCCAACTCAAAGAAATTAGTAATATGAAATAGAATTAGTGGCTGCCTCATACTATCTCAAAACCCTCTCAGAAACTTGTAACACTTCTCATCGAAAGTGATAATCAATTATAAAGCATATGTGGCTAAGGCAATGACTTTTCCTCATATTGTAACTATTCTTCTCCCCTAAAACAACCTAAAAAATGTCTCATTTATAACCCACCAATCAGATGGGGATCCATGATTTATAAATAGATGTAGATTCCTCCTAATTAATTAGGGAATTCAACCTTTCATGAAACTTCTTCTTTTGCTAGCCTAATCACCAATGCTCAGCCTCATTACCTTATTGAAACATAACCAATGGTACCTTCCTCTTAGGAGTATACTTCATCCCATCAAAAGTATTCTAGTCACATCAACTTATCCTTTACTGTTGTGGGTTCAACAGTGCCCTCAAACCTTAAAGGTTTCAACCTCAAAACCATCTACAAATGCCTGTTTACTTCATCAGATCTGATAGAATATATCATGCTCTTAGCCTCACCCATCAATTGTACCATAAACTAGCAAATTTAGAAATAGAATAAGAGCTAACAATTGAAGTAGTACTCTGTAATGGTGCTACCTAACTAGCACTTTGCTCATCTGTCATATCTGGGTCTTATAGATTCATTAGACAATCACTCAAAATATAGAGCTAAATAGAACATGCACATGAAAACAAGCAGAAATGAATACCCAATACTAACTAAGACTATCTCATTTGACTGCATATCATTTCTTACACCTTTTGTTTTGCATTCAATCTCCCAAATCCAGTACTTTGATACCAAAGAGGGGCTGTCACAACCCAACCTAAATAACTCACAAACAAGATAACTCAAATCAAGTTGAATGGTGCAGACCAACCCAAGGTCAAAGTTTTGGAGACATTTCAAATTTATTCAATTTGAAATAGAGCATAAAACTTCTAATTAACTTCTAGTAAGCATAAAATATACTCAAACAATTTTTTTTTCATTTCATTCATCTTCAAAATTTATATAGAATAATTATTCACTATATTGTATGGCTACAAACTAGAATAAAGCAAATAAGAAAAAGTCATCATTGTACAAAAATTAAAAATTACCTATGATTATACGAATAGATCAAAACGTATAACTGTAGCTACTCAATCAGCTCTTTTCCTTTTTTATCTCAAATAAAATACAAAATATGTGTGAGCCAACACAGCTTAGTGGGCCTCACCAATAATCTAATTTTTAACTATTAAATCATTATACATTATTTAATTTTAAATAATAAATTAATTATGATTTTAATTAATTCTTTTAAAATCATTTATTAACACTTCACAGTATTAGGCAGAATAACATTTGGAAGTAGATAAAATTTAAATAATAATATAAGAAAAGTAAATAAATAAGTACTCCATAAGTAAAATATTTATCTCAGGTCCTTATACCTCCCATCAAAAATATATATCAAAATTCATCCTATTATCACCCCCTATGAATCCTGCATAATAGAACTTCCTCCAAAATTTGAGCTCCATAGAATCATATGTTTCAAGCATATATGTACATATATCATTTTATTGTAGAGAAGTAAATATAAATAAACAAATTTTAGAAATTTCCCAATGCTTAATTAGTATATAACATATTCAACTATTAAGCAAAATTTTAAGATCTTAGAATTTCACTAGATTATTAAGTATTAGTTAGAATAATTTTTTGAAGTTTTAATTATACAATAAAATTATTTTCTATGATCAAAATTAAATTTTAATTGGATAAAAATAGTAAACTTTTTTACTTTATCTGTCAGAAAATTTCTTGAATAATATCTAAATATGTAGAATAGTCATATATACAACATAGGAAAAGTTACATGATGAAAATTTAGCAGGTGTGAAATTATTATCATTTTTACACTACAAAGGTATAAATAAAATAAAAAAAGTATCAAACTTTATGTTTTTTTTAAAACTAAGATAGGTGGAATGTATTATACCTTGATCTGAATAACTTTAGAATTGGGAGACGACATAAAATGGACTAAAGTCATCTGAAATGACTTTCTCTATCTAAGATTTCTCTATCTCTATAGTTTCTTAAGGTAGGTTTTGATTTTAAATAAAATGAAAATAAAATGGGAATTGATATTTTTATAAAAAAAATTAATATAGCATCGATCCAAATCAAAAAATATAAGAGCTCAATGTCGTAGCACTGCCACCTTGGCATTGTGTTGCTCTCAAGGGCAAAATTTTAGATTTTTCATTTCATTCATGCAAGCCAATAGGTCTTGCTTTAGAATAAATTTTAATTTTTATATGCATACATAATATTCATAGATACATACAAGAGGTGTAAGTGCAAAAAATTTAGTGGGTTACCCATACTATAGCGGGCTTGGATAGGTACAACTAAGTATTACCTCATTGGGTATTACACATAATATTGTAGTGCTTAGAACCCAGCATCATAACATTGCTATAAACTTCCTTTTTCCTACCTAGAAATAGAGAAGGTAGTGTCACAACACTTAGAAAGTAGCATCCTAGTGTTCACATGGAGTTTTCACACACATGTATATCTTCACACACATAACACCTTAGGACTAATCTAATGTAGAAAATATATTAAAAAAACATTCACAGAAGATGTAGAGTTTGAACATGTCAACTTACCGAATTATTTCAAGTTATCACAGGTATTTTGATTATTGCTACTATGTTCTTCACAACATCAAAATGTATTTCAAATTCTTCAAAGAAGAAAAAAGCAGCATTTAGTTTTAAGAGATAATAAGAAGTTATAATTAAGTTTATGCTAAGCTGCATATTCGTGAAAGTTTGATAAAAGATGTTAAGCTTAAGTGAAATGTCCCTAGGCACACCAGGGGGATGAATTGGTGAATTTAAAAACTAATTTCTTACTTCAAAATATAACACTTATATTTTTGAATTTTTTCATTAATTAAAAAATAATTAACAACTATTCTTGATGCGGAAGCGAATAATTTTATAAAAAATTAGAATAACAATGATGATATTCTAATCAACAAAATAAAGCATAATCACTTATTTTCATCAAGAAAATTATCACAAAATAAAATTAAAAAAAAAAAGTAAAGTGTAGATAAGAAATCTGGATAAGCACACTAGAATTTTATAGTGATTCGATCAAACAATGACCCATGTCCACTCCCCAAAGTCCTCTCTAAGTATTGCAGTAAACTTTAGTGTCTCTCCTTTAGCTCCTGCAGCTAGGCAGAGAAGCCCTTAAAATCTTTTCACCAACCTGATGAGGAAAAGCACCTTGACTTCCTTTCTCACCCTCTAGGTAATGGCAGAGAACTATGACCTCCTTTATCACCCTCCTGGTGATGGCAGAGAACACAAACTCCTTTCTCACCCTCCTAGTGGTCATAGAGAACCACAAACTCCTTTCTCACCTTCCTAATTATGGCAGAAAATTACGACTTTGAGCTAAAGAACTTCTTCGCAGAGCCTTCCAAGAAATTGATATAGACACTTGAAGAAAATAAGGCAAGACACCTACTAGGAGCAACCGTGTGAATCCCTCACACTACTTCTCCCTTACAAAGGATCTCTCACTTTCTTCTTCCCAAAGCTCTCCTAGATCTCCTTCTCTATGTCTCTCTTAAGAGCACTCAACAGCCAGAGAATTAAAATAAGTCTATTGAGAGAGATTAAAAATAAGGCCTCATAAAAGCTCTATAATTCAATTATGACAACTCTTATTGTATTGTACAATCCAATATAATATGATATGATTAGTTCAAATAATCCTATTAGTATTGTACAAAGGCTAACGCATTGTACGACCAGTTCAATAAATAATGTTGATCATCCAATTTTATTTGAGAAACATCTAGTATGATTAGTTTAAATAACTTGGATTATTGTCTCGTATAATTAGCAATGATAAAATATCATCCTATGCAAAGATAGTGTCATATAGTACTATTTGTCCAATCGTCCTATATGATCTGATTGGATCAATTAATTCAAATTGTTCTTTAATTGCATAATTAATTTAGGCAATATTTGTTTATATCTTATAATATGATCCATATCGTACAATATGATTAATACAATTTTTAAATTTCAAAATATTGCTTAAATTATGATTGGCGCTTGGGATCTTGATTTCAATTGATTGTCTTGCACGGTCTATATCGTACAGTACTATTAGTTCAAATAGCTTTATTTATCATAATTAGTTATTTTAATGATTTTCTGATTAGCTGGTTGTATAGTATGATATGGATCATACAATATGATTAGTTCAGAAAATAAAACTTCTAAGTTTGTCACTATCTTATTGTCTTGTGTGTGTGTGTGTACACAGTCACCAAGTATATTATCCACAAAATAATAATTTGACTCAAGAGATGTAGAAATAAGAAAAGGTAAAATTACAGACTCTTCCAAACACTTAACCTTATTCTACCTAATCTTGAGAAGAACAATTTTGCATAGAGTACAGTGGACCTGAAATGTTAGCGCATGAGAAAAAAATAGATATGCAATAATAACAATTAACAGGATATAGCATATAGTAAAGAATTTAATAATATTTGTTATCATCAAAATCAGAAGACTTGGGTTTAGATTTGCAACATTTGAAGGTACTTCTATAATGGTACCTATCATACTTATTTCATATGTAAAGTTTCCATAAGGGTTATGTAAAAAAAATAAAAAAATAAGGACAAAATATTCCACCATTATCATTTCAGTACAGGAAAAACACGCATTATCGACAGACAAAATACGTCTAAAAATTCCTAAAATCTATCAGAAATTAGCATTTCTGACGGATTTCCTACAAATTTTTTTCGACGGTAAAACACGCTTCAGAAAAATATTATCAGCGCAAAATAATCCAATGGAAATATTTCCGGTGGATTTTCAACAGAAAAAACGTCGGAAATTTGTTCAGCGGATATACTCTGGCGAATATTTTTTCGCCAGAAAATCCGTCGAAAATCAATATTTTTCATGTAGTGTTTATATGATTTCAGAACAAACTATAAGAATGGATATGGAAAGTTATCATTTCATTGGGATAGAAAGGAATGTGTAATTATTGATTCTTGAATGGATTTGCTTTTATTAAACAACATATTGCACTTAATTGCTACTAAGCTTGACCTTGGTATTTTCTTTGAGTACTTGCATGGTCATCTAGAGAAACTCTTTGCTAATGAGCTTCACATGTCAGTGATGAGGTGATGCACTCTTTCCTAGCAAAACATATTTTTTCAAGAAATTTCCTATAATAAGTTGTTTGAAAAAATAATACTCTTCGTGGCGAGCTACGTTAGGTAGTGAAGGAGATTAAAAAGTTATATATCAAGCTCAAGCTGTCCATCCAAAATGTGTAAAATATTGAGCATTATTTGAATAGTATATCCACTCCTAAGAGTGGTGGAATGGTTTTTTTTTAATTTTAAAATCCCCTTTTCTTTTAAAATTTATTTTTAAGACATTTATTTTTTTATATTTATTTTTAAATTATATATATATATATATATATATATATATATATATATATATATATATATATATATATATATATATATATATATATATATATATATATATATATATATATGAAACTAAAAATTTATATAAAAATAAATTACCATCATCATTAAGCATATTATCCCAGATACATGCATTATAATAAAATAAGTAATTGAAATAAGTAAATAAAAAGCAAAAGAGAATAAAAAGCAAAATGAGAACTCTTCCCCCAAGAATTTACTACTCTTTTCTACAATCACCACTAGGCAAAAAAAAAAAAAAAACCTTCTCCTTAATGAATAATGGAGAAACCCTATTCTCTCTTCTTTTACTCCAATCGAGAATATTACTACTATAACCCACCTGCTAGTCCAAAAGACCTTATATTAATAAACATCAGATCACATCGTTCTCTTACAACAAATTGATGAACAACAATATCAAAGGAGAATTTGAGGTAAAAATAAATTCTAAACAATAATGGGTTGGCACCATCTTGAGAGATTCTTCTCACTTTTATTTTTTGAAATTAAAAGATTGTAGTTCTTTCTCCCAAATACTCTTCTCCTCATGTTTTTTAGTCTCAAAAATATCTTAGGATTTTTATAATGGTTTATATACAAAGCACACAATAATCAATATCTAAAATTATCTTTGCTGAAAAATATGAGTTTATTGTACAATATGATTAGTTCAAAAAATAATATATCATGAAAAACTAGTTTCTATTTGACTATCTTACATCATTGATATTGTATTGTATAATTGCTTATGTCAAATTCACATTAATTACACAATTAATTTTTGTAACTTAATTAGATTAATTTATGATGGTAAATCACACATTATAATTAATTCAATTTTTGTAACCTAAGTCCATACCTATTTCTAACACCTTCAGATTGGTCTCCTAGGATAAGTTCGGATGACTAGATGAGTATCTCCATTCTCTAAGCAAAGGATCCTAAGGTTCTACTATATCCCCTAAGTTAATGGATTCTACCCCTTGGATGACCTCTTCTTCTTCTTCTTTTTCTACTCTACGTTCAGAGTTTTTATCTGATTCATCAAACATAACATGGGTATATTCATCTACTACTAAGGTCTTCTTATAGAAAATTCTATAGGCTTTTCCTACGTATGAATATCCTAAGAAGACTCGTTCATCAAATTTGGGATCAAACTTTCCTAGAGGTGATTTTCCATTGATCA
This sequence comes from Dendrobium huoshanense, assembly GCA_016618105.1. Taxonomy (NCBI): domain Eukaryota; kingdom Viridiplantae; phylum Streptophyta; class Magnoliopsida; order Asparagales; family Orchidaceae; genus Dendrobium; species Dendrobium huoshanense. Next base: position 51,336,506 of record CM028348.1, on the reverse strand, counting down.
GGACAAAATATATACATCCAAATACATACAAGTGATATAGGTTGGGTGACCTACCCTTAAGGAGATCAAAGGATATTTTGTTTACTTAGATCTAACATTTACCCTATTAGTACATAACAAGCAGTATTTACTACTTCTTTCCAAAAGTATATAGGGAGAAAATATTCAGCTAGCATGGTCCTAACAACTTTGACTAAATTTTTTTTTTTCAACTATTCCATTTTGTTGAGGGGTCCTAGGGAAAGAAAGTTTATGCTCTATCCCTATCTCCTGATAAAAGGATTCAAATTTATTAATTTTAAACTCTCCATCATGATCACTATAAATGGTCAATATTTCACATCCTAATTTTCTCTATATCTAGGCGGAGAATGTTCTTTAGGAATACCCAAGTGAATCTTGAATAATCATCAAAAATTATAAATCCATATGATTTTCCTCCTATTCTGGCTATACTAACTAGTCCAAACATATCCATATGAAGAATTTCTAGTGGCCTAGAAGTGTTAATGTCCTTGATTAATTAATGAAATGAAGACTTAATTTGTTTTCCAATTGCCAGGAATCACATTGGTGGTCCTTTATGAAATCTAGCATGGGTATGCACCTAATTAAGTGTTTCTGAGGAATATTCCTAAGGGTATTTATACTTGCATGAAATAGTCTCCTATGATGGAGTTGGGATTCATAAATGGTGGTTTTCAAACATAAAGAATTAGAAAATTCAATATAATTTAAATCAATCATATAAATATATTTCACTCTTTTTCCTTTTAAAACTAATTTACCATTCAAGCTAATCAATTTTAAAGACAAATATTTAATGTCAAACCCTTTATCATATCATTGATTAATGCTAAGTGAATTATGCTTTAATCTATTTACAAGTAAGGTATTTTTAATTATGAAATTTTTTGAGTTACTAATTATACCTGAGCCTTGCACTTTCAGTGGTGTTGACTTTCGGTGTGAACTTGCCTCTTGACCTAGCCTCCAGCATGATGAACAACTTCAAATCTCTAGTTATGTGTCTTGAGAATCAGTTGTTCATGTATCACATACTCTCATCAGGTCTTTTATAAGATAACTCATACAAATCAGTTAGACATTAGATTTGGGAACCCAAGTAAGTTTAAGTTTCTCCTTATGCTTTGATGAATGAGTTGTATGTATGTTATGCTATGATGCATGTGATTTTGGCCTCTATATTAGATGTGTCTTACAGTGTATAGTGCAAGTGTGAGCTATATGACCTAACCCTGGGAATGGATTTACTAATTTTTACTGGGGGATGTGCCTCTTCCTAGGATTATATAATGCATGCACTAATGTGAGGTTGTACCATTGTGTTAAAGTAGGTGGTGTTATATTTTATTATAATGCATGAATTTTTGCTTTTAAAAATTGATTTGCATTTTCAATGCTAGCCACCTCCAATTTTAATGCATGCTAACTACAATCTTGTTTAGATGCATATCCCTCTAGTTGTTTGAATGAGTTTTCTAATTTAATATTCTTTGCTTTCAAGGAGTCATATGTAGTTGATTGATCAATATGCTTCTTGTTTAATGCATCAAACTCAGAAAGTGAAGACATCTGATTGCTATCTAAATTATAATGTTCAGCTATAAAATAATTATGCTCTTTTAGCAAGGTAGTAAAATCAGTGTTTAAACAAGCTTACATCCTTTTTAGCTTTCTATATGAATCATTTTTTTCTAAAATAATAAATAATTCATTATAAGATAGCTGACATACATCATCTTGATCTAACCTATCAAGATTATCATTAGTAATGAGATACAAGTTTGTTACCTCCTCCTTTTCTTGTTGTTCAGATGATTCTAAGGTAGAGTCAGCCCAAAAAGCCTTCTATATCCATTGCCTCCTCTTTCCAAATTTTGCTTTCTATTCACCCATCTCCTTGACTGGGTGATTATGGGCGAAGTTGTTTCAAAGATGTTCTGATTTATTGCATTCAAAATATATTGTGTCAGATGATTCTTTAAAATTTTTATTACTTTTATCTTTGCTCCATTATTGTTGATGATGCTTTTGCTTCTATTTTAGAAATTTTTTTAACTAACGGGTCATCAATGCAATACCGTCATCCTCTTCTACAACTGGACTGTTACTAGCTGAGTCGTTGGCTTTCAAGCCCACATTCTTCTCTTTTTTCTTATTACATACATCAAGTAGTCTTTGACTCATGCCTTGCTCGTAGTCAATAAGCGAGCCAAGCAAGTTGTCTATCGAATATACATTCAAATCCTTTGATTCTGATATCGCAGTGACTTTAGCATCATAAGTACTAGGTCAGCAATGCTTAATCTTTTTAACTTTTTTCATAATTAGAAAATTATCTACCTAATGCATACATGGATGATACTACTTGTTTTAAATCTAGTGTATATGTCAGATATAGTCTTATTAGGTTTCATGCAAAAAAGTTCATAGTCTTGTAGTAGAATATTTAACCTAGACTATTTAACTGCATTAATTCCCTCATACGTAATGCCAATCTATCCCATATTTCTTTCTTCATAGTATAAGTAGATAATCTCTTACAATCCTCAAATTTTAAAGCATGGAACAAATAATTTAAATATTTATCATTTAATTGAGCAAGCTCTCTATCTTCATGACTCCATTTAGTAAAGGGAATATCATTTTTACTCTATTAACTATTCGTGATGGAAGTGAATAACTAATTTGAATCATATGCCAACTTCTATAGTCAATGGATTGCAAAATTATAGACATGTGAATTTTTCAAAAATCAAAAGGAATGTTCAAATAGTGGTGGACGAGTTATTGAATAACCCTCTGTAGTATTTCTATTTCAAAATTGCATCACTAGATCTTTACTTGAGGATTTTAAAATTGTGAATTCCATGACCCTCTCTGATACCACTTGAAAGTTCGAGAAGGTTGTAAGACCTCCATGAACTAACCCTAGGAACACCAAGAGGGGGTGAATTAGTACTTAAAAAAAATACTACAATAATAATATTATTTTTTTATGCTAGAAAATAATTTTGAAAACAAATCTAAATGAGTAACTTAACACAAGAGGAAGCAATTTAGAGTTTAAAATATTTTTATTTTGAGGCAAAAATATATCAATCAAAATATTAAATTTTTTTGTTTTTAGCACTCCATAAATTTACCTAATTATAGTTTGTAATAAAAGATGAAATTCATGTAGGAAATTTAAAGTGTAGAAAAGTAAAAATAAATAAGAAAGAGCACACTAAAAATTTTATAGTGATTCCATCAACCTTGACACACATCCACTCCTTAGAGTCCTCCTCTCTAGATGTTATACCAACACTATAGTGTCTATCCTTTTGCCCTCACAACAATACGAAGAAGCTCATATAAGAATCACTTCCACCAAAACTGGTGTGATGAAGAACCGGAAGCTATATCACCCTACTAATGACGGTAGTGGAACTTCAAATACTTTTTCACCCTCCTGGTGAATGCAAATAATCTAGAATCCTTCTTTACCCTCTTGACGATAGCAAAGAACCATAATCATTTTTCACCATCCTAGTGAAGGTAGAGAACCCTAGAATCTTAACTTTGAAACTTCTCTCACAAAAAACAAAATCTTTAAGAACTCACCAAGGCCACAAGAGGAAGCTAGGTACAAGCTTGCCTGAAGAAACTGTACGAATACCCCTCACACACAACCTCATCTTCTTCTTGCCCTCTAAGCCCAAAGCCTTGCAAGAAAATCTACCTTAAGGTTCCTTCAACAGCTAAAGTTCTTATGAAAAAGTCTTCAAAAAAAAAAAAAAAAAAAAGCTTCAGTATAAAGCTTAATTAAAAATAACCTAAAATTTCTATTTGGTCATCTTTATTCGTACAGTACTATCTGGGTTTGCACATTATGATCACTTCCAAAAAAAAAATCTCATCCAATACAATGTTATAGTCCAAACTAACTATTTAAATTTAGCAAACATATTGTATTGTACGATCGTAAGTTTGTACAATATGATTAGTTTAATTTCTCTCTATTCATATAGGACCATTATGCTGATGATTGGAAATTATCTCTGTCGATTGTTTGGTATGATTAACATCATACTATACGGTCAATGCAACATCAATAGTTTTCATAGTACGATATAGATATCATATTATATGATTAACTAAAAAATTTAAGGTTTTAATCCAGTATGATCTCTAGGATGACCAAATTTTATCTATGTTAATCGTACGATATGATTTTTATCGTATAGTATTATTAGCCATATTTATTAAACTTTGATTTGATTAACTAATTACAAGAGATAATTTAAGTACGATTTCAAATATTGTACAATACGATTAGGATCATACGGTATGATTAGTTCAAAATTTAATATGAAAATTCTTACTTAATTTATCTGGCCGCTAGGTTTACAGATCGAAACAAATCGTACAGTATGATCTTCATCGTACAATATTATTAGTTCATTAGCATTAATGATTCAATTAGTTGTTAACTCTCTTTTTTGTATAACAAATCATACAGTACAATCGTAATCAACGGTACAATTTGTTCAAAAAATTCAAATCTTAAAATTTTCTCTCCCATGTATGTGTGTGCATGGTCGCCAATTTTGTATACACCATTACATGACCAAACTCAAGAAAAAAAAAATAAGGGAGTTGAAATTACAGACTCTTTTGATGATATCCTATTCTACCTAAACTTGAGTCTTGAGTAATCTTAAGCAGTGTATGATGTACCTAAAAAGTTAGTGCGCACAGACAAAAATAATATCCAATATATATGTTAGGAGAAATAAAATCTCAACCAATAATATATATTATCATCAAAATCACAAGCTAGGGATCCTGGATTGCAATAACTCCTAAGCTATCGCCATAATTTCTTATAATATGAAGCCCGATCACACTGATCGCTTATAGAAACTTAATGAAAGATAACATTTCACACTAACAAGAAGAACTAGATGATTTGAGTTTGAAGAAAAGTTAAAATAACAATAGGTGGATGCCCTCTCAAGAGATTTTTCTCACATTGGATTTTCAAAATGAAAAGCCTAAAGTTCTTTATCTCAAATTGCTCCTCTCCTAAAGTTTTTAGTATCACATATATTTTAGGTTTTTGAAAATGGTTTTTTTACAAAGCACTTAAAAATCAAACTCCAGAACTATCTTTATTGAAAATATGAGCATGTTAAATAGCAGAATTTGAATAGTATACAATATGATTAGTTCAAATAGAAAAACATAATGAAAATCAAATTTTGTTAGATCATCCAATATGATTGACATCATATTGTATGATTGCTTTGCTAGATTTGTAATTATTGCCCATTTATTGTTTTGGCTTAGTTAGATTAATTTAGAAAGGTAATTGTACAAGACGATATACATCATACTGTATAATTAATTAAAAAATTGAATTAATATAATTTTAAAAATAATCTTATAATGGTGATATATTTGAATAAAAAAATAATCTTATAAATTTGCTAGAAAAGTCAATGATAATTAGCTGAGTTTCAAAGAGAAGGTCAAGAAGCTAGCAACAGAATTGAAGGTGGTTGTTAAGTGGAAGGTTTTCGAGTTACAGAGTAAAGTAAATGCATCGAAATCATCTTTAGCTAGGTTAGAGTTATCAAAGAAAGAGCACAACCGTCCACTATATTTCTCTTTAGACTTGAAACTTTGGGTTAAAAGAGCTCAATTAAATTGAGGTCATTATAAGTTGCCTCATCTTCTAGTTGTGAGTGCATAAGCTTGGGTGAGCATAAGAAAGAAATTATGAATAAATCTTAGGAAGATGTTTCATTTTGCCTTGATATGTTGAGGATCATAGTGTGTTCCATAATGCTTGGAAAAATCTCAGTTTCTTTTATCAAAATGTTAAGAGATATTTGAAGCAAAAAGAATTGGAGAAATATATCATTTATAGCAAACATTCTTTAAAGAATGACTTGTGATATGTACTTTATAATACATATCTTATTCTTCTTCATGGTAATAATTTCGCTACTAATGGCACCACCATTGTTACAAGCAATCAACCTTCACCTCAATTATTATCACTGCCAGCGCAAGTGCTGGCCGACTCAAATCATCACCAGCTGCCACATAATGGATTTAATTTATTTCAAATTAAATAAAAAAAATAATCAGCTATATTTTTTTTTTTTACATTTATTCAAATAATTTAAATATTTTACTCATTTTTGTTAGCAAATTAAACGTAAGAAGAAATTTTAATTTTCAAGAACATCATACACAGCACCGTTCACCCACACCAAAAAAACACTACCCCCTCTATCTGCTGTCGTCCAATCGCAGCACAATCTTATTCCCCAATGGCTTCAATGCCTCTACCACCGCCACCCTTACCCACAGCGGCCTCCCAACACCGCCACCACACTCTTCCCCTCCTGCTTCCCGCCGCCGCCGCCTTCACTTCGGCTGTCCTCCTCCTCCTCCTCCTCCTCTTTTTCCTCTACTTCCACTTATCCCACCGCCGCCGCTCCCCAACTCTCCCCTTATCATCTTCTCCTTCTTCTTCACCCACCCTCCGCCGCTTCTCCTTCCGTTCCCTCCGCTCCGCCACACTCCATTTCGACCCTTCCCGATCCCTCGGCCGCGGTGCCTCGGCCGCTGTTTTCCGCGGCATTCTCCCCGACGGAAAGTCCGTCGCCATCAAACGCCTCAACCCATCCTTCCCTGACCGCGACTTCCAGAACGAACTAAAAGTGCTGGCCGATTTGCCCCCTTCACCCTTCATCGTCTCCCTCCTCGGATACTGCAACCGCCGACCCCATTACCTTCTTGTCTACGAGTACATGAGTAATGGTAGTCTCCAAGAAGCTCTTTTCGATTCTTCTCACCCTTTCATTGATTGGGACCGCCGGTTTAGAATCATCCTCGATATCGCTAAAGCTCTGGCCTTTCTCCATCTCCAATGCGATCCTCCTGTTATCCATGGCGATGTGAAGCCAGCCAATGTTCTTCTAGGCTCCGATTTCCAGGCGAAGCTGGCTGATTTTGGGCTTTCCAGGCGGAAAACTGATATCTTTAGCCATGAACTATGCTTGAGCCCACAGGTTGATCTTTCCCTTCCCTTTCATTCACCAAATCATGAGAAGAAGGCGAGTTTAAAGGGGAAGGATTTAGTATCCAATCCTTGTTGTGATGTTGAAGTTGGTTTTGTGGATAAATTCAGTGAATTGGGAGGGAGTTCTCCATTGGATGATGGGAGGATTGATTGGTGGTGGAAGCAGGATGAGAGTGAGGAGCTTAGTAGTAGAGATTATGTCAGAGAGTGGATTGGGAACCAGATTTGTCCTTCGAAGAACCCTGATTGGGATGATGATAGAAAGAGCTCACCCGAGTTAAGAAGCTCTAGTCAAATGGAGATATTTGAACAAAAAAGCTTGGATGAAACTGTTTTTACAGACATTGATGCTCAGACTCAGAACAAGAAGCTGAAGACTAATGTCGAAGCTCGATGTGATAAGGAGAGGAAGATGAGAGAATGGTGGAAAGAAGAGTACTTTGCTGAGATTAGTAAGAGAGGTAAAAACTGTAAGGGGTTGAAGTGGTTCAGAAACAACAAATTGGGAGAAATGGATATAAGCTTCAGGAAGGGTTGGAAGAAGAGGAAGAATCAATCAGTTGGTAGTGAGATTTTGAACAGTGATCTTTATAGCAAAGAACTTAGTAGCACTACAAGTATGAGAGGAACTATTTGTTATGTTGCTCCGGAATATGGAGGATTTAGCCATATTTATGAGAAAGCTGATATATACAGCTTTGGAGTTCTTGTTCTTGTTATTGTATCTGGAAGGAGACCTTTACATGTTCAGGAATCACCTATGAAGCTTGATAGAGCTAATCTTATAAGCTGGTGCAGGCAATTAGCACTTGTGGGAAATGTAATGGAAATTTTGGATGAAAAGTTGAAAGATTCTTGTGACAAGGATCAGGTTCATCTTTGTATAAATTTGGCACTTCTGTGCTTGCAGAGAACGCCGGAGTTGAGACCTGATAGTGGGGAGATTGTGAAGATTCTGAAAGGCGAGATGGAAATTCCAGCAGTTCCATTGGAGACTTCAAATTCTCCTATTAGCAGATCAATGAGGAGAACTAAGCAAGATTCAGCGTAATGTTTTGATTCCATCTTACTTGGTTATTTTCTTAAGCATTTGCAAGAGGGCATGTGAGGTTTTTTTAATTCTTCATTTACACTGTTGCAAATTGTTCAATTCCACCTAGGTCGTCTAAAGCTAATTTTTTTTACTCTCCGCCGATGTCTCCGTCACATTGATCTGTTGGTAGGAAACTTAGACTATCAACTAAGAGGCCTTGGATTATAATTCCGACTAACAAAACAGGTGATATGCAAGAAAATCTCAAGGAAAAAATTCTACCAATGAAAGTTGTGAACCAATGAGAGGTGTATGGCTTATTGGTAATCACATGAGGTTTCCTGTTTTATTTTGAAAGTTCAATTATTGCTTAAATGCTTTCCAGTTGGCTTCTTGTAGTTTCTATGGTGGAGGCATTCTTTTGATTTTTCTAATCTGGTATTTGAGCTAGTTAGTGACTGTTTTGACACAGTGGCTTATATATTTATATCTCTTTGGGGGATATGGTAGATAATGTTGAGCTGAGAAAATCAATAGCAATTGACTCTAAAATCACAAGTGCAAAATCTTCAATTACTGAACCAATCAGATGGCCATCTCCTTGGCTTTTTATACAGTGAAAAGTAGATGTTTGAGAGAGATCATTGGCAGCCTACGCATGATTGGAGGGTTAGTTAATATTATATGTTTTCAGGGTGGAATGAATGAATCTATGAAGCGTTGGACCCATTCTTATAACACTTTTGAAATGATTGAAGAAGAGCTATTATAAGCTTTCATTCCACTCAATTGAATAGCATGTTGGTGTGTCTGCTTTTGGGCCTTTTTTAAAGGGATAACTTCACTTATTTGAAATTATATGTATAATCTGTGTGTGTGTGAGAGAGAGAGAGGTGGCAGGCCATATTATTATGGACATTGATGTGGCTTATTTTGGTCGGCATATTCATGATTAGTGTTGGTGACATGCTCTCATGATGGCATGTGAAGGGAGTCTTTGGTGGGCCTATGAATTGGTTATAGTGATACAAATCAAAAGCTAAGCTGATTGTATGGTAAGTTGGAATGTTGCTACAAATCTGTTGTAAAATAGAAAAAGTAAATAACATATCAACTAGTCCAAATAGTGGGGTGGGGTACTCTCAAAACTTGATGAGCTTTCCATATATGATCAAAGAGCTCGAGCAAGGCTTCATTTGAGAGAGGGCTTTTTTATTATTTTTTTAAAAAAACTTTTTAATAAAAAATTAAAATTTTTATATCAAAAAATTACTTTAAAAAATCCATCCTAAATGAAAGCCTAAATCGAGGCTCAAATGACTCATGCATATGCTTTATTTAAATTATTGTTTGTTATATTATATATTATTAAATTAAGAGAGGACTCAACTTAATTGATATTGAACATTAATTCAAAGTAAAGGGAGATTTTGGACGCGGCAAATTTAATTATATTAAAAAAAATCGATTTATACAAGTCATGATTTATTTTTAAATTCATTAAATTAATATATTGAACCATAAAAATAAAAACTTACTATTATAAATAAATATATATTAAAATAGCATCAAAATATGAGCACAAATGCACATTTGAAGCAAGTCAAATGCATATTGAACATAAAAAAATAATATCCATATTGCTATAAATCAATTAGGATAAATATAATAAACTTATATGTGACTTTGAGTTGTATTCAATCGAATAAGTTGGGCTTAATAAAAATTATTGAATTTATAATTAAGAGTTCTGATGTTTCTAAAAGGAAGGAAGAAAGAAATTACAAGAGTGGCAATGAACAGAGCTGTATCAGCTACTGTACAAAATTGAGCTTGCATAGAATCCTTATTGTTTGAATACATCACCAAGGCCTGGTGGCATTCCGAGACTCTGGGCAAGATTTCCCATTCTCTCTTTCACAGCCTGCAACAAAGAAATAGGAATTCTTTCTCAATTTATGTTCAGAAGTTTGTTAAACAAATTAATATCATGTCTAAGAATCAGTTCTTGCCTGAATGCTTTTCTGATGTGCATCCCTGTATGCTTCAGTTACCAGCAAAGCTACTTTCTGTAGATCAGCCAAAAGCAGAGGTTTAATGTTCCATTGATTATTTTAAAATACATTTTGTTATATCTATTCCATAACCTTTAGATTGTCTGTTGGCATTTCTTAGACATTTTTTTTTTTTAATTTTCTTTAATTTCCTTTAATTTCAATAAGACTTTTTCTATATATGCTTACAGACTTTATATAGACTCAAGCAATAAAATTCAAAGTAATTTTTTAAGTGTAAGATTTTGACTGTGCATAAGGAAGCTAATGCTATGTGAAAAAAAGTAGCTAATGATATTATGAATGTTGCAAAGGATGTGAATAGAGTGTCAAAAGGAAAAGTTCCTAATTGTAAAAATAGTTATTAGTGGAATCAAAATATACAAGAAAAAATAAAAAATAAAAAGCTTTGTTATAAAAAAATGATTTAGATGTAAAAGCTCATAAAATTAGGAAAGATATAAATAAGCCCATAAAAAGTTCAAGAAAGTAATATGAGATACAAAGAAATTAGATTTTAATGATTTATATAATAGATTGGATATAAAGGAGAGCGAAAGTTATAAGTTAACTAAGAAAAGAGATAGTAAAAGGATTTAGTTCAAGGAAGTGCATTAAGAATGAAAATCAAAGAGTTTTTCTTAGAATAGAGTATTCAACAAAGGTGGATGAAATATTTTAATAAGTTTTTCAATAAGAATTGTGAGAATATGCTAGACTTTAGAGACCTTAATCTCCTAAATGAAAATAGAGATTTTTATTTTTATCGTTGTATTAGTAAAATTGAAGTTAGAGAGGCTTTAAAGAAAATGAAGTGCATAAAAACTATTTGACTTGATAATATTCTAACACATGCGTGGAAATACTCAAGGGATGAAGGAATTTCTTGACTTACGAAACTTTTCAATATTATTTTGAAAACTAAGAAAATGATAGATGAAGTATAATTTTATTGATAAGACTAGAGAGGGAGTTTATGGAGGTCAACCTTAAGAGTTTAGAAGTTTTTGTTTGAGTAGATCTAAAACTGAATATATGGAGTATACTTTTTAGTAGTTATAGACCTATTGGGGGATTGTCATTTTAGGCAAACAAATCATTAATAAAAGTACATGTTTTAGATATATCGGGTCTATTGTTCAAAGTGACGATGAAATAGATGGGGATATTATTAGTAGAATTCAAGTTGGATGGTTGAAGTGGAGGAATGCATCCGAAACGTGTGACAGAAAGGTACCCTACAAACTTAAAAGAAGATTCTATAAGACGGTGGTGTAACTTGCAATGCTTTATGGCATAAAATGTTGTCCATTAAAAGAAAAAGCATAAAATTTAGTGTTGCAAAAATGAGTATGCTGTTAGGCCGGCCAAGAAGGGCTGGCTGTCCCAATTGAACCGGTCCTTAGTGGACCGGTTTTATTCGACAGCCGCCGGCCCAAGGAAGAGCGAGGGAATGGGCCAGCTGCTCCTATGGGGCCCACACCTTGATTAATAATTGCTTTGGAGGGAAATATTTGAATGAGGGGTTGTTTAGGAATTTCGTATTTCTCCTTTGGCTTTAATTAGTTGCTAATGCTAGAATTGGGGTTTCATCTTGAGTTTGAAATCAAATTTAAGATCTAGGGTTTGTTCCTTTGGGCTTTAGGCTTGGCTAGAGATTTGGAGAGCTATTTATTCCTCTCGAATTAAAGAAATTTGTATTGTTTATTATTTTTCTTGTTCGTGGATTGAATAGATGAAGTATGCTTGTATTTTTCTCTCCAATTTCTTGAAAATTATGCATCGTAATGCTGATTTATCTCTGTAATAAGTAGTTTTCTCGCTGTTCCTCACCAATTACTGTTAGGTTTGCTTGTGAACTCAAGTATTTCCCTTAGGGTTACTTGCGAACTCAAGTATTTCCTATCATATGCTCTAAATGTATGAGTGGCTTCACTCTTAGAGACAATGAGAAATAAGAATATACGTGAACAGGATAGAGTAGCTCTAGTGGAAGATAAAATTAGAGAGAGTCGACTTAGATGGTTTGATCACATAAAACATCGGCCTTGTGATGATCCGATAAAGAGTAGATATATTAGATTGGACCTATGTTAAAAAGGTAGAGGTAGACATAAAAAGACTTGGTTAGAAAATATTAGAAATGACCTTTTTTATTAGATTTAAATGATAATTTGATTCTTAACAGACATAATGGAGACAAATGATTCATGTAGCCAACCCCACGTAGTGGGATAAAGGCTTGATATTATTATTGTTGTTGTATTTTTTCTACATGATATCAAAGCTAGGTTCGGGACTCATTCTTCAAACTTTTAAACTTTTTTTTTTCTTTCTTTCTTTCTTGTTGTGATTCTTCCTCTTTTCATTATGTTTAATTTCTTTGACTTCCCTCATGAGTCAACTATCATGAATGGAGAAAATCAACCTATGGAGAAAACTCAAGTGGATACAAGTCTTACATCGCATGAATGAAATAAAGTACCACGAGTGATCTCAAATTGAGAAGACTTTTCTAAAAGGAAAGGGCAATATCCATAGCCTTGTGAATTCTCCTTCAAAGCTGAAAAACCCTAAGTTTGTACTATGGGACAAAGTTGATTCCATGGTCATGACGGAATTGTAAAATAATATAATGCCTAAAATTAGTGGGTCATTTATGTTCTTGTCTACCATAAAAGAAGTTTAGGATGTCGTCAAACAAACTTACTCAAAAGTGAGGGCGATGCCCTCATCTATGAGATCTAAACTAAGATCTCAACAACCAAGCAAGGTACTTTAATGCGATGAAAAGTTATTGGCTTGACTGGACTATTATCAAGATCTCAAAATGGCATGTTGAGATGATGCGGTAATTCTAAAAAAAGATTGTGCAAAAAGGGGTCAATAATGACTTTGACCAAATTCGTATTCAAATTTTAAACAAAGAAAGACTACCATCACTAAATGAGAGGTTCTCTCTCATACAAGTCAAAGAAGTAAGGACGGTAAGCTAAATACCCTAATCTCCAAAACATATGTCATGACATCTATCAGACTCCAAGGTAAGGGACTTACTATAGACTCTTCCCCTAAAGAAAGATAAAAGTCATCTTTCAAAGACAATCTATTGCAACTATTGCAAGAAGAAATAATACAATAAAGAAAATTATTGGAAACTATATTAAAAACCTCCAAGTTATGGTGTAAATAAAGGTCACTAAAAAAGGCAAGCTTGTCTTGTGGAATTAGAAGGGCTCAACCCCGAGGAAATTAACAAACTAAAAGAATTCATCAACTCTTTGGAAAAACCACTCAGATCATACTTTCTAACTTAAAATGATATGACCTCTAACTCTTTTGTTTTTAATGCCTTAAATAATTCCCCTCAAATCTGATCCTAGATTTAGGAACCATTAACCATATGATCAACCTTGCCAACCTTTTCAAACCTACAAATCATAAATCTACTATAAGAAATAAAAAAGATTGAAAGCAAATTGATAGGAAACACTTGGATTCACAAGTGTTCCTAGCCAAAATCAGTAAATTGCAGCGATGATATTGCTGTCCACAGCAGGAAACAGCCCCCAAACAGAGAAAAACAGGAGTTTTACACGAGAAATCTGAGAAAAAATCAAACAAAACACTTGTATTTCACTAGTAGATGAATAAAACAGCAAAGATACAATTGATCCTCAATTCGAGAGGAGGATCGATCTCTCCCAAATCTCTAGACGCCGCTAGAGCCCAAAGAAAACCTAAATCTAAGAGATCTCAAATTTCAGCCAAATTCCAGATCATCAAACCCTAGGAAAATCTATTATTTAATGCATACAAATCAAAAGGAAATCCCTAAACAGTCCCTACATTCAAATTTCCCTCTCAAAACCGTCAAAATTGCTTCCTAAAATGCTCTTCTTGAGCGGACAGCTTGCCCGATCTCCGCGATTTCGCGTATTACGCGAACTGCCGGTCCCGTGCGGACAGGCTGGACCGGTCTAACAATACTCCCCTATCAAAGATCCACCTTGTCCTCAAGGTGGAAATATACTCGTTCCCGTGGAGGTGGCCATCCTTGAGCTAACTGAATAACCTTTTTGTATTGCTGAACCAAGGGCTGCATAAAAAGAGAAACATCCCCTCCCTCCTCCAATCTGATCGCATCCAACCTGTGTAGTCCCACCACATAATCTTCCCCCACCTCTTGTATGTCCCTAACCATGGTCTTAAGTGATGTCATGACTTTCGATAGCCTTGCATCTCCCCTTATAACTACCTTTCTCCGATCCACTATTAATTCCATCGTGAGTGCTCCCCAATTATCCTTGGTTTCCCCCAAAGTTTGCAACCATTTCATTCCCAAGATGATATCAGTGCTTCCTAACTCTAGGGGGAGAAAGTCCTCCCTTACTTGAATCCCCTGGATGGTCAACACCACTCCTTTACAGATTCTCTGGCCTTTCTCCACCTTCCCTGTACCCATCATCACCCCATAACAACTGGTGTCCACCAATTTTACTCCCAGTTCGTTGACGACCTGAGTGGAAATGAAATTGTGGGTAGCCCCACTATCAATTAGCACCACCACCTCACGACCAGCTATCTCTCCTTTCACTTTCATAATATGACTCGGAGTAAATCCCACTACAGAGTTCAGAGAGACTTCTGCCACATCTAGGTGCAACTTCTCCTCCTCCTCTCCAGATCTACTCCCACCTCCCTCCTCGTCTTCATAGACAAGGAGAACCTGAAGAGTTCGGTCCTTGCATCTATGCCCTGGCATGTACTTCTCATCACATCTGAAGCACAACCCCTTTGTCCTCTTATCCTGCATCTCCTTCTCTGTCAGCCTCTTGAAATTTTTCCCACTCCCTTCTCCTACTGGCTTCTCCCGGGTGGTCTCATTACTGTTGCCTGATGTAGGCCACTTGGGTGCTAGAAGAGTGGTCGTCGTCCTGTAAGAGCCTCCTGAGCCGTTTCCTCGAGCCCCTCTTTCTGCTTTCTTCTGATCTTCTACCAACTGCGCCAGCTCCATAGCCTTTCCCAGCTTCCTCGGCTCCAGTACCCTGACTGCTATTCGGATCTCTGGTTTCAGCCCCTTCATGAAGTTCCCTTCTAAGGCTGACTCTGAAATGTGATCCAATCTGCTAGCCAAATACTCAAACCGATCCCGATAATCTGCCACAGTCCCTTCTTGAGTCAAGGCAAAGAATTGCTCATAGAAGTCTCCTCCCACGTCGGTTTGGAAACGCTCTAATAAGCAATCCTTGAACTCTCTCCAGTTCCGAATGGGCTCTCTCCTGTCACGCCACTGATACCATGTCAGAGCTTTCCCTTCCAGACACAGACCCGCCGCTGTCAATTTTTCATCCTCTGTCAACCCGTTGATAGCAAAGTAATGCTCCACTTTGTAGATCCAGTCATGGCCGTCTTCACCCTTAAAGACGGGCATCTTCAGCTTCCTCACCCGTGGGTCTCCTCCGTTTCCCCGGTATCCTCCATAACCCCCCATTCCTCGAAAGGGAAGAGTCCCCCAAGTGTCCCGATCATCCCTCCGACGATTATATTCAAATCCCTCTTCATACTCACCTCTTCTTCCTTCGCAATCATCACCTCGACGCTGAATTCCTTCAAATTCAGCACATCGACGATGACGTTCCTCCCTTCTTCCTTCAAAAACAGCCCCTCGACGCTGGATCCTTTCGAATTCAGCACCTCGGCGATGAATTTCTTCCCTTCCCCCTTCAAATTCAGCACCTCGATGCTGGATTCTTTCAAATTCAGCACCTCGGCGATTGAATTCTTCCCTCCTTCCGACCAAATCAGCAACCCGTTGGTCGTATCCCCTACTCATCTCCTCTCTAGAAAGTGGTTCTATAGGGGGCATGTCGTTTTCCTCCTCTATGATCTCCACCTCCGAATTTCTCCTCCCCCTCAAGGGGTTCGGATTTCCTCCCATGCCATGGTCATCGATGTTCTCTCGTACTTCCGATGTCGCCTGATTGGTCTTCATTTCAAGTAATTTCTTCATCATCTCTTCCATCACGGCGAACTTTCCCTCCAACCTTTCATTGTTGGAGGTGATTTCATTTTGGAAATAGAAAAATCTTCCCTCAAGATCGGATTTCAATTGTCCGATTTTGCCTTCCAAAACTTCCACCTTCTTTCTGGCCATCGTTCTTCTAACGGATCCCAAAAAATCTTCTTCCGGAAACGATAAACTTGCTGAAATTTCAGAATTTCAGCCGCCGGTGGTCCCAAATCGACGCTCTGATACCAATTTGATAGGAAACACTTGGATTCACAAGTGTTCCTAGCCAAAATCAGTAAACTGCAGCGATGATATTGCTGTCCACAGCAGGAAAAAGCCCCCAAACAGAGAAAAACAGGAGTTTTAAACGAGAAAAATGAGAAAAAACCAAACAAAACCCTTGTATTTCACTAGTAGATGAATAAAACAACAAAGATACAATTGATCCTCAATTCAAGAGGAGGATCGATCTCTCCCAAATCTCTAGAAGCCGCTAGAGCCCAAAGAAAATCTAAATCTAAGAGATCTCAAATTTCAGCCAAATTCCAGATCATCAACCCTAGGAAAATCTATTATTTAATGCATACAAATCAAAAGGAAATCCCTAAACAGTCCCTACATTCAAATTTCCCTCTCAAAACCGTCAAAATTGCTTCCTAAAATGCTCTTCTTGAGCGGACGGCCCGCCTAATCTCCGCGATTTCGCGTATTACGCGAACTGCCGGTCCCGTGCGGACCGGCTGGACCGGTCCAATGGACCGGTCTAACACAAATCTTGTGAAACTTCAACTAAACCAAATTTGAAATTGGACATAGATAAAGAAGAAAAAATAGATATAAGACAATATCAAATTTTAATACATAAACTGATCTATCGCACCCACACCCATCTAAATACCACAATTATAGTAAGTCTTATCAGTCCATTCATGCAGATACCTAAAGAGTTACACCTTCAAGCTGCTTATAGAATCATTAGATATCTTAAATAAGTTCAAGATAAGAATTTTATATAAAAGGCAGAGTATTGTAAAAATTGAATAATGTATTGATGTAGCCTATGCAGGATCATCAGTAGATAGAAGATCCTAGATTGAATAATGTACACTTTTTGAAGGAAATCTCATGGAGGAACAAAAATATTTAAGTGATTTTAAAACCTATTGCTGAATTTGAATTTAGAATCATTACTTGAGAAACCTATGAACTTCTACGGATCAAAATTGTCTTGAAAGATGTATAAATCAAATGGAAAGAGTTAATAAAGATATATTGTGACAATAAATAAGCCATGAACATTGATCATAATCCAATACAATATGTTCATACCAAACATATGGAGATGAATATGTATTTCATAAAAACTGAAAATAAAAAGTGAGTTGATTTTTACTCCATATGTGTCAACAATAAATCAACTTGCCAACATTCTCACCAAAGAAATTTGCAACTCCACGCTCAAAAATATTATAAGCAAATTTGTAATGATAGATTTATACCACTCAGTTTGAGAGTGTTGAAAGACTATGAGATCCACAAGTAAACTAATCTTGGTAGAAATTCTAGAGCTGACGGATTAATGGTTAGATCAATCTTCTTATAACCTTTGGATTGTAATCCATATGCCTCCCTTTCCTCTTCTATCTATCGACCCTTCTTGGGGACTTTTTTTTTTTTTTTTTTTTTATAATTAGATTTAATTTATTTCCATTATAACTCTTTTGAAGAAGTCTATATATACTTCCACACTTTGTATAGAATTAAGCAACAAAATTCAAACTATTTTTTTATATTTCTATTTTTCTACAATATATATATATATATATATATATATATATATATATATATATATATATATATATATATATATATATATATATATATATGACCTTAGTATAATACCCGAAGAAAAAAAAAATAACGACAAAAAAAATACCTTATACACGACGGATCCACGAAATCTGCCGGAGCCCTCCGCGAATCCTGCTGAATCCAGCGCCGAAACAGTCGCTTGTTCCCATATTTCCCACGATCGCCTCGATCGAGCACCCTTGCACATCGTTAAATACCGACCCAAAGCCCCGCTCTTGGCTTCAGACACTGACGCTCGACTCCATTTCCCATTCCTGATCTCCTCCTGCTTCCGACTCCTGCTCAACACCCGACCTCACGATCTCTCCTCCTTCCCCAAGCCGCTGCCGAGCTCCGCCTCTTGCCCGATCTCCTCTGGCCGAGAGAGAGAGAGAGAGAGAGAGAGAGAGAGAGAGAGAGAGAGAGAGAGAGAGAGAGAGAGAGAGAGGTCGATCCACCTTACCTGAAGCCCGATGCCTCCTCTCCACTGCCTTGCCGATCCCGACCACTCTACCTCCTCCTCCAACGTTCTCTTCCTGTCGGTTCGGTAGTTGCAGCATTTTGATCGGAAGTTACCACGGGAGCTCGCTGCAGTGAAGGTAACTTTCCCCCTTGCGTAAGCTTCATTCGGCCAAATCCCTGAATCCGCTGAACCAAGGGATTTTTTATTATATATATAATAATAATAATAATAATAATTTTTATTTTATTAATTATGATTATGTTAATTAAATGTAATTAATTAAAATTATTAATTTTAGTTAATTTATAAATTAATTATTATTAATTATTATGATTAATTATATTTTATTAAGAATTAATTAATATTAATTAAGTTATAATTAATTTTAATTAATTATAACTTATTGTCTTAATTAATTTTAGTAATTTTAATTAATCATTTTGATTAATTATAATTAGTAAAAAAAATGATTAATAAAAATAATTATTTAATTAATTATAATTAATTGATTTCTTAATTATAATTAATAAAATATACCCTCTCCTTGCATCGGTCCACGAGCCGACACCGTCAGAGCCCGCGAAGGTACGAATCCTCTAAACTCAGATTATCGTTTCGTTGTATGCAGTGGATCGGAAAACTGCATATACACGCCTTTATTGCGCGTGGTGGGATGGGACCCCGGTCCGACGCCAACGACGAGACGGGCAATCGCCTAAACTCTATCTCGACGTTTGTAGCGCACCGGAAAACCGCCTATACACGCCTTTATTGCGCGCGGTGGGAAGGGACCCCGGTGTGGCACCTACGGCGAGGCGGGGTCACTTATAAGTACCCCCGAGCGGGGGGAAAGCAAATTGTGTCACTCATAAGTACCCCCGAGCGGGGGGAAAGCAAACTGTGCCTTTTTAAACAGATACCGTCAAAGACCCCATACACGCCTTTATTGCGCGTGGTGGGAGGAACAAAAATCACGGCCGCGGTGTCCTCGTCCGAGGACACCTACCATACACGCATTTATTGCGCGTGGTGGGAAAGACCCAGTTTTCTCGTAATTTTCCCCTAAACGGGGGAGACGCCGGGAGGCTGTCGAAATTTCGTGTGAAGACGGACCGTACTTGGACTTGATTTGCACATCCGATGGACAAAAATGAGACTCGTACTTGGACTCATTTGAGCTAAAAAAGGACAACATTTGGACTTAAATGAACAATGAAATAAAATTGAACTAAAATTAATCCTGAACTTGCAAGGACTTTAAATGAATCTGGACTCAAGCAAGAACTTGATATTGAACATTCAAACTCAAATGACTTGAATCAAATTATAAGACTTGAACTTGCAAGACGAGCAAGGATATGATGGACTAAACATTTGAACTTGAAGACTTGGACTGCATGGGACACTTGAATTTGTATTTTGAGCTCGAACTATATAACATCAAGTGGGGCTTATGAACTCAATGAACTCAAAACCAAGTGAAGATGAAAATGAGCTTGCACATTGAGCTCATGAGCTTGATTTTGAACTGGACTTGGAAGGGTTCAGACTTGAGTCCGGTTTGAACATTGTTGGCCCCTCACATTCGACACCAATTAAACTACGACGCCTCTCACGGATGTATTCAGTGTAGCACACAACGAATGCAAATGCCCGCTAGTATCAATAATCATCCGATTGAAGACGAATACACATGTCCCTTGCAACTAGAAGGTAGTTGATTAGCAGACTAAGTGTAAAGGTCTGTAAATGTGAAACGGCCACAATAAAGGGTAAATCTCCAACACTAGCAACTTTGCTTGTTGATTGAGATGGCAATACTGGAGACCGGTAATCAAAGAACCGTCCTCTACAAATAAAAACAATCAACAACCCACCTGAGATTGGTGAAAGGTGGTTTCAATGCAAAAACAAGGGTTCTCCTACGAATACTCCTAGGAGCTCGTAGCTGATACATCGGTCCCCTGCAAATGACTACAATCCACTTGTAGATAACAACAATGTATTGATCGTAAGCACAGCAAACCACTGTGGACACAAGTACAAGTATCACCTACGACAGTGGTGATCAAGATTTTCTCGATCCTGTACTCAGGAGGGAATACAATCATAGCATCCACAAATAACAAAAATAACAAGCCTACTACACCGACGGTCTCAAAAGGAGCTCTCCTCAAAACAGTGGACTCCAAAGTCCAAAAGAAATCCACCCCCGGTGAATGAGAAAAGGGGAGTCAATATCAAGACAACAATGCAACGCCACCGGATCTGCAACATTCGTACAAGCAGACAGAAGGCGTCTATAAATATCCCAAAGATACCCCCTGCATGTGCACTATAAATTGTATACACATAGGTACACTAAAGGGGTAAATATATTCCAAACCCGCATGGGCCCCGGAGAGCGTGTTATTGTTACACACGTGACGTCTAGGGATGCTGCGCGGGTTGACAAGTGAATTCAAGTTCAAAACCGATCCTTCTATATGGGTCAATAGAAGTCGACAGGATTCGAACCATTAAGCAAATATAAAGTTGTGGCGACCAGTATATTTGTTTTAAAACATTCATATTAGGCCTTTAAGGTCTACAACAATATGAGAATTCACTATCAATGGCATAAAGCCTACGAAACCCGATCCTCGATCAATAACTTGATCAAGTTGACATGGTTCAATCAACAAAAGAGAAATGACCCCAAACACCCCGATGATGGCCGTGTTGAA
The DNA here is from genome assembly GCA_016618105.1 of Dendrobium huoshanense. Lineage (NCBI taxonomy): Eukaryota > Viridiplantae > Streptophyta > Magnoliopsida > Asparagales > Orchidaceae > Dendrobium > Dendrobium huoshanense. The sequence continues at coordinate 51,315,261 of CM028348.1, read as the reverse complement.
TGCATATCTCAACCGGAGGGGTTCCCAAATGTTTTCCAAATATCTCCCAAAAATCCAAAACTCCGCAAAGTTCAAAACCCAAAAATCCCAAAATATTTAAAATTGAAATAAAACCGTCCAATAACTTAAAGCAAAATCCATCCACCCTCCACAATAGTTTGCCGAGGTGGACAAATCAAAATTTACTTTAGCTCACAAAAAAACTGAATGCCTAGTCGAAAATATCACTAGGATCCATTCTCAAGACAATCTCCTGCTAGTAAGGACGTGGTACGTGTCCTCTAACCGGCGGTTTGCCGCCAAATGGCACCGCAGGATAAACGGTTATGACCCGGGGCCCTCTGAACCGAGTGGTTTTGCCGCCAAATGGCACCACGAAATACCGGTTATGGCCATCGCCGTTACGTTCCTTATTGGCATCAAATCCTTGAGATATGAATCAATAGGATATGATTGATATGGCACAAAGCCCTTTGTAAGCTATGGTGGATTCAAATTTGTCCCCTTAAACAAGCATCCAACCCAGGTCTACAAGGTCCCCTTGGACGAAGCAACCCATGGCTGCTGACAAGGATCCTTCTGTCAGGTTGGGTCGACTACCTCCTCTGACTAAGTAGACCAGGGACCACGATGGCCCGGGATGACGGAACCATGGGATCTTGATCGGGTCTATCATTCATTCTCCCACCATCCGCTTTAAATGCAAGAGGGTGAAAGTTTCTATTTTAAATATTAAATCTCCAAATCTTCCAATCATCCAGATTCTCAAATTCTCAAACTATTCCAAATATCTTTGCTGCTACTATATGCCAGATACACGTATTCTATACGTATCTGATTGACGACTAGCCTTAATCGAAAGTTCTCTCTCATGATTGGGAGGGGTAATTAACTATAGGGGCTTGCGCCTATAGAAAACCAGAACTCATATCATAAAGTCCTCGCAAAATGAGGGCAAAATCTCTGGGTAGTGACTTATCTACAAACCCATCTGACTTCCAAAATTTACCTCGGAACTTATTCAGTTAAAACTCTCTCGCCGAATAAGAAAAGCGAGCGGAGGCCGGGGCCGAATTTTCGGAGCCCACAATATATATATATATATATATATATATATATATATATATATATAAAGAGAGTACGTGTGTGCGTTTTTGGAATGATCAAACATGTTATGACAAAATTTTCACAATTCATCATATATTTTAAACAAAGATTCAAAATAACTAAGAGATAAAACAAATATTAACTACTTACTTCCCCATCATCATAATTATCTGAAACAATGAGCAATCTTAGTTCGATTAACCTAGTCATAAGTGGGCTCCGTGTGACACTGAAGTTCAAATGTCACTACAAAAATTTGAGGTAGGAAAATTTTGATCCTAAGATCTTGGCAACAAGTTCTGTAGTCTTTACCAACTAGCTAATACCCACTCCTCATTCTCTCTTCTTTTTTCAATGCAAACATCAAATCAATTTTCCAAATCATAATTTTATATTCATCAATTTTCTGTTACCACCTTAAAATATAAAGGTTCATAAGACCTTCGATGTTCTCCAAGAACAATTACACGATGGAAAGAATTTTGATAACTTAATATAAAAATTTAATATTGAAGAAATTAGCAACACTAACAGATTTAGGGTGTGAGCTACTATGGGTATCATAATATTTCCTTATTTGAAAACATCAAACGACGACTTTTTTATAGTTACCACACACCAGTAGATCTAATCATATAAAAAAGCTTCTTACCACAAAAAATTATGAAAAGCAAAAAGAAAAGCATAACCAAATATAAGTGTGATAACAATCTAAAAAGCAAAAGTGTGAAAAAGCTGCCCCAAACATATCCTTAATTGATTTGGTCTTCTATAAATGTCCAAGATAGTTTGATTTGTTGACATTGAAATGTTTATTGATATTAGAAAATGTTAGTATTTTCTTCATTGAAATCTTTAAAAAATAACTTCGATATGATTATATGATGACATGTAGATATGGCTCAAAATTGAATGACAACTTCTATTCACAAATAATGAATAAGATTTCCCATGCTACGCCTCTTCATGTTGTCTAGTTGCTAGACTCTTCACAACACGACGGATCACTTAACTTCGTCGCTTCTCCATGTTATCAAGGGTGTGATCTCCATTCTTAGTGAGTATGCATCATGTAGGACTATTGTAGTGGAGTGCTTGGTTATCTATCTCCATCACTGTGTTGTCTCCCTCACCGTCGCTTTGCTGCCCACAGCTTCTTTTCATCCAACACCGAAATATAATGATAAAGGTGATTACATGTGGATAAGAATCACTTTATAACCAGAACGATCACAAATAATAATTTATGGGATAATAATAAAGAGTTAATCTTACTGTTGATGTACTAGAATATAAAGAGAATGTTGAACCAAACAATTTCAATGTTAAAAATAATTATATCTTTAAATAGAATAGCAAGTAAACAATTACATAATATTTTATATATAACACTTAAAACGTTTAATAACACTGATATCTTAATTGCACTTACATGTACATAACGATAGACCAAACAACGTCTAAAATCAATCCTTTTTCTTCCTCTATGATGATACTTCCGAATCACAATATTTACTTTATTGGCAATGCAAAAAATTGTAGTGAAGCCTATATGTTACTAATGCATGAAAGTTCTCAATTTTGTCAATTAAATACCGGGTTTACTGATCATTTTCCGTTGAACTAAGCCAGCTTATAAATACCGAGGTAGCTGCATAAAGAACCACAAAACCAAAAAAATATTTGCTGACAACAAAAATGACGTTAAGGCAGGTGCGAAACCAAAGTCAATGGATGCTTCCAAAAGTAAGTTAACACTAAATTTGTCAAAAAGAAACGATCTGATTGCCAGTACTAGAATAAATAGAACTTCCAAACAAACTCAACGAACTAGTTCATGAATGACTTATAAAATTAGGTTCCATTCAAGATTTGATGACTAAATTATAAGATAAATGATAAGAACATCAAAAGAATGATAACATAACACCCAAATATAAACTAATAATGATTTAACTTACAACAAACTAAACAAAACAAACGGTGATGAGAATTATTGTAAACAACAACAAAAATGCAAAAGTTAGGGGGGACTACAAGCATGGCGAGTTTACAACAAGCCCAATAAAACTTGGATGGAGTTTAGGAACTAATAACTATGTGGCAGTGCAAAAACAGCAAGATTAGGCGTGTTTGAGAGAAGAAATATAGAGTTGCCATGAAAAACAGCGAATTAAAATTTAAGTTACAGCAATATCAAAATTGGAAATAATACCAAGAGCCTCAAACAAAAGATCAATTGACCTCCAAATCACCTACAGAAGAACCTTAAACACTGAGGCAACAAATAGCCACAAAACCACGAAACTTCTTTATTCAAATGATCAGCCTCAAAATTACATGACACTTTCCTTAAGAATCCAAACAGACCTTTAGACTTTCAAATATTTAATCATCAAAAAGCGGCCACTACTAAAGGGGAACGGAGAGGAAAAAACAATCTCATGAAGTGGTGTTTCATTGTCAGAGAAAAAACAAGCAGAAAAGCGTAAGCATTTAAAGCAAGGGAAGGGTTCCAAAGCTTGAAATTTGAGGTATTTATAAAAGTGAAACTTTAAAAATTATGAGGGAAGTTAAAAACAGTTAAATTAAAGGGAGCTCTAATAAAAGAAAATACATAGAGGCCGTTTGATAGAATTTTATTTAAAACAGATGTATTGTTATAGTGTGGTGTAGAACAAATACATTGGATTATGCTTTCTTTAAAGTGCTTAGTTGTAATGTCAATTTAAAAATATGTCTTTGTTTGCTTAGTTAAATGTATTTAAAATATAAAATTGCAAAAAATGAACAAAAATAATTCAAGATGCAGAATGAGGGTGGAAGAGAAGGAATCAAATTAGGGAAACAAAAGTGTTTGGGGACTGAGAAGCCATGAGTGCACCATCTTGGGGATGTCCATTGCTTTGCATGCTGTGGCAGTAAGGGAGGTCCAGCCTGATGGCAAAGTTGGTTTGCATCAGTCATGCTTGGAGTTTTTATAGCGCTCAATTCGATTGATAGATCCTTTCCATTTAGCATTGATGAGTAAATAATATAAGGCTCATCTAGGTCAATGTCAAAGTCATGATCAATAGTAATGGCTCATGACTCTCATAAGCCTAAACAACATAATCCCGAGCCATAAATTACACCCTAAAATCAGGAATGTTGTCTTGATCCATTAGAGCATTTGAACTAATAAAAAAAAAGGATCATAGCACTAATAATGTCTTAAGCATCCCTTGTAAGATCAAACATAATAGATAGAATCAAGAGTTAGAGAGAACAAGAAAAACGAACCAAGTTTAGAGGAAAGATCCAACCTTATAGGAGATATTCTATGTATTCTACTTTAAATAAATTTAGTATAAATCGGTCTTATTTCTTTATGTATGCGTAAATGTATACAGGTGTTGATTCATTTAGTTATTCTCCTTGCTCAGTCTCCTTTCTCCTTTTCTATTTTTCCTTTATTTTTTTCATTTTGAAGCTTAGGATAAAGTTCCAAAAGTACTTTGGAGAATTCTAGAAAAGGAGTTTATAATATTTATATTCAAGTCATTAATGATATGGAGGAATGCATTGCGCCAACTCAGTTAAAGAAAGGTACCCCTCAAATTTAAGGGAAAATTTATGATGAATTCCTTGGGAAGTTTCAAATTTTGTAATGATTCAAATACTAATCATTTTGATGTATGATTTGATAGTTGAATTGGTGAGATAGACCTTCATTAATGTTATTATGCTCCTTGATGGAGCCATCTTTCATTGTCAAAAGGGGACTGGAGTTAAGGCAATTAGTCTTCAAAGAAGGCTATGGAACCTTCTTATGATATAACCAATTTAGAGATGTTTCAACAAATAAATCATATATAGAGGACACTTGTAGCAACTCTTTTAATCTTTACATCTAATCCTTGATTTTTCTAAATAGAAGTATAGAACTCATCTTCAATACGACCGAACTTATCTTAATTTGTTTCATAGTTTTTTTCCAAGCAATCTGGCTTAAGAAATTCAATTGTGAAGTCAAGTTCTCTTGGGTTATGGGTCTACTCTTCTAGTCTACTTTGTTGTGGTGCCATACCTTTCTATTTTTCATTCCGGTATAGCCCTTTTTTATCATTTCCTCTTCCCCTAGCGGTGGAGTCTAGCCTGCCAATTCTAACCCAATGCAATGTTGAGTTCTGATTCTTTAATGAAATAGGACCTCTAGGGTAATGAAGACAATCAATAAGATTACATACAAGTAAACGGAGCTTGACTGACTCACCTTCTAGGTTGAGACTTTTGGATGGCTCGATTGAGCAATTATGTTAACATTTGAGTGATCATTTAAGAGTCTGAATTATCTCAAATGTGAGTCGGAATGGCATTTGACTAACCTTATATCTTTCTTGATTCTTGTAATAAGTTATAAAATAAAAAGAGCGACTGAAATAAAATCTCATAAATTTAATTTGAGCACCTTGGCCTCTCTGATTCCTTGCAAGTGTTATACTTTTTCCTTAAATTTATTAAATGGGTAATAGAGTCGGTGCTAATATTCTAGGGAATTTTTCTTTTTTTTTTTCTCAATTTCAATTGAGCCTCTTTGTTTGGAACGAGGGCAAGCATAGCTTTGGGATTTTATGAAGGCCATACTTTGCTAGTTTTTGAGGCACTAGGTATTGCAACTATTTTGAAGCTTCATCGAACATAATGACGTACAGGCATTTGCTTAAATTTCTTGAATAGAATTAGAAATGTGATCTTATAATGTCATTTGGCTTATAGTTTTCTTATTACCTTACAACTACACCATGATTGAGTAAATTATAAGGAAGAATATTTTTTCCTTTAAAAACAATATTAAAGATTATTATAAGGTGGCTCAGTCACGATAAGAGATGGTCGGATGGATCTTAATGTACCGATCTTGAACTAAAATATCATTCATAAAAATTAGGGACTTAGCAATGTGAAGTGGAGAGTTTTAGGGATGTTTCTTGAAAGTAACACATAAAATTGTCAATGCTTTAGATATTGGAAACTCACTGCCCTGCCCTTTGCAAGCCATATAAATTTTGATCTACCTTTCTTAGGATAATGATTCTAAGGCACTTTTAGAATTTTATGGCATAGCTAATAGCTTTGGATGTTGTCAAATTCTCCCAAATCAGCATTTATTAGGTATGAACTAAGAAGGTAGAAATTGAATAAACTTTTTACTCATATCATTGATTATGCAAAATGTGTTATTTTTTATCTCACAAGAGATGCTTAAGACATTATTAGAGTTCTGATCCTTTTATTTTTTTTTATTAGTTCAAATACTCTAATAGATCAAGACAACATTCCTAATTTTAGGGTGTAATTTATGACTCGGGATCATGTTGTTTAGGCTTATGAGAGTCATATGTCTACCATTGATCATGACTATGATGTTGAGTTAAATAAGCCTTAGCTATTGTAGGTAGTGAATATCATAGTCAGCATCAACAAGACATAGTCGGCTACAAAACAAACATTTTAAAATGACTTCTTACATTTTTCAATCCACTTGATTAACTTTCTTCAGGATCTTTGAATATCGTTGTGCACTTTTCTTCTGATCTAAAAATGAGTCAATTGACGCTAATCGGCCTTTAGAATAAATTTAATTATCAATGTTTATCTTATAAAATCTTCTATTATAAAAAATATGCAAAAAACATGCAACAGTCCAATTATGATTATTAGAATAAAAATGATGTTTTGCATACTTTTGTTCCTCTAAAGTTGTATGTCAAATTCTTCTCCATCTCTTTTCTTCCTAATCCCTCTTTCTTTCCTTCAAGGTTTCAGCAAATCTTCCATTAAATCTCTTTGCATCATCCTCCGTCACTCTCTCATATAAACTTGCACTATTTGCAACTGCTACTTTAAATAGTTTAAATTGTTAGACATTCCATATAAACCACAAGAGGGAAATTAAAAGGCACAATATTTAACTCCTAGGCTCTTGCTCAAGTTTTCCAAGTCTGAAAAACTTTTATTTTCACTATATCCATGTAATTATAAATGCTACAGAAATTTCTTTTTCCAAAACAATTCATGACCCTATCTTCTACCACTCATGAATCATGATAGTGGGCCATAGGCCACAGCATTGCATGAACTATTAAGATTTTGATGCGGACATCGGCACGAAGATCTGGCGCATCTATCACAGGAGGCGTCGTAAATCGACGGCTCTAATTTAAGTTGTCATTTATGAATTATTTTCTGCATTTTAGTTTCTATTTTATGTTATTTTCTATTTTACCCCTAGATTAATTTATTTGAGTGTTGTGGCCTAAGGGGCATTTTTGTAATTTTCTAGTTTCTCATGTTATGGCCTATAAATAAGGGCCTTAAGCTATTGTAATGGATGGTTGATTGATATTAAAAATTTTGTGTTCCACAATTTTGTTCTTCTTGTGAGAGAGCGTTAGTGGGATTCCTATGGAGAGGAATCGGAGTCTTCACCAGCCGCAGGATGGGTCCAGGCTCGTGAATTAAAGTCCCTTGGAGAAGGGCAAAGCATCACCCGTCAGTCGTCGGAAGAGTCCGAGGCTCGCGGTTTTTTTTTGTTGTTTTCTCTCTTTCGTTTTATCTTCTATCTTTGGTTTTTGTTTTCTTTATTCCGTCTTTGTATTTTCGTCTTCCCTCGCCACCTTCCATCATTTGCCATTAAGGGAATTAAGAATTAACTACACCTCAGCCCCTCAATCCCGTCAACCTACCCGCCCCTCTCCCTCTCTGTCAACTTTTCCCCTCTCTCAACTAGCTCTCTCTACCAACCAAAAATCTGAAGCTTACTTCAGATTTTTCTCTTGTTTGCTGGCTCTCAACCGTTCACCATCCCAAGAGAAACTTTTTCTCTTCATTCATCTCAAGAGGTCTAAGCAAGACAAAGAAGAGGAAATCTGAATTCTCTCAGGTTTTGGGGGAACAAAACTGACGTTGTTCTCAGATTTCGGAGAAGAAATCCTCTCCCTAGCAAAATCATTTTTTCCCGTTCTACATCAGATTTATTCTAATATTCAAGAAACAAATCCTTGGCACATCAAATGATAACAGATTTTCTTGGTAGGTTTGACTTATAACAAAGAATATTTCAACATCTTCTAAGCAAATATCACCAGTAAGTTAGGAATTAGAGTCAGAACACCTTTGAGTTCAATTTATCTACCACACAGATTATTAGCGCCCTCTCCCTACAATCATTTCCTTTTACTGGGTTTAATACTTTGTCCGCTTCAAATAAAATATGGCTCTTCACAAAAATCTCAATCCCTTAATCGAACACCCAACTATATAAGCCCCTCCCTAATCTCCCTATCTCCCTAGCATTTATTTGTTACAAGATAGTTTAAATTTTAAAACCATAATAAAAATAAAAATCTTAATTCTCCATGACTTCTAGAATAAACATACAAACTTCACCACCCACACCACATGCCTTAACTATTTTGTTCCATTGCAACCTTACAAAAAATAATCATTAATTGCTTAAATTTGAAACTGTCAGCTACTACTATCACTTTAAAAAACTTCTAGCTACCATTGGATTATTAACCAAATCCTCAAAAAATTAAAACAAGTATCCCATACAAAATTCAAAGCAAGTTGCACGCTGACCAGGTAATTTTAAAAGAGGAAAAAACAGACACTGTGCTGCAGTTGCAAATAGAGGTGAGAAAAAAACACATTGTGATTTTAGAACCAGAAAGATGTAGCCCAAGAAAATCTGGAAAAGAGAAGCAACATTTAAACAGTAGTCGCTGCAGAAAGGCTTTGGAAGCAAATTTGTTATCATCCAAAGAACGGAAGTACCAATAATAAGTAAATCATGCAATGCATAGCAGCAAAACTAGTTTACGTTAGTTCATAAGAAAAAATCAGCCTCAGATAAATCATTTTCTTTAAAAGTAATTAATTGAGCATATCATCCACTATCTAATATTATAGGTACTACATTGGAAGATATTAATCAACAGTTACATCACAAAGATATTATCATCAAAATAAGGTCAAGATAAGTGCTTACTTCAGCACCTAATTCCATTGCAGCCTCAGTGATTTCAGTGCGTACTGGTTGTTGATTGCCTGAAAGTGTTACCTGACAAATCATAAAACATGCAGACAACAAATTTTCATCTGGATCGGTATGAAAATGCAAATATGAACTCAAGAAAGATCCCAACCAGTAAATTAAGGATAAAGCCCAATTTCACAAAATAAATGTATTGAATCCATCTAAATTAAATCTTTATAATGATCATTAATATGGAAAGATTTTTAACTGTTTTTAATTCAAACAAGACTTAAATTTATCATGAATATACCTTGACTAGCTCACCCTCACAATAACCATCAAACTCTTCCCTGAAAACAAATTGACTCAACATGTATTTAGAGAATTCTAACAGAGATATAAATTGAATAGCTAAGAAATAAATAAGTAATTCCTACGCAGCAAGTTCTTGCTGAACACGGACAGCTTCAACCTGAACTACCATTTGGGCCTTCTTAACAGTCTCATACAAATTTTGCATATTACCTAGAATCCCTGCCTGCAACAGACAACAGATATAAACAAACCAATTTTCAGTTTCTAAAAAGGATGCAAATAAAATTAAGGCTAAGAAGTAAACTTGATAAATGTTACAAAGCATGATCTTGATGTAAACTTCAACGGCAACCCCTTAATATGTAAAATGAATGATCATGATTACCTTTGTGAAGATGGAAAGAAGTAGAAATTAAATATATTCATAAGTAACTTCATGGTATGTCTGTTTGTACTTGAAAATTAATACAATATTTGTAATCCAAAAATATCAGAGCTGGAAGCTACAAAATTATAATTTTTTTACTATCAGAACATCTTCTCGGCATCAATTGCATCATCAAACAAATGAAGGTATACCCATCCACAGGTAGCCAAACAGTAATCATGAAAAAAATTCACTTGGATGATACACAAAGGAAAGGACTCAAGCAAAAGGATATTCCATGTCTGAGATATATCCAGGACCATCCTTGGTCTGCCCTATCCATGCCACGTAGGAAATATTTTTTACTTCTTCAGCAACAAGAAATTGTGTGACTGGTACCAAAAGATCTGTAAATGCAGCTTAGGAAATGTCCAACTCACAAATATCTCACCAAAAACTATAAAAACGCCCATCTGTACAAGCAGAACCTCAAAAAGTTATAAAACGGGCATGGCTTGCTAATTGCACAAACAAACAACAAAGGGACTATTAGTCAGCAGACCAATTTCTTTCACTCAATCTTATTTGCTAATGCTGTAGAAAACTGTAGCTGTAATAAAAAAACATAAAAGAAAAAAAAAAGTAACTTCGGTAAAAGGAAGGTCTATATAATGCATGCACAGTCCGCAAGCTGTAGCAATGAAGTAAAGCCAATTTTTAACTATACAACACACTAAAATCGCTGCACTTAATCACAAAATGCCTATTAGCCAACATCAAGAAAGTATACAAATTAGACTGTTTATATCATTTAAATTTGTAGAATTAGCAACACATTCAAACTCTAAAAGTAAAACCAAATACAAATAAATAGAACAAAGAAAACCTTTTTGTTCTTACCTTCGATGGCACGTCATCAGTATTTTCACTCTTATCCTTTTTTCCACCAAATAAACCATATAGTTGAAGAGATTTCCTCCGATGGGCCTTTCTGATATATGACCAAGAAAATGACTGTTCAATACTTTCATTACTTTTTATGTTGAAACTATGACCTGAACAGTACAAACCAAAGTAAGATCACTATCCAATGCTTATACAGATTAATAATCAATTCGCTGCACCAAATTTATAAAACACTATATCAGAAACACCATTGTCAACTAACCAGAATAAACATGGTGTCTAATAGAAACTGATAACTAAACGATGCATTGTTAAAAGAATTAGAGCTAACTGTTAATTATTTATATTATTTAAGCTTTTAGCCAGAAGCTGAAATGACAATTTAGAAACAAAAGGAAAAACAGTAGTTGGGCAGAGCAATCCATCAAAGAGAATCATATGCATATAATTACATGGGTTTTTTATCTATAAAACAAGCCAGTATAAGACTTGAATTTCTAATAACAAAAAAAAGGAGTTGGCTTCAGTATTTTTTCTACATTGTAAAGTCAGGCGGTGGTCATAGGAGGAGCTTGATGGAAGAGGGAAAGAACTACTTGTGGTGGTATGCAGCAACATTGGTGAGGACTTTTGGTGTATTTAGAGGTTTGTTAGGGTTTATGTGAATGATGCATTGGATGGTAGCAGAGAGTTGTAGATTGTGGAAATTATTTTGTAGGTTTGTAAGAAGTAAGTGCTCGGATATGAATGCTTGTAACCTTGGCCATGAGGGGTGAGAGGATACTAAGCTTCAAGAAACCTTGTGGATGATTGGGTGAGGTTTAGGATTGAGGGAAGCAAAACCCAAGAGCTCCTCTTTTAGTGTTTTGTGTAGGAAGAAGGTGGTCAATAGCTAAGTGGGATGTTTAATGTTTTGGGGTAGTGCATAGAGAGCGAGAGAGAAGCCAGCTAGGGTTACTGGGAGAGGAATTGGTCAATAGTTAGAGAAGGGATAAAGGAATAAACACAATTAAATAGGTAACCAAGAACTCACTAAAATCCTTTTAGATCTATCCAGCTAGCTTTCGCAACCGAGCAAATTGATAGTTTGATTAATCATTTTATTGTCTTGTACACTATTGTAGCTGACCCCATATAGTGGGATAAAGACTTGATGATATTGACACTATTGTCGCCTAATTATTAGAAAATAAATCATGCATATATTTAGTTGGGAAGTTATTGTGGGAAGTATACTATTTTTATTATTATTTGGCTATAGTAGTTTCCTATTATTTCCTCCCATAATAGACTATATATTGCCGTGTACCACTAATTTCTAATTCAATGTGAAATCATCTTTCCCTACCCTTTTTCCCACCATGCTATCAAATTCCTAGGCTTTTTTGTTGGTTTTCTAGCATGATTCTACCTTCATCATCATCATCATCATCATCATGTCTCTCCTATTGTTTTCATCCTTTATCATCATCATCATGTTTCATCATTTTTATCTTCTCTTTCATCATTGTGTTTCATATTTGGCACCGACAGCAAGGTCTCCCTCATCACGTTTTTGGTTGATTCCTTCACACATAATATCTATGGGGCACAATGGAATCCCTCAGTTAGTGATACATGTTTCTTACAATTACAAAAGAGGTATGTTACTCCATTTGAACATATTCAAAAGATTGTGATGCAGGCCAATTGTCTAAAATTTAAGCAAAATGAACAAATATAGAAACAAACTATAGTGGTGGTAGGAATTTAATCACTATATAGCATTTGAGATTAATGGTTCAACAAATGCCATCTTGAAGAAATTTGTTAATAAGAGCAAAGTATATAATTTCCTGGTTGGACTCAATTATAAATTTGATCTTCTATATAATAGTGTTACAATTAATTTTGTAAGAATCATATGCAGCTTTTTGTTGAACTATATATGCATGCCACGTTCAATTGAGTGCGCCAAGAAAAATGACCAGCTAACATCACACATGACAAGCATCGAAGCACCTCGATCGTGGTTGAAATCACTCGAACAATGTTTGCTTAAGAAACGGATTGCACCGATGCACTCAATATGTCGGATTTGCCAAAAAGAGTGACTTTTCTTAACTCAATAAAAAATAACAATGAGCACGACTGTTGGCAGGCGAGACGATGCACAAATATGACCAAATGACTTTCAATCATGAAACAGACTGTGTCGTTGTAATCAAAACATCAAAATTACCCAAGGGGGAACAACTCATGATCATTTCGACCAAAGGCGGTCAAAATCGACGAACAACAAGCATGAAGTTGCACGGCATTGCTCGAACATTTATCATACACCAGATGATGAGGACATCTGACCTTGGAGAGTCTATCAGAGGCGTAGTCGTCAATCTACGGCCACGATCGCACCGCTCTACTTTTGATTATCATTGTATTAGAGTTATATTTGATGTATTAGTTTGTGAGTTTTATTGTACTTTTCCTTTTATACCCCACTTGAGGGTCTAGTCATGTGTATGCCCTAAGAACAAGTTGGTATTTGTATTTTTCTTCATTGTATTGGCTATTTAAAGCCTCATCCTCCTTTGAGGACTAATGAATGATATTATGAAATTTCAACAACTTGTTCCTTGTGAGGTTGTGAGAAAGCTTTGGAGAGAACCCTAGGTGAGGGAATCGGATCACCCACCAGTAGCAGGAAGCGTCCGGGCTCATGGTCATCTTTATTTGCTTTCTTTCTTCCCCTCCATCTCCTCCATCCGCCGGCCATCCCCTCTGCACCTCTCGGCCAAATCCCCACCACCATCCCTCCACTTAGGTCGACCACCCATCTACCCCTTCTTTCAAGCCGCTGGCCACAAGGAGCCCTCCTCTCCTAGCCACCAACTCCCAAAAGCCCTTCCTTCTCTCCTAGCCGTCGCCACCAAAATCTAGCCCCCTTACTTGGACGCCAGCCCCAACCCCAATTTTCCCTAGCCGCCAGCCATAGCTCCCCTCATTTGCCTCCAAATTCTCAAGTCCCTAATTAGTTACTTTCCATATTTAGTGTATCTCAATTTGGGAAGATTTCAAATTCAAATTTCAATTCTAATCATATTGAAATTCTTTCCTAAATTAGTCAAGCTATATTTGGAAAGTTTCCAAAATCAAATCAATTCAAATTTGAATTCAAATTAAATAGATCTTCATGATTAAATCACTTTAATTTAATTTACCTTGTTTGGAAACAAATTAAAACCCTCCATAAATCCCCTTCCCCTTCCAATAGCCACAAGGATCCCTCCTCTCGTAGCCACCAACTCCCAAAAGCCCTTCCTTCTCTCCTAGCCACCACCACCAAAATCTAGCCCCCTTAATTGGACGCCAGCCCCAACCCCAATTTTCCCTAGCCATAGCTCCCCTCCTTTGCCTCCAAATTCTCAACTCCCTAATTAGTTACTTTCCATATTTAGTGTATCTCAATTTGGGAAGATTTCAAATTCAAATTTCAATTCTAATCATATTGAAATTCTTTCCTAAATTAGTCAAAGCTATATTTGGAAAGTTTCCAAAATCAAATCAATTCAAATTTGAATTCAAATTAAATAGATCTTCATGATTAAATCACTTTAATTTAATTTACCTTGTTTGGAAACAAATTAAAACCCTCCACAAATCCCCTTCCCCTTCCAATAGCCACAAGGATCCCTCCTCTCCTAGCCACCAACTCCCAAAAGCCCTTCCTTCTCTCCTAGCCGCCACCACCAAAATCTAGCCCCCTTAATTGGACGCCAGCCCCAACCCCAATTTTCCCTAGCCACCAGCCATAGCTCCCCTCCTTTGCCTCCAAATTCTCAAGTCCCTAATTAGTTACTTTCCATATTTAGTGTCTCAATTTGGGAAGATTTCAAATTCAAATTTCAAATCTAATCATATTGAAATTCTTTCCTAAATTAGTCAAGCTATATTTGCAAAATTTCCAAAATCAAATCAATTCAAATTTGAATTCAAATTAAATAGATCTTCATGATTAAATCACTTTAATTTAATTTACCTTGTTTGGAAACAAATTAAAACCCTCCACAAATCCCCTTCCCCTTCCAATAGCCACGCACCCCCCCCCCCCCCCCCCCTCCCTCTTTGCCCCTCTCTCCTTTAATTAGAAAAGATTCCAAATCTCAATGAACCTTGCCTAAACCTAATCCCAATCAAATCCCAGCCTATGCCTCCCCTCCCTCTCTCTCCTATCTAGTTAACACACCCCATTAACCTATCCAATCAACCTCTCAAACTTCCCCAAGATCAGCCGCCAATACCCTTGCTCCTCCTCTTAATTTTCTACCAAGTATTCTCTCCCAAAAACAGCTCCTAATCCCCAATTATAAGCTTCCAAGTTGCTGTCCAGATTTTTTGGACGTTATTTGGTGGCTGTCCAGATATTTCAGCACTCTTCCTTGCTGTACAGCCGCTTGGAGAGGTCTCTGAGTGCTGTCCAAAAGTTCCCGAACCTTGAAGTTGTTGTCCACTATTGTATGGCTAATCATGAACAAGATCACGGGTTCATTTACGACATACAAGGCAACGTCGATATCCTCAACTCACCGTTCTTCGACCTCAACCTAAAGATTGACCAAACTGTAGAGGAATACATAGAGATGATCTTCTTCACCCTCACTAAAGCCATTGACGAAAAACTCTCCTCCGTGCAGTGGCAGGTTATGTCCAAACCCTGAAGAGGATTAACTCTCCTTCCGAATTTTATACCTTCCAAATTACTTTCAATTGTGGTCATAATTAATTCATAAAGGTTGTGTTAACTCCCTCTGCTAAGCCTAGTAATTTAAGAAGTTGAGTGAGGGATCTATTTTCATAGTGACTAATCTCATTGTTAACTTAGGGATTTTTCGTTGAAAATCTTTCATAAATGATATGGTTGAGTAATTGATTATTTTGTAATCTTAACCTTTAGTTATGTGACTTAACCTAAGCTAGTTTCACCCCCTTTTCATTTTATTTCATCGCTTAAATCACTATAAGTTTACTAGTTAATATTTCTCTCTAAATTAAAGTATGCTAAAATTCTTAAGATCGCCTAATCATTTAAGTTCTGCATCACCAGACCAAAATGATACTCTTTGAAATATAGCATCATCTTAATTTCTACACTAAACTAAACAACTACCATTATGTTTAAGGAATATCATCCACATTCCTCCATAATCTTTTCAAGAACAACACTGAAAATAATAACATAAAAACATAAATAATTGAATCTAAAATGTCATGTTATAACTACTTTTATAAATATGTTTTTATCCTCTAAGAAAACTCAACAAATATATCTTCTCTCGTAATGCAAATTACAATTTGCTAGTAATATTGCTAAAAATTTTAAATCATGTAAATAATAGCTAATCATGGAAACTCGTATCCCCATGAATATTTTCATATTTAGATCATTCCATAATTGCTTAGAGTTCTACAATATTATCAACAAATTCTCAACTGAGATAAAAAAATCTTCAGAAATCACAGGAGTTATAAATGTACATTTTTTTCAAGTTATGATAATATTTCTATTGCACAAAACTTCAATGATTCTTGTAATATAAACAAGATGAGCTTCTCTAAACATAATATTAATCAAGATATCATCAAAATACAACAACAACAACATCAAGTATTTATCCCACTATGTGGGGTCAGCAACATGAATATTTTTTTTCCCATTGTGTCATGTTAAGAGTCAAATTATCAAATATAATTAAAAAACAAGATTATTTCTAATATTTTATAACCAAGACTTTTTAGGTCTACCTCTACCTTTCTTAACATGAATCAAATTTAATACATCTACTCTCCTAACAGGGTCATCAGAAGGTTGACATTTTATGTGACCAAACCATCTAAGGAAACTCTCTCTAATCTTATCCGCCACTGGTACTTCTCTAACTTTTTCACACGTATATACTTGTTTCGCATTTTGTCACTAAGAGTGAAGCCAGCCATCCATCCGAGCATCCTCATCTCTGCAACACTTAACTTAATTTTATGCTTCACTTTTAATGACCAATATTCTAAGTCATAAAGCCTTGCAAGTCTCACCACCATCTTATAGAAATTTCCCTTAAGTTTGAGGGATACATTTTTATCACACAATAGGCTCGATGCATTCCTCCATTTCAACCATCCAACTTGAATTATACTAATAATATCCCTATCTATTGCCCGAGATATGTAAAATGTGTACTCTTAATAATGACTTGATCATGTTAATTGCTCACTTGATATAAATATAATGCAATAGTATATAAGAAGTTGTGGAATATACCTTTACTTGATTGTTGTGCTGCAGAGCTAGTGGATGTGTGTGGTGTGGTAGTAGTGGATGTGCCTATTTGATCTGCTTCACCCATCAAGACATCCACACTTAGATCCTTTAGCTGTAAGTATGATAATGGCAAATCTGTCTCATCATCTATGAACCACTCATTATCATATGACACATCATCACACACTAACAGGTCCTCATCATCCTTCAACCCTTTATTCCTCAACCTCCTATCTCTTAACAAAGGTTTAAAATTGCGTAATTAAGCCTCGAGGCGATTTTCGTCCGTGAGGCGAGGCGTAAGCCTCTAGGCGGTCTGAGGCGTAAGCCTCACGGACACAGAATTGCGTAAATGAGAAATTAAGGGTTTTAGCAGGATAATAATAGCAATATTCTATCTTACAATAAAAACATCTAAATGATATATGAAAATAGTGGAAAGTAACAAAATAGATGCAATAAAATCATGTCCCAAAGTACAAAATCACAAAATATTAGCTTAACAAAACTCCCAAAGTACAAAGAACATATAAAACACAATCATATCCCATCACTAAATGGGTCTTAAAGAGAATATTCTTCTTCAATTGTATCTATGAATGTCATATCACCATCATCTTTAATATGACTCACTTTTATCTTCCCTGTTCAATAAGAGAAAAGATCATTATCATATTAATTGCTCACTTGATATAAATATAATGCGATAGCATATAAGAAGTTGTGGAATACTTTTACTTGATTGTTGTGCTGCAGAGCTAGTGGATGTGTGTGGTGTGGAACTAGTGAATGTGCCCACTTGATCTGCTTCGCCCCTCAAGACATCCACACTTAGATTTTCTAGCTGAAAGTCTGATAATGGCAAATCTGTCTCATCATCTATGAACCACTCATTATCAGATGACACATCATCACACACCAATGGGTCCTCATCATCTTTCAGCCCCTTATTCCTTAACCTCCTATCTCTTAACCTCTTATTGTGCATAATATATACGAGGGAGTTCATTTTGAGGGTTGATAGCCGATTTCTTTTCTTTATTTGCACTTGATTATATGTACTCCAGTTTCGCTCACACCCAGAAGAAGAACAAGTGAGACCCAACACCCTTATAGCAAAACTCTGTAACTCAGGAGTGGAATAACCAAATTGAATCCACCATTCAACTATTTTCAAGAAGAAAAAAGATAATCAGAATTAAGAACTGAATAAAGTATCTTGCATTTACCAAAATAACTATACCTGGAGATCATTTGGCAATGGTTGATTTTGCTGCATTCAGACCAAAAAAATCCTCTTTATTTCAGAATAGAACAAGTTGTAAATCTGCAAGCTTCCAATCTGCCTGCTCCGGTATTAGTCTTTCCATACAATGATACAGACCAAGCTTCACCTCCGGGTTTGAAGATTTATTCTCTGAATATTGAAATTGAGGATTGAGATAATATGCCGCTGCATGTAGATGACGGTGTAACTGCACCTCCCACCGAGCATCAATGATATCCCAAATATCTCTATAACTTGTCTCCTCTCCTCCCAAGCTGTGTGCAATCAACTCCTTGGCCTCATCCATAGCATTATAAATAAAACTCATAGCTGATTTCTTCTCTGCATCCACTAAGCGTAGTACTTGCACTAAGGGTCTCGTCTTAATATGGCATAGGTCACAGTAGCCCAAAATTTATCATTCAGAATTATCTTTCTTATTTCCTTCCCCTCACTTTTCTTCCCCTAAGCAGAGTTAAGTCATTCAGT
Organism: Dendrobium huoshanense; assembly: GCA_016618105.1. Taxonomy (NCBI): domain Eukaryota; kingdom Viridiplantae; phylum Streptophyta; class Magnoliopsida; order Asparagales; family Orchidaceae; genus Dendrobium; species Dendrobium huoshanense. Next base: position 51,296,492 of record CM028348.1, on the reverse strand, counting down.
TGATGTAAAAATTGCTTCCAAAGGTTGCCTCACTTCCAACAGGCTCTGCAGTGTCAAATAGGATGTGGCAAACCTGATTTGCAGTGCACAAATGTAAGAATATACAGTAGGAATTGCAATAATGATTTGCAGTGCACAAATTTAAGAATATATCTAGTGGTTGCAGGGCGAATGATTTCTTTCTTTGAAAATTTTCTCATCAAGCTTAAGACCCATGAGTGATTGTAGATGAACTTTGTAATCTTCTTCGCTCTAGAAAGAGCACTCTTGTGCTGAGGTAAGTCACCAAGATCCTCTAAAATGAGATCGATACAATGTGCTGCGCAGGTGGTCCAATATAGGTGTGTCATCTTCTCCATCAACATCTGACCAGCTGCTTTGTATGCACTAACATTATCAGTCACTACCTGGACAACCAATTGCTCCCCAATCTCCTCAATAACTCCATCAAGTAAATTGAAAATGAATGTAGCATTTTTCACCTCATTTGAAGCTTCAACTGATCGTAAAAACACCATGCCGTAGGGATTGTTGACAAGGATGTTAATCAAACTCCTGCTCTTCATGTCAGACCATCCATCTGACATAATGGTAACACCAATCTCAATCCATGTCCTTTTAATCTCATCAATGCTCCGCTCTGTGTTCTGCAGCTCCTCCTTTAAAATCTATGTTCGCAACTCATACATGGAAGGTGCCTTCAACCCTCTCCCATACAACCCTACAGACCGCAGCATATTGAAGTAGGAAGGCGACGTAGCAACATTAAATGGCATGGCATTTTAAAAAAAAAACTGCCAATATCCATGCAAACCTGGCGTCGACCCTCTCTAGTACCAGCCGCATGCATCATTTGTGCTTGTCCTCTATCCTCTTCTGGAATAGTCATATACTGATCCATAGGACCCCGTGCACCTCTGTTATGTATAGTGGAGGAAGAGCCCTTTCCACTCTCGCTCTCGAAGTAAGCACCATGTTCGGCCCTATCATCAAATTGCTCCTGTTGTAAGTGCTTTGCCGTTGTACTTTTCTTCATATAAGCAATAATTTCATCCTTCACCTTCTCCGGCACATTTGCACACGGTGCTACGTTTTTATGAGAGCATAATAAGTGCTCATTCATGCGGGTAACTCCTCCCTTCACCACTTTTTCGCAAAAATTGCATTTCAAATAAACATAACTCTTCTCTCCATCACCTATGTCAACTTGCACACTATATTTCCAAGAAGGGTCCCTCCGCAATGATGTATTCCCCTTCTCCTTCCCTCTAACCATTTTCCTTAAAGCAAAAATCCAAATTCAAACAAAATAATTCAAAAAATAAAAAACCCTAGATTTCCTTTAACTTGAAAAATCTAACCAAAAACTAAATAAAAATACCTAAAATCGATTGTGGACTTCTCCTAGAAGGCGGCTGGGCACTTCAAGTTTGCCGGAGAGAGGCGACGGCGGCGGAAGAGGCGGTGGGACTGGAGGCCGGCCGTGCGGGATCCTCTGTTTCACGAACTGCGGCTTGCGGGAGGGGAGTTTTCGAGAAATGCCTGGAGCCGAACGGGTGGTAGGGAAAAAAACGCTCATTTTAAGTAGGTGGGGCCATTTGGATGAGGCGTATGCCTCACCCATAATTGCGTAATTGAGGCGCGCCCCACACAAGGTGAAGCGTACGCCTCTTCCAGGATCCAAATTGCGTGCGCCTTGAGGCGCTTTTGGGCAAAATTGCACAGAGGCGCGCCTCTTGTTGCGCAATTTTAAACAGAGCTCTTAACTTCTTGTTGTGCGTAATATATACGAGGGAGTTCATTCTGAATGTTGATAGGCGATTTCTTCTCTTTGTTTGCACTTGAATATATGTACTCCAGTTTCGCTCACATCCAGAAGAAGAACAAGTGAGTACTCCTAGAGGGCGGCCGGAAACTTCATCTTTGCCGGAGAGAGGTGGCGCCGGCGGGAGAAGCGGCGGGAAGGGAAGCCGACGGGTGCGGTCTATGAGGGAGCTCACTGTTTCGCGAACTAGAGCCTTGCGGGAAGGAAAATTTTGGGAGAACTGGAACCGTGTGGGTTTAAGGAGAAAAAAATCTTCATTTTAAGTGGGTGGGCCTGTTCCCATGAGGCATACGCCTCACCTAGAGTTGCGCAATTGCGCCTCAGTCCAAGTGAGGCGTACGCCTCTGGTGCAGGGGTGGAATTGTGTAAGCCTCGAGGCGGTTTTGGGACAAATTGCGCAAAGGCGCGCCTCTTATTGCGCAATTTTAAACAGAGCAAACCCCCCACTAGAATTATTACTACTAAAAGTAAACTCCATTTATTCGATTTAGATCTACTCAAACGAAAACCTTTAGACTCTAAGGTTGACCTCCATAATTCAAATTTTCCTTCAACTCCCCCTCTAGTCTTATCAACAAGAAGAATATCAGTAATAAAAAGCACACCATGGTACAACCTCTTGCAAATGTTTAGTAAGAACATCCATGACTAGAGCAAAATGATAAGGGCTTAAAGTTGATCCTTGATGTAGTCCAATTGATATGGGAAAATACTTGGTCAAACCACCTTGTGTTTGAACACAATAGCTCCTATATACATATCTCTAATGACTTGAATATAAGCATTGTTAATTTCGTTCTTTTCTAGAACTCTTTAACACACTTCCTTGGAACTTTATCATATGCTCTCTCTAAATCAATAAATATCATACGCATACACGGATCCTCCTTTATTCTCTGTAATTCTCCATCAAACCTTTCAATAAATGTATAGTTTCCATAATAGACCTACCCGACAAGAATCCAAATTGATTTTAAGAAATATTAGTATCACATTGTAACCTATGCTCAATAATTCTATCTCATAGTTTTAATGTATGACACATTAACTTAATTCCTCAATAATTAGATAATTAAAATTTTAACTATGAACAAAATATTGGGCACATTTATCCAAGTTATAATCAATCACTCATATAATCCATTGATAGTATTGATAACAAGTTTCTTTTCATCATCTTGGCACATTCTAGCATGATGATAAGCAATTCAAAAATCAATCTTCAAAGAGATTACTAAACCAAACATCAAGTCAAGCATGCATCTAATATAGGCATGGAAATGTATAGTTAACAATTATTTTGCTCAAAGCTCGGATACCAATACACATGATATTGACATGACAGAAAATTACTTAGCATCCTATTCCCCATTCCATTGCCTTAGACCATTTACTCCCATGTAAGTTTCTTATAAGTGGCTCCATTGATTGGTAGAAAGCATGAATAGTAGCCAAAGCTTTTGCTTAAGATTATTTGATGGATTATTTTGGTATTTTCTTATGGGAATTGTAATAGGTAGAGTCATCAATCAAAGTTGGCATATCCTGCAAATGAATGTAGTAATATCTTCATTTATGGTGATATGGATAAGGTTGTAGTGGTGTACATATGGAGTAATCTCCTAATACGTTACTCAGAGGGAGAAATGCATATGCCTACTTAGGGATACCATTTATGAGCTCAAGCAAAGACCACGACCTTTGTTTGACAAATTATGTAAAGTTATTGCAAAAGTTGGTCATCAAAGTGGTACCACTTATTATTCTATCTTTAGCAAACATTAAATAATAGGAGATGCTATACCAGTCATTTATGTGTGCTATATTACTCAAGAGGAGTGATAAAGATGCATCTGAAGTAAAGTGGTACTTAAATAATTATTTTGTTGTCAGAGATTTAGACACCCTAAATATTTTCTTCAGATTTAATTTGCTCAAAGAAAGAAAGGGCCCCCCCCCCCCCCCCCCCCCCCAATAAGGAAATTGAATTTCTAGACTGCAAATCACACACCCATGGATGACCACATCATGTTTGATGAGGATATACCCTATGATGATCTATCTCTGTATAGAAAATAAATTAAAAAGGATGACTCATCTAACAATTATGTGATAAGATATCTACATTGTTGTTCTGGTCATTAGTTAACAAATGCAAAATTCAAAACAAAAGCTTTGGTATATTGTTCTTCAAATTTTGAGAGACATCAAGGCTACTAAAAAATGGCTGATTTATACTTAAATTGAGCACTTAAATATTGAAGAATTCACTGCATCCAACTATGTTGAATTTGTTGATGATAGAAAGTCAACTTTTGGGTACTATGTTTTTTGTGGGAGGTTATTTGGTTACATATTAAGGAATATAAAGTCATGACTCATTATAAATATGAAGTGATGTGTGTTAAGACAGAAAAATTCAATTTTCCAATAATTGAACTTATGGTCCTAAATTATGACAATTGTGCTGACATATATTGCTAGTAATTCTGTTTTTCATGAAATAACCAAACATTTCAAGGTTACTTGTCATCTCATATGAGATGCTTTGTGTTCCAAGAAGAATGTTACTCCCCATCAATGATGCACTGATACACCTATTTATAAAGGTATGTATATCGGATACATGCCCGATATGGCATAGATATGTGTCAGATATGGCAAATTCATATCCAATTAAAGTAATATTTAAATTCAAAAGGACACGCATATTGGATAATCGTGTAGGATTAAAAAACGAAAAAAAAAAAAATTGACGGAGCGGTTTGTATTTCGTATTCATTTCCACGACCGCGAGGCTTTCTCATTTCCGCACTAAGTTAGGTCTTCTTCATTTTCGCGACCACGAGCTTTGAGTTAGGGCTTTTTCATTTCCGCAACCACGAGCGTGCGTATTCTTCATCTTCGTCATTGAAGGAGTAGCACACGAGCAAGTCGAGCAGGTGAGACAAGGCAATTAGGAAAACAAGGATCGAAGGAAGGTTAGTTTTCATAGTCTTCTTCTAATATTGCCTTCTTTAATTTTTTCACAAGTAAGATTTTTTTTTCCTTCAACAGCTAGTTCATAATGTTTTTTTTTTCACGAGTTAACTGTGAAAGCTGTGCACTTTCACAAAATTAGTGTTTGAACGTAGCAAGTTTACATTAGCGATTGAAGGTAGTATGTTTACTGTTTAACTTCTTCGTTAATCCTTACTCATGCATATTATATCTTTTCTTTTTCAATCATAAATTCTTATTTAAAGAAATATAATTACAAAAAAATTAGTGGAATCATGTCACAAAAACAAAACTTGATTTTTGATTACCTAATGAGTTATCTATAGTGGAATCATGCCAAAACATTTTTATTACCCATAAATCTTATTAGCCAAAACTCTTGAACTCATGTAACAAAATTAGTAGAATCATGTCACAAAATTAATGGAAAATGTCGCAATATTAGTGAATCATGTCACAAAATTAGCCAAAATTCTAATTAGCCAAAATTACTGAAATAATGTCCCAAGATTTTTATTATCCAATGAGTTTAACTCTTTACTTGAGTTATTGATTATCTAACGTTTGAGTTTTGTATTTGGAGCTCTAACATTTGAACCTACAACATGTGTCAAATGTCAATATTTTTATTATTTCTTAGGAATAATGAGTCTAGTAGAGGTGGAATTGTGACTGGTGATGGTTTATCAGAGCCCAACATTGAAGATAGCAAACATTTGTGGAGTCATATCACAAAATTGGGAAAAACTTTTGAAGGTGGTGGTAATGTTGTATTTAAATACAATTACTGTAATGCCACATATAAATGATCGTTCTATATAGTTAAAGCTCATTTGTTGAAGATTGTTGAGCATGAGATTAAAATTTATCCAAAAATAAGTTCATCACAGTTGGCTGAATTACAAAAAAAGTTAGTGAAAGTGAACAAAGAAGTAGAAGAGAACTTCATAAAGAGATTCCACTTCCAAGTTCCCATACTGAAAATCCTTCATCCTCTTCTTCAATTTGGACTGATGGTATCATTGTTAACAAAGGACTATTTAGGATGGAGGGATATGAACATAGAAAAAGAAAAGCTGTTGCAGATAGCTCTTTGGATAAGGCCTTTAATTTGCAAATAAGAGAGTAGTTAGATGGGGAGATAGCAAGAATATTTTACTCAGCTGGCATTCCTTTCAACTTAGCAAGAAATCCAAATTACAGGAATGCATTTACTTTTGCTTCCAATAATAACCTCATATATTATGCGCCACCAAAGTATAATGCCATTAGAACCAAGTTATTGCAAAGAGAGAGGACTAACATTGAAAAGTTGCTTGAGTCAACTAAAGGAGTGTGCAGAGGAAAAGGTGGCAGTTTGGTGTGTGATGGTTGGACTGATCCTAAAAAAAGATCACTCATCAATTTCATAGCTGTTGTAGATAATCATCTAATGTTTATCAAAGTAGTGAATTGTGAAGGGGAATACAAGGATAAATATTTCATTTCCAATTTGATTAAAGATGTGATAATGATGATTGTGCCATTATTGTGCAAGTTATCACTGAAAATGCACCAGCATGTAGAGCTATAAAATTATTAGTGGACCAAACATATCCTCATATTTTCTGGACTCCATGTATTGTGCACACTTTAAATCTTGCTCTAAAAAATATTTGTGCATACAAAAACACAGAGGCTAATTAAATCATCTATACTGAATGTCATTCGATAACAATAGTTGCATGTGACATTGTTCTAATTGGAAATTTCATTATGAACCACTCAATGAGACTATACATCTTTAATGATTTCTCACATTTGAGATTGTTAGTTGTTACCGAAACTCATTTTGTCTATATTATAATCATGTTGAGAAGATTCAAACAAATAAAAAAATGCTCTTCAATCCATTGTAATTAGTGAAGAGTGGTCTTGTTATCGGGAATATGATGTTGGGAAGGCAAGCTACGTAAAAGAAAATATCTTAAATGATTTGTGATGGGATAATATCGCTTATATTTTGGCTTTTATTGATCCAATTTATGATATATTGAGAGAGGCTAACACAGATAAATCATGCCTACATTTGATTTATAAGATGTGGGACTCTATGCCAGTTAAAGTGAAAAAAATTATATACAAATATGAAAAAAGACACATAATGAAGAATCAATTTTTTGAAACATTGTCTACACTATTCTTGAGGATAAGTGGAGCAAAAATAACATGCATCTTCATGTCTAGCGCACTCATTAAATCCAAGGTAAATTTGGATATATCTTTTAAATTAGTTTTTACTTTGTTTACTAAAAAAAATATCTAATTTTAATTAATTTATTTTGTTTAAAGATATTCAAATAAAGAATGACTTCAAGAAGACCCTCAACGTATCTCACCACAAAAAGATTTAAAAGTTTCAAATATAAGAAAGATATATTTGAAACGTTATTTCTCAAATGAGGAAACTTGCAAAGTTCTTTCGATATTTAGATGATTTTTGGTGATCATGAATCTTTGGTTGATAGATAGAGGATGGATACAAAGATGTGGTGGTTTATTTATGGAGCTTCAACACTGCTGTTTCAAACAATAGCAATAAATCTTCTTGGTCAAGTTTCGTCATCCTCTTGTTATGAGAAAAAATTGTAGCACATATTCATTCAATCGATGAAGGGAAATTAAATTACTCCACAACGAGCTAAAGATTTAGTTTATGAGCATACAAATCTTTGACTTCTATCAAGAAAGACCCTACTTTATATGGCAGATGAAAACAAGATGTAGGATGTTGATGGAGATGGGTTTGAGTCTCTTGATGATATGTGAATATTTGATATTGAAAATCTTTCTCTTGATGAACCAGAGTTGGAAACAATGATATTCAATGATGATGATATTGAAGGTCAAAGACAAATCACTAAAGCTAATCCTATTATTCCCTCTACTAAATAGTTGAAGTTTGATGTTGTACTAAATGGTTTTTGCTTATATTTAATTTTTATTCAATGATGATGACATTTTGTGCTAAAAATTTTATGTCAAAAGTTAGACAAGTTATCATGGCATTGATTTATTATTGTTTATCATTTCTAATTTGATGTTACATTAATTTCTATATGCTATATAAACAAAATTGTAATGTCATGTCCACGCTGTACCCGTGTCCTATATTTTCAAAAAATGTCGTGTCCCGTGTCTGTATCGTTGTGTCAATGTCTGTGCATCATAGCTGCCCATGTTTCCAGTTCACAACAAATGGAGGATATCTTCACAAAAGCTCAAAGTCCTATACCATTCTCTTATTTATGTAACAATTTGAAACTAATAGATGCATATTCTCTAACTTTATAAGATATATTCACATGTTAGAAAGCAAATACTATTGGGAAGTCATTATATAAGAAAGAATATAAGTTGAGAACATTTAAATTAATTTATCTTTACCATATTTGCATTTTACTTATTAATTTCATCATATATGCCTATAAATAGACACATTTGTTTAGTGAATAAGATCATCTAATTTTCTTCCTCCAGCATCTAGTAGTGGCAGATGCACCTTCAATGCTTCAGAAGTCAAATCAAAACAAACAACAAGAAGAAAAAAAACAAATTTTTTAGTACCAAAATGCTTCAAATCGACAACTTCCCAAAAAAAAAGAGAAAAAAAATAAAAACCAGACAACGCTCCGCGGACATTTCTAATCTTCCATAATTACATTAACACGCAACAATTCAGACGTACATATGCATTAAAATCTAATTAAGAAATCAGACCTAACAATCTAGCATACTCTCTATCGGAAACCCTAACAATGAAAATAACATATTTACTAGCATCCCAAATACGCGGTGGGGACTTACAGAGTGAAGAAGAACGGAAGCTAGGGTTTCTTCGACTTGTAGCGTAAAGTATGTTCGGAACCTGGCCAGCTAAAAGGCTCGCAGACGCCATTAGAGAACAATAGCGTAAAGAATGTTCGAAGCCTTGATTGTTCGAAGCTGGAGGATGGTAATGAAAAAAACCGAGGTGGCATATCAGTGGATAAAACAAAAGGCTTCAATATAACTTTTCTTTTATTTGGTACATTTAGATGAAATTATCATGGTTTTAAAAATCGGATTACGCTAGCCGGTTCAATCAGTTGGATCGGAACCGATCTGGCGGAGGTCTAGCCCTACATGTAAACCCGCGTTGCAATCAAACCGGCTAAAAGCTGGTTCAATTGTCGGTTAACTGGAATGATATTTGATGGCCTTGAAAGATATTTGTTGGATTTGGGAGCATTCTTTATTGTAACCAAGGTTGTGAAAATCGGACCGGACAACGAACCGGATCAAGAAGAGGTTCACGGTTCAACCGGTTCGACCGGTCGAACCAGGGTCGAACCGGATGACATAATAAATAATATTATTATTAAAATGATTAAATTTTACATAATAATATGACAATCTAACATTAATTTTAGCAAATATTGAAATTAAGTAAATACACCTTTTGCACTAAAGCTTTTTGTCTCTCCCTCCAACTAGTGATATTCTAAAAATTAGATGAAGAACTTGTAAATATATGTTCTGATACAAGATGTAAGTTATTTATGGAATGTCAACTATTGAAAACATCAAGTAGAATGTTAGACACTGATATTAGAATATAGAATCATTAAGGGATATGCTTCTCGTGAAAGCAAAATAATTCAGTGCTTTTTTTAATTATATTTTTTAACACGTGATAGTAATATATCATCAGGACTGGGCTCAATATGATTTTTGAGGTGGAAAAACAAGCAGCTCTTTAACTTAGAAAAAGAAAATTTATAGCCACCTTGTTCAGAAGAAAGAAATTCATAGTCATTTAACTTATAAAGAAGAGAAATTATGATTAGTTGACTCCAGGAAAAAATGGCAACTCTCTCAAAGAAATAACAATGGTTCGAAGTGTAATGTGGTTCTCGATTTATGAAATAGTGGCAAGAATATGAAAGGAAATGAAAATGTTAACCGCAGCTCTCACCTCCCTCATGCACACAAAAATGCTCATCCTTTGGTACACACGAGCAGGTTCAAAGAAGGGAGATTTCCGCTCCAAGTTGTGCACACACACATAACTTCCATTTCGTTTCTCTTGCTTGACCTAGCACCAGCATAGGGCCACGGAGATGTTGCCTCCTCTTCGATCGTCCCAAGCATTCAAGAGGAAGAAAGGGTTTTCGTGTGTGAGAGAGCAGATATGCACAAGCGGCGTAGGGCAAACGGTTGAGGACATGAGGTAATTGATTCCCTAATAAATCTACACCATTCGATCTTTGATGGGCGGCAGAAGTTTGCGATTTTAACAACCGGCCGGTTCTTCTAAAGTCGTCTGGTCTAACGGTTATCCGGTTCAACCAGGTTTTTAACCGGTTTTTTGCCGGTTCAATATTCAGCCGGTTTCTTCAGCTGCCCGGACCGGCGGTCCGGTCCGATTTTTAAAACGTTGATTGTAACTGTTGGTTTGACTATAGACCATGAGGGGATGCCATTTTATTTTAAAAAAAGACATTAAAGAATTTATTTATTTTCCCAATAGCTATCAATAATTTTTTAATATAGCTTATTGATTTTATTTGAAACAAAGAATGCTAGAAACTAAAGCTTTGCATTATGTTTTGGTTCTCTATTTCTCATTTTTACTATAAGTAAATGTCACTAGAACTCCATAAAACACATATTATGTTGTTTTTATGCTTTTCATTTTTGTTTTATACTTAAGTTTGAATGAAACACTATGAAATATATGATCTATTATATGCATAAGATAGCACATCATCTATTGAAAAAAATATTTACAAATATATTTAAGTATTGACTTCAATAATTTTTTTCACACTTTTTCATGTTATTTGTTTAGCTGCCCAAAGCAGAATGTCGAGCTCAACTCCTCAACGCCAAACGCAACGCACAATAGAGGCTCGATAGGTATGCATTCCTCACCCAACACAATGTTTATTGTTGAAACTCGTTCACTAAGAATTAGGTTGTTAAACCTAAGCTTATGTCCCACGGCTAACCAAGAGGGGGGGGGGGGGTGAATTGGTAATTAAAAAACATTTTACCCTCTTAAAATTTGGAAATTAAAGCTAACTTTACTGAGTTTTATAGAAATAGATTTTTCAACCACAAGTTCTAAACATTAAAATAAAAACAGCAGAAAAATAAAGAACTCCAAATTTATAGTGGTTTGGTCAAAACCAGACCTACATCCACTCCCCGGAGGCACCCTCCGAGTATTGTACTAATACCAATAGTGACTCTCTTTTAGCACCCACAGCAAGGTGGAGAAGCCTTTACAAAAACTCTTTCTACCATTACCCGGTGCGGCAAAAAATCGTCGTCCTTTTACACTATCCCCAGTGTTGGCAGAGAACCGCTCTCCTAGTGTGGGCAGAGAACCCTTCGGCTGTTCACACTCTCCTAATGTGGGCAGCGAACCCTTCGTCTGTTCACACTCTCCAAGTGTCGGCAGAGAACTGCATCTCCTAGACAGATCTTCTCACAAGAAATCTAGAAGGAAGAAAGAAAAGAGTGAAGTAATTCCAAATCAAAAGTATAGACTCTTACCTTCAATCACCAAGTGAAACCTTCTCGCTCCAGTAGTAAGAATCTTCTTTTGAATGCTCTCTCACACTCTCTCCTTGACTCTTCGTTCAGTAGACACGAAGATCAATGGGAAAAAAGATTATGTGGCAATTTAATTTGGACTATTTATAGAAAAGACACAAAAAATCGTCCAAAAACTGTAAATTTTCAAGTCAATATGAATTGGATCGTCCCGTACGATCGTGGATCGTCCTGGACGATTTTACTTAAATGCGTTAGAAACGAACCTAATGTATATGGGTACGAAATGATTTCGTACACACACATCATCCTGTGCGAACTAGGTTCGTCCGGTACGAACTGTTATTCCATAGGTCGGTTCCCAAAAACTGTAGAACAACACTTAATTTTCAGAGTCGGTTCACTTCATCTTGGTACGAAGTTAAAGTTCGTCCGGACAAACATTTTACAGAGAGTAAATCGTCCCGGGAAGAATACACTTCGTCCTGGACGATAGCAATCTAAAGAGCAACTCGTCCTAGAACGAATACACTTCATTTTTGAACGAAAATTTTCTAGGGAACATTTCGTCCTGGGACGAATACACTTCGTCCTGGATGATCAAGACTTAGAAAAAATTCCTTCGACTCCTGCTCGTTCCATTGCTCTTATGAGGAGATAACTGATTTGATCGTCCCGTACGATCAGTACAAATTTCTCAAGATCTCCTTAAGTGTGTGTGTGTATTCACTCAATTACAATCACTCCCTTTCAAAACTTAATTCAAAGAAAAAATATAAGTTTTAAATCCACAAAGTATCTCATGTTGAATTTGATTTGAAGTCTTTGTAGTCTGAGTTTGATTTTCTTAAAATATTAGTACACACAAGAGCAAAAACAACTTTTCCAAAAAGTGTTAGGAGATAACTATACATAAAATAATAATAATTGAAATCATCAAAACTATAAAAGTTGCAAGAATGTAAAACATGCAAATAGTAACTCTCTTAACAATCTCCCCCTTTAATGATGGAAAAATAATTATTGTTTGTATAATTTTCAAATTTAAAAAAAATCTCCTAAACTCCCCCTAAATTGATAAACACGTGTAAATACGGAGGCATTGTTATAAATATATAACAAACAAAAATAAAACAAAATCCAACATACACAAAAACCTAAACAAAATCCACGATAGAAATAATTTCTCCCCCTTTTTGACAACATCAAAAAGTAAAGAAGAAAAAGACTTGAAATGTAATTAGCAGACATATGAAAATCATTTGATAATTCAATCTTAAATGTGATTGAAATAAATTATGTAATTAAAATATTAGGCAAATCATATTAATGCATAGAATTTAAGAAGATATATAACATTGATAATAGAAAGAATATATCAAAGGCATGAGTTAATTTAGACACTAAGATAAAAAAAATCATTATAAATAGGATGAATAGAAAATTTGTATATTTCAAATGTCAATACAGAATATAAATCTAAAATAGATCAATTTGAATTAAGAGATTAAAAGATAATGGAAAGAAATAATTACCACATGTGACGCTTTGCGCATCTTTTTCAAATTATTGGCACATTTTTTGTTTATCTTTTTTATTTTTGGGCTTATTTTGTGCCTCTTTTTCTACTTGCGAACCATTGCGCATCTTTTTTTTTATTTTTGTTCATTTATACATTTTTCCAAGAGTAATTTTGATCTTTCCAAAATCAATAATAAAAAATTTCAAATTTTTCTAAATGCATAAATATTTATTGATAAGTGAAATATAAAATAAGAAAACATCATAGTTGCAATAATAATATTAGAATTAATGTAGTTTAAATAAGAGACATGAAATTGAGAATTCTAATTATATCAAGTTATAAGCAGAACTTAAATTTAAAAAAAATAGATTTTCTAATGAATTTAATTTAGACTTGTACTTCAAATTATAATACTATTAAGATCAAAAATCTAATGATTGTCATAAAGGCTAACACATATTTCAATACAATTAAATCCAAAAACACGTGAACATATATTGATATCACTAAAAAGATATTACAATTTAAGGTCAGGATATCAATATAGAAACAAAACATCTAAAGTAAAGAAAATACATCAAACTTTCTGAAAATACATCTAAAACACAAACTATAGAAAATACATAAAACTAAGTGCTATAATCACTGAGAAGGATCCTGATCTGGTGGAGGAGGTGGTGCAGTATCAAAGATGTTAAAGTAAGTACTCATCATAAGCACATTGGTACTGATATCATTCATCTGATCCCTCATAAAATTCATGTCATGCTAATACTGTGCGGCCTGCTGCTGAAGATGAGTCTCAATTTGATCAAATCGTTGATCAATGTGAGTCTCTAAGCGATCAAATCTTTGAACCAAATCCTGATAATTTGGTTCATTGGCAGGAGCAGGTGCAGCTTCTGGTTCTTCCTCTATATCACTAATGATATGAGTTCTACTTGGTTCTTTTTTGAAGATTCCTCTAAATGATCCGTCGTTGTAGTAGAGCGGTTCTTCAAACTCTTAATCAGGATGAACCAAATTGTATTTCTTCTCCATAATGTAGGCAACAAGATGTCCTAAGGCGATATTCTTCTTTCTCTTATGCTCTACATGTCCAATTTTAGACAGCCCATAAAGATAGTCAAGGATAAGTTGGGCTTTATCTATAGGTTCTTTAGTCATGATCAAGAAAGTCACCATAATAAGAAGAGGGGTATTGTTGATCCTATCACCAGCTTTAGGAATTATGGAAGTTCTAAGGACATGCTGGATGATTCATGCATTACGAACTAGACTGGATACTCTAGCCACATATTCGTTCACATTGTTCCCTCTCATTAAATTATTAATTTCAGACCATGAATAATCAGGAGTGTTGATCAAATGATGGGCTCTGGCTCCCTCTGTCCTTAAGTTCAAAAAGGCTCCTAAGTCATGCTTGGTGATTTCAATTTTTTATTTGAAGACATAGGAACGGATTATAGAGTGGTCAGAATTAAAAGACATGTTGGCGAGGAAGAAGTGGAAGGTTTCCTTATTGTAGAGATGGACGAGGGTAAGGATAAAACCAAATTGAGTTAAAGCAAATAAGTTCATTACCTGAAAGGTAATTTGTTCTTGGATAAGAATTCTTGAGGGTGTGATCTTTGCAGAGGCAAACCTAGAAAAAGATTCCTCATTTGCTTTAGAAAGGAAATTTTCAGAGAAATTTCGATGTGGTTTCTTTGCTAGAACCTTTTATCTCTTGCTTGAATTCGCCATTTAGAAGAGGATCTAGAGTACGAAAGAGATTGAAAGTAGAGTTTTGAGTATGACGGTTGAGTTCAAAAGCCCTTCTATTTATTGAAAATGAAACATTCATACCAGATAAAAAATTTTTGTCCCGTACAAAATTTTCAATTCGTCCTGTACGAAAAAATTTTGTTTGGACGATCGAAATTGTCAAAATAAAACGACTTTTTGTAATCAACACAACTTACGAAGCATCCTTTCGTACAGACTTATGACCAGTCTGATCGTACAGACGAACACGTGTTCATCCTGGGACGATCAGAACTTATATCATTTTAATGGAAGTTAAAACTGTCCCCTACATCGAACCGACATGTGTTCGTCCAGACGAATCAAAGGTTCGTACGTACGAAGTTCGTATTAAAAACTACCTTATCCATTCAACTGCTTTATTCATTCATCCCGTCGTTTGAAAAACATTTCATCCTAGATGATCGTGACGATCGTACAGACGAAGTGACAATAAAACACTGAAAAACTGCACTCAAACGGTTCAAAATCTGACAGCTTGTCACACTACATAAATCGTCCCTACAAAAACATTTCATCCTGGATAATTGTCACTCAAAATTTTCAAATTTTTTGTTCTCATCCAAAAAACTTAAACACAAACACACTAAAAACATAAAATAACGAAAAAAGACAAAATCTAAATAAAGAAAATCACATAAACAAGTTCATGAACACATAAAAACACAAACACATTTAACTAGTAAACAAACATCAATGTTGCAAAAGCATTTTTATTTAAGCATTTAAATCAATCACACCAAGCCTTGTTCTTTATGCACTGAAAGCATCAAAGGCTAAAGGTTTTGTAAAAATGTCTGCAAGTTGATTTTCAGTAGAAACATGATTGAGTTCAATTTCTCCTTTGGATACATGATCCCTTATAAAATGATGTCTTATGTCTATGTGTTTGATTCTAGAATGTTGAATAGGATTTTTAGAAATGCAAATAGCACTAGTGTTATCACAATATATTAGAATAGTGCCTATAGTCAATCCTAAATTAATCAACTGTTGTTTAAACCAAAGTACTTGTGTCACACAACTTCCTAATGCAATGTATTCATCTTCTGTAGTAGATAGTGCTACTGAATTTTATTTTCTACTGGACCATGAGACTAGAGAATTTCTAATAAATTGACATATTCCAGAAGTGCTCTTTCTATCCACCCTACAACCTACAAAGTTAGAATCTGAATAACCAATTATTTCAAATGAAGAGCTAAACTTAGGATATCAGATTTCTAAGTTATGAGTTTCTAACATATATCTTAAAATTCTTTTCACTGCTATCAAATGTTATTCTTTTGGATCTGATTGAAATCTAGCACATAAGCAAACACTAAACATGATATCGGGTTGACTAGCAGTCAAGTAAAGTAAAGATCCAATTATCCCTCTAAATTTCTTTTGATAAACATATTTTCCCTTAGGGTTCTTATCCAACTGAACTGAGGAACTCATTGGTGTACTTACATATTTAGCATTGTCCATTTCATACTTTTGAGGATGTCCTTAACATACTTTGACTGACTAAGAAATGTGTCTTCCTTAATTTGCTTAATGCTAAATCCTAGAAAGTAACTCAAATCTCCCATTAGACTCATCTCAAATTCACTACTCATTATTTTAGAAAAATCATCACAAATATTTTTATTTGAAGATCAAAAAATGATATCATCCACATAAATTTGAGCAATGAGTATATCCTTTCCATATTTCTTCAAAAAAAGAGTTGTATCCACACTTCCTTTTTCAAAAGATCTTTCAAGTTGCTCAACCTTCATACCAAGCCCTAGGTGCCTATTTCAATCCATATAATACCTTTTTCAACTTGAAAATATGATTTGGGTATTTAAAATTTTCAAAATCTAGAGGTTGTTCTACAAAAATATCCTCTTGAATTACCCCATTTAAAAAGGCACTTTTGACATCCATTTGATACAATTTAAATCCTCTAAAATAGGCAAAGGCTAGAAAAACCCTAATTATTTTAAGTTTAGCTACAGGGGCAAAAGTCTCCTCAAAATCAATCCCTTCAATTTGATTAAACCCCTTAGCTACTAATCTTGTCTTATTTCTAATGACTACTCCTGAGTCATTCATTTTGTTTTTGAATACCCACTTAGTTCCAACTACACTTTGATTCTTTGGCCTTGTAGTTAATTTCCAAACTTTATTTCTTACAAATTGATTCAACTCTTCTTGCATGGCCAAAATCCAAAATTCATCAGAAAGTGCTTGATCAATATTTGTGGGTTCTATAGTTAAAATGAAGTCTGAATGATTGACTTCTTTGTTTAATCCACGCCTAGTCCTTACACCCTTACTTGGTTCACTTATAATCAATTCCATTGGGTGGTTTTTAGAAAATCTCAAATATCTAGGCAAAGGGTTTTCTATCTCCAAATTTTCTTCCAAATTCATTTTATCAAACTTTTAGGAGTTAATCTCAATTTCATCTTCTTTAACATTTGGCTCTTCCATATTTCCAGATTCATCAAATACAATATCTGTGGTCTCCTCAATTACCAAAGTTCTTCTATTGAATACTCTATAAGATTTTCCAACACTTGAGTATCCAACAAAAATTCCTTCATCAGATTTTGGATCAAATTTTTCTAAGACAGATTTTCCATTGTTATGAATGAACACCTTACAACCAAAAATATGATTATGTGACAAATTTGGTGTTATCCCTTTTAGCAACTCATAGGATGTTTTATTCAATTTAAATCTCACATTCACCATATTCAGAATATAACATGTAGTGTTAATCGCCTCTGCCCAAAAATATTTAGGAAATGAGTATTCTGCCAACATTGCTCGGGCGGCTTCTATTAATGTTCTATTTTTCTTTCGACTACCCAATTATGCTGAGGGGTTCTAGGTGTAGAAAAGTTATGATTAATTCCTTTCTCCTTACAAAATTCCTCAAATTTCTCATTTTCAAATTCTCTTCCATGATCACTTTGTATAGAAATAATTTCACACTCTAGTTTTTTTTTGAATCCAAGTAGAAAAATTTCAAAATTCTTCAAATAATTCACTCTTATGAAATAAAAATCTAACCCATGTGAATCTTGAGTAATCATCCACAATCACAAATCCATATACCTTCTCTCCTAGACTCACAAATCCAATAGATCCAAAAAGATCCATATGCAAAATCTCTAAAGGTTTACTAGTTCTAAGATCCTTATTGGACTAAAAAGAGGACTTCACCTGCTTCCCTAATTGACATGCATCACAAAGGTGGTCCTTAGTAAAGTCTAGTTTAGGTATACCTCTCACTAAGTTCTTTTGGGTAATCCTTCTAAGGTTTTTCATACTAGAATGACAAAGTCTCCTATGCCGAAGCCATGACTTATCAGATACAGTTTTCAAATAAAAAGTAGTAGGAGTTTGAATGCAACTCAAATCTAGCATATAAATATTATTTACCCTTTTTCCATTCAAAATATCTTTACCATTTAGGCTTAATATGCAGCTAGTAGGAAAACAATTTTACACAATAATCTTTACCATATAGCTGGCTTATAACAAATTATGCTTTAAGCCTTCTACTAATAACACATTATTTATAAAAAAGTTCTTAAGATTTCCAATCATACCAGATCCAACCACCTTCTTTGTGGTATTATCTCCAAGTGTAACCTTGCCTCCATTCCTAGCTTCCAGCGTTATGAATTGAGCAGTATCTCCAGTCATATGCTTTGAACATCCGCTGTCCAGGTACCATATGTTCTCATGAGGTCTTGTGTGAGAGCGATCCAGCAAAATTATCAAACGTTAGACCTGGGAACCCAAACTTGTTTGGGTTCTCCTTTTGGTAATTTATAATCATATGCATATATGATATGTCTAGGTTTATGCATCTTAGGTTTTCACACCAAATAAGTTTTCATCTTCAAAGTATAGATGTGAGCTATATGTCCAAAAAATCTATAATTATTACATTTTACTTTTGGAAATGGTTTCCTAAGTCTTCTACCATTCATTTTTCTAGGCAAGGATTGCATAAATTTAGGATATATAATAGGATTAGTAAAATCTTCAAGTTTAGGGGGTATCCTATTATTCTCGAGAGCTTTTATTATTAATTTGTAAAATGAATTCATATATTTCAAAATTCGATTTGTATAATTTGATCTATAAATTTTGCTCTTCGATTCATTTCTAAAAGTTTTAAATTATTTTTCAAGTTCAGCATAGGTTGATTTTAAATTTTCATATTTTTTATTCAAGTCATCAAATTCATCAAGTAATTTCATGTGATTGTCATCAATTAAAGCATGATCTTTCCTAAGAATTTCATGTTCCTTTTGTAATTCTTCAAATTCTAAACTTAAACTAGCATGCATTTTCTTCATTTTCCTATATACATCATGCATGTGTTCAGAAACTTTAAAAAGTTCATCATAGGTTAAGTCACATACCTCTTCTTGATCTGACTGACTAAGATTATCGACCATTAAGCATAGATTAGTGACTTCCTCTTCCTTCTCAATCTCTAATGAATCTGAAGCTGAGTCCGCCCAGAAAGCTCTTTGAAACTTCTTCTTGCCCTTATTTATAATTAGTTTCTCCTCAACCTACTCCTTGCTAGGAGTGGCTTTGAGTTTTGGACAATCAGTCTTGATATGACCATATTTTCTATACTCATAGCAATTCACTTCATTTGAAACTTTGGCATTTCTATTAAATTTACCTCTATTCCAATACTGGCGTCTCTTCTGCTTCCTCTTTAGAAAGCTTCTAAATTATATAGTCATCAATGCAATATCATCTTCATCCTCAGGTTGTGAGTGTTCACTCTCAGACTCTTCCATATTTAGTGCTATGTTCTTCTCCCTTCTTGGTTCACCTGCATTAATCTTTCTTTGGCTAACTACTTGCTCGTAAGCAATTAGCGAACCCAGAAGATTGTTAATAAAGTAAATATTTAGATCTTTAGACTCTATAATTACAGTAATTTTAGCATCATAAGCAATAGGCAAACAACAAAGAATTTTGTTAACCATTTTAACATTTGTTAGTTCCGTACCTAGTGCATGACAAGAGGTGACTATTTATGTGAATCTTGTGTACATATCAGAAATGGACTCATTTGATTTCATGTGAAATAGTTCATAATCATGGAATAAGATATTAAGTCTAGATTCCTTAACCTCATTAGTCCCCTCATAAGTTATACAAAGTCTATCCCATATGTCCTTCCCACTTTTGCAAGTGGAAACCCGCATGTAGTCTTCTCATTTTAAAGCATAAAAAAAACTATTCAAGCATTTGGCATTTAGTTATGCTAAGTCACGTTCTTCTACTGTCCAGTCCGTAAAAGGGGTTTCAAATCTAACTCTATCAACTAATCTAGTTGGTTTTGTATATCCTTCCTGAACTAAGTTCCACATACGATAATCAAGTGACTATAAAAATGTAGACATGCATATTTTTCAAAAATTAAATGGTATATTGTCGAACAGTGGAGGTCTAGTTATAGAGTAATCCTCGGGTGTATTTCAGTTTCTAAATGTAACCATCTACGTTAATCAAAAAGTAATCTAAACTTATGATTTTGAAATAAAGCTCTGATACCACTTGTTAAAACTCATTCACTAAGAATTAGATTGAACCTAAGCTTATGTCCCACGACTAACCAAGAGGGGCGGTGAATTAATAATTAAAAAAAAATTACCCTCTTAAAATTTAGAAATTAAAGCTAACTTTAGTGAGTTTTATATAAATAGATTTTTCAACCATAAGTTGTAAACGTTAAAATAAAAACAGCGGAAAAATAAAGAACACCAAATTTATAGTGGTTCGGTCAAAACTAAACCTACATCCACTCCCCGGAGGTACCCTCCGAGTATTGCACTAATACCACTAGTGACTCTTTTTTAGCACCCACAACAAGGAGGAGAAGCCTTTACAAAAACTCTTTCCACCACTACCCCGTGCGGCAGAGAACCGTCATCCTTTTACACTATCCCCAGTGTTGGCCGAGAACCGTCCTTCCTTTCACACTCTCCTAGTGTGGGTAGAGAACCCTTCGGCTGTTCACACTTTCCTAGTGTGGGCAGAGAACCCTTCGGCTATTCACACTCTCCTAGTGTGGGCAGAGAACCCTTCGACTGTTCACACTTTCCTAGTGTGGGCAGAGAACCCTTCTTCTGTTCACACTCTCTAAGTGTTGACAGAAAATCGGATCTCCTTGACAGATCTTCTTACAAGAAATCTAGAAGAAAGAAAGAAAAGAGTGAAGTAATTCCAAATCAAAAGTATAGGCTCTTACCTTCATTCACCAAGTGAAGCCTTCTCACTCCAGTAGTTAGAATCTTCTTTTGAATGCTCTCTCACACTCTCTCCTTGACTCTTCTTTCAGTAGGCACGAAGATCAATGGGCAAAAAGATTATGTGGCAGTTTAATTTGGACTATTTATATGAAAGACATAAAAAACCATCCAAAAACTGCAAATTTTCAAGTCAATACGAATTGGATCATCCCATACGATCGTGGATTGTCCTGAACGATTTTACTTAAATAGGTTGGAAACAAACCTAATGTATATGGGTACGAAATGATTTCGTACACACACATCATCCCGTACGAACTAGGTTCGTCTTGTACGAACGGTTATTCCATAGATCGGTTCCCAAAAACTGTAGAATGACACTTAATTTTTAGAGTCAGTTTACTTCATCTTGATACGAAGTTAGGTTCATCCGGACGAACGTTTTACAGAGATAAAATCGTCTCGGGACGAATACACTTCATCCTGGACGATAGCAATCCAGAGAGCAACTCGTCCTGGAATGAATACACTTCATTTTTGAATGAAAATTTTCTAGAGAACGTTTCTTCCTGGGACGAATACACTTCATCTTGGACGATCAGGACTTAGAAAAAATTCTTTCGACTCCTGCTCGTTCCATTGCTCTTATGAGGAGATAACTGACTTGATCATCCTATAGGAACTATGTTTGTCCAGTACGATCAGTACAAATTTCTCAAGATCTCCTTAAGTGTGTGTGTGTGTGTGTATTCACTCAATTTCAATAACTCTCTTTCAAAACTTAATTCAAAGAAAAAATACAAGTTTTAAATCCACAAAGTATCTCATGCTGAATTTGATTTGAAGTCTTTGTAGTATGGAGTTTGATTTTCCTAAAATATTAGTACACACAAGAGCAAAAATAACTTTTCCAAAAAGAGTTAGGAGATAACTATACATAAAATAATAATAATTGAAATTATCAAAACTATAAAAGTTGCAAGAATGTAAAACATGCAAATAGCAACTCTCTTAACATTTATTAGTTGTTATGATCATCCTGTGCGGGAGCTGGGAGCTGTAGGACGATCGAGCCACCTCGTGCGGGAACTTGGAACCGCAAGGTGTTTTAAATTGCTTCATATAAAATATGTTTGATTGTTTGTTAAATTGCTTCATATAGATAGTTTCATAGTTATTATGGTTGATGTAGCATATATGAGTAGTCTCTATCTTAGTTGCTTGATGTAGAATATTTTTTATGTTTGATTATTTAAAAAATAAGCAATATTTTAGGATAATCATTTGAGAAGCTAGATATTGAACAATTGATTTTAATATGAGTATTTACCATTTCATTTTATTTCAGAATGGATCCACTGACAGCTTCGCCTCATAGTGTTCATGAGAAGTTGATATTACTTGGAATCATTGTAGTGAAATTAAAAGTTCATATGAAAAAAAAAATAATTTAGATGCCTACATTGTAAGATTACGTATAAAGGTGGATGCATTAATAAGATAAAATATCATCTAGTGAGAATTAGAGGTAACATAGCTTCATACAAAAAAATACCCACATGACGGACATGACATTCGTCATCAGATGCAAGAAAATTGGAAAGAAATATGCAAGAAAAAAATAATAAACTTAGGAGAAGTTGGAGCATAGCACAACTGTGTTTGTTCATGAACATATGGATGAAAAAAGATGTTCTTCGTCACTTCCAAGTCACAATCTTCAAATACACACAATAAAAGCATGAATATATGCATGAAAGAGGAAGATAGATGACATAGAAAATTATTTTGCACTAAGAACTAAAGCAATTTCCCAACCATCCATAAAAAGTATTATGGCATCCAAAGAAGTTATATACCATGCTGATTTGACAATAGCAAGATGATTTTATGACATTTACATCCCATTTAATGTCATAAACTTTGCTTTTGCACAAAAGTCAATTCATATTATAGCTGCAATTAGACCTAGGTATACTATGCATCCTATTTTCTTAATTCTCATTTTCAATATGATAAAGATATTTTTTTTCAACATACCTGAAATGATGCAATAATTAATTGAGATGATTGAAAATAAAGGTATGTGTCATAATCCATCAGTAGTAATGAATGAGGTTTGGCTTTTTCATGATAATTTAGAAAGCTTTGCCAAACCAATCAGATTAACGATGGCCAAAAATAATGAAGCATGGTAAGTGAAGCAATAATTTTAATATGTATTTCTTTTTTCATGCATATCAATCACCTTTTAACTAATAAATACTTGATTATATGTTGATGAATGATGGAATATGTTTGGATCAGATGCACTAAATTTATAAAATTTGGTTGCAGGTTTCTTAGCAAAAAATCTTCATTTTTTGGATGTGAAAAAAATTGGAGTGTATTTGAACAAATTCATACCAGGAGATGAAATCATCTAGAACATCAAAGGCTCAATGATCTTGTATTTGTTCGGTACAATCTCAATTTGAGGCATAAGTATGAATGTATGTCTTTTACTTATATTTAAATATTTATGTATATAAAAATGCATAATTTTTTTTATGATGATTCATATTAATTTTATAGATTTCAAACAAAAAAAAACTATAATCCTTTGGATTATACAAGTATATGAAAGATGTATTTTTGAGTGCTTGATGAAAAACAAGTTCCGAAGCTTGTTTTGGAGAATTTAGAGATTAAAAGTTATGTAGAAGATGTCATTTTTATTGCTGAAGAAGAAAATATTGGTTGTACTAGAGAACATCAAAGAAGCTCTCAATTGGATTAAGTTATATCATTTAAAAAAGACGCTCAATATAGATATAATATTTTATATTTTTATTATACATATGATCATGTCTTAGATGATGTTGGAGATGACTATGAACTACTTGGAAGTCACGATATTGATGCATTGGGAGGGGAAGGTTTTGATGAAGGAGGATTTTGGGTTTTAACTTTTGATGCTTCAAATCTAAGATATGACTTCTAGATTTATTTGTATATATATATTTGAAGTTTGGCTTGATATGAAATTATGAATAGTTAATTGAATGCTACTCAAATACTTCATATCTCTTTTATTTTAAAAAGAGTTTTTAAATTATTTGTATATATATTCTTATCTATAATTTTGTATTTTGTTTAATTTTGTATTACATAATTTATAATGAAAGCATCATTATTTTGGTAATTTTATTTATTTTTTAAAATAAAATTAGTATTTATTACATTATCTGGTTTAACAACAGTCCGGTTAAATCGTAATCATCTCTTTCTTCCGGTTCGTTATCTAGTCTAGTTTTCACAACCTTGTGAATTACACTAAGTTTTCATGTATTTATGCATAAAAAAATTTTATGTGAAATTATTCATGTAAAATACATCATTTAAAAGCTATATGACTTGTATTAAAATTAATTTGATTCAAATATCATATATAACACTCATCCCAATATAAATTGAATATATCATTGAAACTCATTTTTATGTCACTACAGGAAAAACGTCAAAAACCAGCGGTTAGTAAGGCAAAATCGGTGGTTTTAAATTATACAAGTGGTTTCTCGGCAGTTTTAAATTATACCGGCGATTTCTAGGCGGTTTTTAAGCCTCCGGTAAAATTGGCGTAGGAAACATTTACCGGCGGCGTATTACCGGCGATTTTGTTAGGCGGCGGCTTTCCGGCGGCTTATACCGTCGGTGAATACCGGATTTGCAACCGACGGTGTTCCGGCCGTTAAGCCGCCTGTTATATTACCAACGGCTAACCGGCGGTCACTTCACCGACGGTATGCCGGCGGTTAAAGAGGTCGTCGTGCGTTCGCTAAACCGCCGGCTAGCGTCGGTACACCGCAGGTTATTTTACCGATGGTACCTGGCAGTCACGGCCGATGATATTTTCGGCGGTATACACCGCCGGGCTTTCACCGGATAACCGCCGGTTGCCGTCGGTAACTACCGGTATATAACTGGCAGTTTAAGGAAATTACCGACGGCTTTGCTTTAGCCGTTCGGTATCGTCGTTTTTGGTGGCTAAACTGATTTCAAAAGTACTTTTTAAAATATTACAAAAAAGTAAAATTCTACAATACTAAATTACAACAACTACTCAGAATCATCAAAACTATTTTCATTGCTCTCAAGGGTATCTTCACTTTCATCTTCATTCTCATCTTCTCCTGAGCTAGTTGAACTATTAACATCTTCTAACTCCATTTCAATACTAGAGGTTGTAGTTGACATCTCCTCAATTTCAACAAGCCTATAACTTGACATATTATCCTCTTAATGTGCAGTTGCTACAATGTATTGTTGATCAATTATTCTCCGTGCTTTTGTTTTTATGACAGCTAGCCAATCTTGTTTGTTTCTATGACCACTGGGATATTTGCTGAAATAAACTTGAATAGCTTGACTTGCTAACACAAATGGATCAAACTTCCTGTATCTTCTACTATGTTTTATATCTACTAAACCATAAGCAGGATGAATCCTTGTGCCTCTATTCTGTACTAGATCATACCATTGACAGTTAAACAAGCATACAAAGTTCTCATCTTCGCCTGGGTACTCCAGGTCAAGAACCTCATTCAAAATACCGTAATAATCACACTCATCTTCTTCAAGAGTGTTCCCTCTAACACATACTCCATAATTTTCAGTCTTTCTTTCTTCACTCCAAGACTTGGTATGAAATCTGAACCCATTCACTATATATATTGGTCAATTTCTTACTTTTCGCATTGGACCCCATGCTAGTGCTTGCAAACCTTTATCAAAATATTTGTTATTAGGGTTTTGTACCTAGAAACATTTTCAAATATTAGTATTTTTTATAATAAATAAGATCTAAATTTGTAAAATTGATGTGCTCACATATGATCTGAACCAAGTTGCAAATTCTTTTACAATTGCTAGCTCAATATCCAACAAATCTGTCAAAGTCAAATTGCTTACGAAATACTTGGTGACAAATAATACTTTTGTATTTTAAATTAATAAACATTACTCATTATTAACATTATGCAAGAACTTACTCTAATATTGGCTCAACTTCTTCACAGTTCAGTAGCACATACAAATTTGCTGTATTTATTTCTAAATCGTTAAGAAATCTTTCAACACATTTGCCACTGGGCTTTCCTGACCTTCTAAATACTGATAGTACAGCATGTGATTGTTCTTCTACATCGAAGTCCATGTTACGACTAATCTTTGTTCTTGTACTACTTACATGGGGCTCGAAATAGTATGAGCAAAAGTTAGTTGTTTCTTGAGACAAGTAGGCTTCACATATTGATCCTTCTGATTGTGCTTTATTCTTAACATATTTATTCAACTTGTTCAAATATCTATTAAACAATTACAATCAACAAGTTAATAAAATTATGTTCTCTCAACTTATTCAAAAATATTTGAGACTTACTAAAAATCTAAACCCATTTACCTTTCGAATGGATACATCCAACGATATTGAATAGGTCCACCAACTCTAGTTTCATAAGGTAGATGGACTGGAAGATGTTCCATAAAATAAAAAAAAAACTAGGGGGAAATATCTTTTCTAACTTGCAGAGGATGATTGGTATGTTATCCTCATACATCCGTAAAGCATCTTCGCTTAGTTTAGATGAACATAGGTCTTTGAAGAAAATGCTAAGCTCAATCAACGGATTTGATATGTACTCGGGTAACATACATACTATGCTTGGAAGAAGAACCTCCATAATTATGTGACAATCATGACTTTTGAGTCCAAATAACCTTGCAGATTTCATGTCAACACATCGACTTATATTTGATCCATAGCCATCAGCCTTTTTTAAACCTTTAAACCACTGACATATCGATCTTTTTTGCTCTAACGTGAAAGAGTACAAAGCTTTGGGCTTCATTATTTTACCATCGATTGTTGTTACTAACTCCAGATTTTTTCACCGGTAATACTCTTTAATGTCCATTCTTGCTTTGACATTATCTTTACTCTTACCTTTAATATCCATAATTGTATTAAAAATATTGTCCAGAAAGTTCTTCTCAATGTGCATAACATCTAGATTATGCCTTATCAAATTAGTTATCCAATATGGTAATGTCCAGAAAATACTTTTCTTAATCCAATTATGTTCAACACCATAACTCCAAAAATTTAGACTCCGATAGCATTGGAAAATCAATAATTATTGGAATGTCAGAAAGTCTCTGTAAGACATCATTACCACTTAATCTGGATGGAGGAGGCAACCGCTCAATTTTGTTTTTAACAAATGCTTTCTTATTTCTCCGAAACTAATGATTAGCAGGTAGAAATATACGATGACAATCAAACCAAGTATTTTTTCCTCCATATTTTAGTGTGAAAGCTTTGCTATTCTCCATGCAGTAAGGACATGCTAATTTTCCTGCTGTGCTCTAACTAGACAACATACCATAGGCTGGAAAATCACCAATGGTCCACAATAATGCAGCTCAAAGGAGAAAATTTTATTTTGTTGATATGTCATATGTGAGCACTCATTCTTCCCATAATAACATGAGGTCATCAATTAATGGTTGCAAAAAAATATCAATTTTTTGCTTTCGAATTATGTGGTACAGGTAGTATAAGAGTTAAGAACATGTATGGAGTAGTCATACACATCTATGGTGGAAGATTGTATGGTGTTAATATAACTGGCCAACAAGAGTACGATGTAGCTGTTTGACTATAGGGTGTAAAACCATCAGTACATAATCCCAATCTTATATTGCGGGGCTCAGCAGCAAATGAAGCATGCACTTGATCAAAATGTTTCCACGCTTCAGCATCTGATGGATGAGAAAGAACACCACTTTTTGCTATTTTCTCCTTATGCCATCTCATATGACCTGCTGAACTCATTGATACATAGAGTCACTGAAGTCTTGGAATGATTGATAAATAAAATAAACGGGAATATGACACATCTTTCTTTGGACGATGTTGTTTTCCCGAGTTTGGCTTAAACCGAGGAGCATTTAAGGTGTGACAAATAACTTCTGTTGTATTATCCTTGTAGTATAACATACATCCATTGATACAACAATCAATTTTTGTAGCAGTGAAATCTAGCTTGGATACTAATTTCTTTGTTCGGTACAATTCTGAGGGAATTAAATTGCCCGCTGGATTAGTTTCTTTCATAAGACCAATAAAGTCATTAAAATAATCACGGAGAATATTATACTTAGTTTTAATACTTAGCATCCTCACTACAATGGATAATTCTGAATGTGCACTGTAACCATCCCAAATTGGCTTTTGAGCTGAATGTAATAACTCAAAGAATTTTTGTGTTTCTGTATTTGGTGTGGCTCTTCCACACTAGACCTTAAATTATGACCTGCTACATCAAAAATAAGGTTTTCATATGATCTACTCATTTGATCTTCATCAAATGTTTCATAAGCTATAGATGAACCGACATGAGCATCTCTGTGTGGCTCGTACTCGCCATGTGATGTCCAAATCCAGTAGTTTGGAACAAATCCCCTACGATATAAATCAAGCTTCACTTCATCGGGCTTTAGGAATGCTAGATTTTTATGCTTCAAACACGGACATCTAAATATTTTATCAAATAGAAAGGAAGGCAGTTGAGATACAACTTGAATGAAAGTTTCAACTCCCTGTATAAATTCAACTGTCAATCCTTTTCGACCCGACAATAATCTGTTATACATCCAATATCTCTCTTCTTGGATAGTCATTTGGACGTTGAAGCAAATGTCCACCTACATAGTTATGAAAACATTTATTAGAACACATGTGCAAACGTGTTATACTTTAGGTGGATGAGTGGATTTACTCATAGTATAATTTTCAATATGTGATATTCTTAAGCTTTATTCACACATCATATCTATCTTAACATTCTTATTTTACTATATGGGGAGAAGGCCACTAAGCTGAAGGGACATGGAGAAGGATGGTTGGCAAGGCTATAATTATAATTTCATTATATCTTGCTAAGTAAATTTAATGCACCCAGGTTTATTGTTAAAGTTGGAAAATTCTAGCTAGCGGATGCTACGTTTTCAGTGTAGAGGAGGAGACTATATTAAGTTCAAGAATATGTCAATATAAACTATAATATTCAAACTATGGTGAATATATACTATAATTTTTAGTGAAGGAAATCTAAAGGTGTTGATGTTGATGGAGACAATAAAATTGAGATAATCCCTCCCTTAAAAGAAGAGGAACTAAATGGCTTGAAGTTGATAGGTGATTAAAAATGACCATGATAATCCCTCTTCTAGAACGAGGAGAGATTAAATGACCAGTAGCCTATATGCAATTGAAGGTTGTTTGAAAGGTATGCTTTTTTAGAGCTAGGGAAGCAAACTAAATGACTAGAACTTCATACCCGGCAACTTAAGATTTGCTCTCTCACTCTCTCTTTTTCCTATCTCTCCCTTTTCGCTCTCTCTTTTCTCCCTCTCTCACTCTCCCCCTCTCTTGCTCTCTCTAACACTTGCTTGCTCTCTTTCTCTCTCTATATCTTTCTCCCTCTTTCTAGCTCTCGCTCTTGCTCTCTCTCTCTCTATCTCTCTTATTCTCTCTCTATCTCTCTCTTTTCTCTCTATCCCTCTCTCTCTCTTTTCTCTCTCCCTCTCTTTTCTCTCTCTCTCTCTCTCTCTCTCTCTCTCTCTCTCTCTCACTCTCCCTCTCTCTTGCTCTCTCTAACACTTGCTTGCTCTCTTTCTCTCTCTATATCTCTCTCCCTCTTTCTAGCTCTCGCTCTTGCTCTCTCTCTATCTATCTCTCTTGTTCTCTCTCTCTCTCCCTCTCTCTCTCTCTCTCTCTCTCTCTCTCTCTCTCTTTTCTTTCTCCCTCTCTCTCTCTCTCTCTCTCTCTCTCTCTCTCTCTCTCTCTCTTTCTCTCTCTCAATCTCTCTCTTGCTATGTTGCTCTAATCCAAAGTAACAATCAACCCATTATATCTATCATTACTAAATTCACTACAGGAAAAATGCCAAAAACCGGTGGTTTTTTCCGGCGGTTAGGAAGGCAAAACCGGAAATTTAGATCTACATAAACGATTACAAACCTAAATCATAAAATAAATTATAAACTCTTACAAACCTAAATCATGGAAATTTAAATCTAACCCAAAGACACAATCAATCATAAAATAAATTATAAACTCTTGCAAATGTCTAGTGAGAACAAATAATCACATAAAACATTAAATAATACCTTCAAATATCGTCTTTTCTTCAACTCACACAAAAAATAGGGTAGTCGGTGTGAGATCGACGGCGGCAAGATAGCAGACCTTGATCGCGCGAATGGCGGCCGGTGTGGGGTCGGCAGTCGGACTGAGTTTGTCGGCGGTCGGAGAGCGATCGTCAGCGTCAAGACAGTGCACACGATCGAGCGAGATGGGCGGAGGTGACGGCAAAGCTCTTCAGAAGAGAGAGAAGGAAAGATTAGAAATGAAATGCGAGGCTCGGGCCCATTCATTTTAGGGCATTTACCGACGGTCTTCCGGCGGTTGTGACCGTCGGTAATTTCATCACTTATCAACGGCGGTCTACGCTGCCGGTAAACCACCGGTACAATTGAAATCTGGCGGTTTAACTGACGGTTTCAAGACCGTCACTAATACCGGCGGTCTAACATTATGAAACCCCCGGGTAGGCCGCCGGTACTAGTTGGCGGCCACACCGTTGGACTAACCGCTGGTAATACCGGCGGTCCTTTAACCGCCGGTCATGACCGCCGATAAGTGGCGTTTTTCCTGTAGTGTGTGTTATGCATTAAGATATTATAAATTAATTTATAAATATTTATTTTTTATTTATGCAAAATGTTAATATCTAAATTATATTAAAAAAGGATATTTAACTACATACTTTAGAATTATTAAATAGTTATTCATCTAATATCTAAATTTTTATATTTACTTATTATTATTGTAATATCTAAATCATATTTATAGATATGCTTGAAAAGATGCATTTCATTATAAATAAGTTAATGTTAATAATGTTTTATATAATTTTAAAATTATTGTGCCATATAAGTATGTAAAGATTTTGGCATTAGTTTGTAGATACATAAACATTTTATAATATGTATGTAATTCCCCTATTAAAAATACAACTCTATTAAAGCTACATTTAAGAATTTTTCTTGTTGTTTTTTACAACATCTTTCTTCCATAAAAAATTTTTTTGAGAGCTGTAAAAAAGAAATATTTAAAAGATGTTTCAAATAGAGTCTATTTATCTAAACTAAATAATTTTTGCATGCCTAATTTTTTATATAATTTAGGCATCAAGATGTTATATAAATAAATAAAAATATTTAGATATTTTATATTTAAATTCATAAGAGCTTTATCAAATGCATGCAAATTTGCTTCCTTTTTTTTTGGGTGATTTATACAAATACAACTAAATTATTATAAACTTGAATTTTTATGTTTGTTTTATTTTATGATCGAAACTTCTTTTTGGTTGAAAACACCTTTATAATAGAAATATGAGTAATAGTCCCTAGTAGTCTCTATCAAACTATTTTGCTTGGAACACTAAGCAATGTCATTCTTAGCTCTTCCTTTCATATGAGATATCTTCTTATAGCATAATAAGAAGGTCACGATAATGAATTTGAATAGGGCGAAGTAAATTTATCCAACATCAGTAGAAATTGGTTAGTTTTTTTATGCTTTAAATGTTGATATAGGCATACGATAAACTAACTATAATTATTCATATTCTTTACATAAATGAAATCTCCAACATAAAATTCCATAACTCGATGTTTTGCATCATAGCACTATTTGTCTCTTTTGAATAACTTTTACTATGTTTATGATTAGAAAGATATTTTCAATAGTATCATCGATTAAGACTACCCTAATCAAACTTCTCTCACCTACTTCCATCCAAGAAAATGGGGTTCTACATTTCCAACTATACAGAGCTTCATAAGGGGTCATACTAACACTGGACCTAAAAATTATTATTCTAAGCGAATTCAATTAGAGGAATATGATTCTTCCAACTTCCACCAAAGTCCATAACACACAATCTTAAAATATCTTTTAGTACTTGAATAATTCTTTCAGATTGTTCGTCAATTTGTGGATAAAAAGTCATTTTGAAATATAGTTTAATGCTCATACCTTATTGGATGCCTCTCTTAGCATATAGTAAAATCTATCATCTCTATTAGAAGATATCACATTCAACACTCAATGTAGTCGGTTAATTTCTTGTATGAAAACCTATGCCAATCTATCCACTAAATCCTCCTATCAAAATGAAATAAAGTGTGTAGACTTCATCAAATGATCTACTATAACCTAGATGGAATTATACCTCTGTCTCAATTTGGGAAATCTCATAATTAAATTCATCATCATTCTTTCAATTTTCATTATGGAATTAGAAACAACTATAGAAAACCTCCCTGTCATTGATATTTTACTTTCACTAATTGCCACACTTCATATTTCAATACAAAATTAGTCACATCCTTCTTCAATCTGGGCCACCAGAATATATCTTTTAGATAAATGTACATCTTGCTACTTTTTTGGATGTATTGTATATCCTAAATAGTGTGCTTCATATAAAATATCTCGCCTCAAATCTCTAATACTCAGAACCCACAACCTGTCCTTATAAAAGATAATTCTAGAATCAGATAGTCATAGTTTAGGTTTCCTATAATACTTCATTTAATCAATCTCCTTGAGATATTCTGGATCTAAATTTTTTTTATTGGATTCTTTTCTAAAGAGATAGTTGGGTAATCACATGAGCATTATTTGATTGGTTGAAAAGGAATGCAATGTATTTGAAATACTTTGAATTTATTTGAATGAGTATAAAATAAATGCAGGTTTTACATTTTTTTGTTCATATAAAGTAATATGAATGCAATGTAAAGTTCAAAATGGTGGTGGTTACTAGCATTTGATGATGGCTAGAGGTGTTTGGTGAATGGTGCTGGCTGAGGGTGGTCGACGGTGGTTGGTGGTTGTTGGCGATGGCCAGGGGTGACTGATTATGGTCGACGACGGCCAAAGGTGGCCGATGGTGGCTGGCGATGATTGGTGATTGTTGAGGGTGGTAAATGATCGTTCAGGGTAGCTAGCGGTTCCCAAGGATGACAGGCAACGACTGACTATGGCTGGTAACAAGCAATGGATAATGGTAGAGGTGGTAATTGGATTGTGGTGGCAGAGGTGGTGGGCATCAGTGATAATGGTGGTGAGTTTCTAGTGTATTTAGAAATCTTCCAAATTGAAGGAATTACAAATACATTTGATTTAAACTAGATTGTGAATTCTTTTGACTTCAAAATTTTACTATGTATTTCTTTTACCTCAAACCATATACCAATATTTTCAAAACCCCAACATATGGAATACTTTACGCCCCTTTTAAAGCAAACCAAATAGCCCCTGAGCTAAAATACCTTAATCCCATGCAATGGAAGAAACAACTTCCACTTCCAATCTTTCCATGTATCAAATCAGAAGATTGTCAGAAGTAAGCATAAGACTTGACATCTTACTCATAGTACTTATTGCTACATTTACCTTACTAGACTGATATTAAATAGTTAAAACATAATCCTTAATCAACTAAAGTCACCTCATATCACAACCCAACTCAATCAGGATAGGTCCTATCATATTGAGCTATGACAAGCTAATCCCAAAATTTAGTTTTTGAATGTTTCAAATTCTCTTCCAATATTCATTTTAAATAACTACAATTACAGAGCTACTAAGACATCTAAATACTCAAAATAAACTCATATATAAGATTTTTTTCATTTTATCAATATATATATATATATATATATATATATATATATATATATATATATATATATATATACTATAGTACATGGTTACTTGAAGAAGCCATAGAACTGAACAATAAACTAGTCATGACTATATTAAAATCATAAGAGAAATACATATAAACTAAAATATAATCCTAAACTGCTAATCAATAATCTCCTTCCCATTCCCAAATCCTAAAAATTGAAAGCAAAATCATAGTGAGCTACAATAGCTCAGCATGCCTGCAATCTAATTTAAATTTCCAAATTCTTTTATTAAATATTTTATTGAATATTTAAAAGATGTTAAATGCAATCTAATATATTATTATACTAAAATGTAATAAGAGCATAACCGTTATCTAATTATTTAAATAATAATACTAAGTAGATAAAATAAATTGTAATGCATATCATAGAGGAGTTCATATTTCATTTCCCATACCCAAAAAGGATCTCAAAGGATTCTTGCCTCTTATGACTTCTTTTTATGCTTATAACACTAAAACATAGTCTTAGACACCACAATATACTTTATAGCCATGAGAATATGCCTTATAGGCATTAGAATATTCTTTGACACAAACAGAATCTCGAAGGATTCTGACCCCTTATAGCTCCTGACAGATATAATTTAATCATACATGCACATATATCATCATACTATAATAATTAAAGAGTAATTGATCATGTGTCAAAATTGTACATTTTTTTTATAACAATAGGCAATAGAAAACCCAACTAAGAAAAAATGCACATTCTCAAAAATAACCAAATTATTAGGGATTGTGTAAAATAATATTTTAAAACTTTTATCATACAACAACACTACTTTTTAGAGTCCAAATAATTTTATCTTTAATAAAAAAGCATAAATTTTAAAACCACCATTATTAAATGTTTATAAAAGATTCAAAATGTGCATAATATTAATCTCTATAAAATATTAAAAGTTATGGGGAGAAAGTTTTAGTAGTGCAAAATTTCCACCATTTTTTTTTAATAAAAACAAAATTTAGTTCAAAAAACTTAGTAAAAATTATATATTTTAAAAAATTTAGATAAGTGTATTATGATGTACCTCAATCTCGATAACTTTCTACACTGGATCGACGGTTGAAATGACTTGAAGAGGCTAAAAAATTCTCTTCTTCCTCCCTAAATCCTCTTCTTGCTACTTTTTTGAATTTGGTCGGAACAAGTCAATTTAGATGTTGAACCTACAGGTGTCACAAATTTTCCCTCAGAAAAATATCATCATCGATATTTCAAAACTCATATCTTATATCACAAAAATAAATCAGAATACAGTTGGTTCTTCTCAAATTATTTTTTAAATAGCTTCTCTTTCAGTCATATTTTTCCATTGAACTTTAAGCATAGCCTTAGTCTTCTAACATCATAGGCTAGAATCATTTTTGGTTCTTCCTTATAACTCAAATTTTTATGTAACTCAATGTCTTTGATAAATATCATTTTTTTAGAATCATATATCAATTTTTTCAAAAGTGATATGTTGACCACATTATGAATTTCTGACATATGATTTGATAACTATAATATTTAGGCAGCTCTCTTAATCCTTTCAAAAACTTTAAATGGTCAAGCATACTTTGAACTTAACTTTCCTTCTTTGCCAAATTTGTTAATGCCTTTCATTGCCTATTTTCACATATATAAAATCTCCTACTTGAAATTCCATAGCTTGATGCTTAGCATCAAAATATTATCATTGTTTATCCTGTATAATCTTCAATTTGTCTCTAATAAAATAAATCTTTTGAATAGCTTCATCAATTAAGGCTGACCTAGTCAGATGTCTCTCACCCATCTCTATCAAAGTCAAATGAATCCTACACTTCATAATATATAGATCTTCATATGGAGCCATACTACTTGACACAAAATCTTAGAATATCCTCCTGCACCTGAATAGTCCTTTCAATCGGTCTGTTTGTTTGTTGATGAATACAACTTCTGTACCCAGTACCCTGAATATCTCTTTATAATCTAGAGGTAAATTTTCTATCTTGATGAGATACAATATCTTTCAGGATATTACACATTTTGATAATATCTTTGACATAACTTTGTGCTAACTTATCCACCAAATAAGTCTATCAAATTGGAATGAAATGAGAAGACTTTGTCAGTCGATTAATAATAACCCATATAGAATCATACCCCTACCTTGATGTAGGAAAACTCATAGTAAAATCTATCGTTACCTTTTTCCATTTCCACTCTAGATTAGGTAACGACTATAGAAGACAACTCAACCACTAATGCTTTGCCTTCACAAATTGATAGGCCTCACATATTGACAATAATTTCACTATATCCTTATTCAATTCAGACCACCAAAACATATCATTCACATCTATATACATCTTACTACTTCCTAAATGAATAATATAACCTAAATAGTGAGCCTCATGCAAAATCTGCCACCTCAGATTTCCAAAATAGTAACCTAAAGCCTATCATTTTAGAAAATAATATCAAAATTAGAATCTCATATTTAAGATTTCTTACCATATATGATCTGATCTATCAACTTTGGATAATCTTCATCTGACTTTTAAACTTCATGAATTTTTTCTTGCAATGAAAGCTAAATAATCATCTAAGCCAATATACTAGAATCTTAATCAATAGAAGAAATTACCACTAATTATAATCTCTCCATATCTTAAACTCATCAAAAGTGAGCTGAAGAAATGAAACACCAAAAAATTTCATGCTCAAAGCATTTGCCATTACATTGGCCTTACTAGGCTGATACTGAATAGTCAAATTATAGTATTTGATCAATTCAAGCCACCTTCATTTCTTCAAATTCAAACCCTTCTATATAAATATTTATTTCAAGTTCTTATGATAAGTGAAAATTTCACACCTGACACTGTACAGATAGTCTCCAGATTTTCCAAGAAAAAAACACAGCAAAAAGTTTCAAATTATATGTCGGATAATTCCTCTCATGTAGCTTCAATTATCTAGAAGCGTTAGCTATAACTCGACAATACTATTTGATTAAAAAGTGTTGAATTTGAAAAAGATTAATTTTCTTTATGAAATATTAATTTCTCGAATTTTAGTTTTGAAATTGAACACATTGTTATGAACGATATATCGTCTTGAGAGGTGGAAATATCATTCCCTAATGAGTTTAAATTATAAAACTTCAAATTCATCCTGATTATCATAGTTAAACTCAAGGAAGGATAATATATGATCCAAAAGATCAAAATAATATTTGATTGAGTGTTTGACTATAATAATTTAGATAAGAGATCATTAATTTCATAATAAAAATTATGATAATAAGATGACATATCTTTATAAAGAAAGAAAATATTGTCTATTATCAATCATTTGAATATGATAATAATGATTATTGACTTTTATTTTCCCAAAGATAATTAATTAGATTTTAAAAAACTTAATTTTGAAAATTTAATCTGGGTTTTAAATCACCTTCAAGCACAAGCACTCGTACTTAATTACATCATGGGGGAAAATGGAGTTTTTTATGAAGGCTCTTGATTAAAATAACAGTAGAAATTTTATTTACAGAGTTTTCAAAGATTGATGTCAAAGGAGTGAGGTTGGAAATTCAACTAAGATTTTATCAAATTGAAGCACTTATTCTTTTAGTTTAAAGGATGAAAGGTAGGAGTTTCTTTAGGATTCTAAATAATTTCAAAAGAACCCTAACATATCCTAACTGTTGGGCTTAAATTTTAGATTGGATAGATTTAATTTGAGCTATCAAATTTATTATAAAGTTAGGATTTAATTCTCGGAGGTTGAAATTGTTGAAACTTGTTTACTTTGAATTAGGTTGTTAAACCTAAGCTTATGTCCCAGTGGCTAACCAAGAGGGGGGTTGAATTGGTATTTAAAAAAAAATTTAACCTTCTTTTTAAAATTTAAAACCAAGAATTTAAATTTAGTAAATTTTTCTAGAAAACGTTTTTCAACCACAATTTTGAAACAGTAAAACAAAAAAAAAAGCAGCGAAAAAATAAAAGACACTAGATTTATAGTGGTTCGGTCAAACTTGACCTACATCCACTCCCCGGAGGCACCCTCTGAGTATTGCACTAATACCACTAGTGACTCTCCTTTTGGACCCACAGTAAGGCGAAGAAGCCTTTACAAAACTCTCTTCCACCACTACTCAATGCGGTAGAGAACTGTCATCCTTTTACACTCTTTTTAGTGTTGGCAGAGAACCATCCATCCCTTCACACTCTCCCGGTGTAGGCAGAGAACCCTTCGTCCTTTTACACTCTCCTAGTATGAGCAGAGAACCCTTCAGATGTTCAAACTCTCCTAGTGTGGGCAGAGAACCCTTTGCCTATTCACACTCTACAAGTGTCGGCAGAGAACCGGATCTCCTTGACAGATCTTCTTCATAAGAAATCTAGAAGGAAGAGAGAAAAGAGTGAAGTAAACACAAATTAATAAATAAAGATTCTTACCTTTGAACACCAAGTGAAGCCTTCACGCTCCCGTAGTAAGAATCCTCCTTCGAACACTTTCTTACACTCTCTCCTTGACTCTTCTTTCAATAGGCACGAAGATCAGTAGGTAAAAAGATTAAGTGGCAGTTTAGATTGGACTATTTATAGGAAAGACATAAAAAATCGTCCAAAAACTAAAAATTTTCAAGTCAATAGGCATTGGATCGTCCCGTGCGATCGTGGATCGTCCTGGACAATTTTACTTAAATGTGTTAGAAACGAACCTAATGTATATGGGTATGAAATGACTTCATACACACACATCATCCCGTACGAACTAGGTTCATCCGGTACAAACAGTTATTACATAGGTCGGTTCCCAAAAACTATAGAACGTCACTAAAATTTCAGAGTTGGTTCACTTCATCCTGTGACGAATATGGGTTCGTCCGGACGAAATTTTTCCAGAAAGCAACTTGTTCTGACATGATTATAAATTTTGTTTGAACAAAAATTCTCTAG
The DNA here is from genome assembly GCA_016618105.1 of Dendrobium huoshanense. Lineage (NCBI taxonomy): Eukaryota > Viridiplantae > Streptophyta > Magnoliopsida > Asparagales > Orchidaceae > Dendrobium > Dendrobium huoshanense. Next base: position 51,257,663 of record CM028348.1, on the reverse strand, counting down.
AGGAGATTTCGTCCCGGGACTAATACACTTCATCCTGAACAAAAATACTCCAGAGAGCAACTCATCCTGGAACAAATATAAATTTCGTATGAACAAAAATTTTCCAGAGAACATTTCGTCCTGGGACAAATACACTTCTTCTTGGATGATCAGGACTTAGAAAAATTTTCTTTAATTCCTATTCGTTCCATTTCTCTTACAAGGAGATAACTGACCTGATCGCCCCGTACGAACTATGTTTATCCCGTACGAAAGGTACCTTCCTCAATTTACTTAATGTTAAATCCTATAAAGTAACTTAAATTTCCCATTAAACTCATCTCAAATTCACTACTCATTATTTTAGAAAATTCATCACAAAGATTTTTATTTGAAGATCCAAAAATGATATCATCCACATAAATTTGAATAATGAGTATATCCTTTTCATATTTCTTCAAGAAGAGAGTTGTATTCACACTTCCTTTTTCAAAAGATATTTCAAGAAGGAAGGTGCTCAACCTCTCATACCAAGCCTTAGGTGCCTATTTCAATCCATATAATGCCTTTTTCAACTTGAAAATATTATTTGGATATTTAGAATTTTCAAAACCTGATGGTTGTTCTACAAAAACATCTTCTTGAATTATCCCATTTAACAAGGCACTTTTTACATCCATTTGATATAATTTAAATCCTCTAAAATAGGCAAAAGCTAGCAAAACCCTAATTGCTTCAAATCTAGCTATAGGGGAAAAAGTCGCCTCAAAATCAATCCCTTCAATCTGATTATACCCCTTAGCAACTAATCTAGCCTTATTTCTAATGATTACTCTTAAGTCATTCATTTTATTTTTGAATACCCACTTAGTTTCAACTATACTTTGATCCTTTGACCTTGTAGTTAATTCCCAAACTTTATTTCTTACAAATTGATTCAACTCTTCTTGCATGGCCAAAATCCAAAATTCATCCGAAAGGGCTTGATCAATATTTGTGGGTTCTATAGTGGAAATGAAGGCTAAATGATTAACTTTTTTGTTTAATCCACGCCTAGTCCTTACACCCTCACTAGGTTCACCTATAATCAGTTCCCTTGGGTGATTTTTAGAAAATCTCATATCTCTAGGCAAATGCTTTTCTATCTCCAAATTTTCTTCCATATTTTTTTCCAAATTTTCTTCCAAATTCTTTTTAACAATCTTTTGGGAGTTAATCTCAATCTCATCTTCTATAACATCTAGCTCTTCCAAAGTTCCAGATTCATCAAATACAGCATGTGTGGTCTCTTCAATTACCAAAGTTCTTCTATTGAATACTCTATAAGATTTTCCAATACTTGAGTATCCAACAAAAATTCCTTCATCTGATCTTGGATCAAATTTTCCTAAGGCAAATTTTTCATTGTTATGAATGAACACCTTGCACCCAAAAATATGCAAATAAGATAAATTAGGCGTACTTCCTTTTATCAACTCATAGGGTATTTTATTTAATTTAGATCTCACATTCACCCTATTCAGAACATAACATGTAGTGCTAACCGCATCAGCCCAAAAATATTTAGGATGTGAGTATTCTGCCAACATTGCTCGGGCGGCTTCTATTATTGTTCTGTTTTTCCTTTCGACTACCCCATTCTGCTGAGGGATTCTAGGTGCAGAAAAGTTGTGATCAATTACTTTCTCCTTACAAAAATTCTCAAATCTTTCATTTTCAAATTCTCCTCCATGATCACTTTGCATAGTTATGATTTCACACCCACATTTTCTTTGAATCCAAGTTGAAAAATTTCTAAATTCCTCAAATGATTCACTCTTATGAAATAAAAATCTAACCCATGTGAATCTTGAGTAATCATCAACAATCACAAATCCATATGCCTTCCCTCCTAGACATACAGTCCAACTGGACCAAAAAGATCCATATGTAAAATCTCCAATGATTTATTAGTTCTAAGATCCTTATTGGACTGAAACGTTGACTTCACTTGCTTTCCTAATTGACATGCATCACAAAGGTGGTCCTTAGTAAAGTCTAGTTTTGGTATACCTCTCACTAAGTTCTTTTGGGTAATCCTCCTAAGGTTTTTGATGCTAGAATGACAAAGTCTACTATGCTAAAGTCATAACTCATCAGATATAGTTAAAAATAAAAGCAGTAGGAGTTTGAATATAATTCAAGTCTAGCATATAAATATTATTTACCCTTTTACCATTCAAAACATCTTTATCATTTAGGCTTAATATGCAGCTAGTAGGAAAAAAACTCACACAATATTCTTTATCACATATTTGGCTTATACTTAACAGGTTATGCTTTAAGCCTTCTATTAATAACACATTCTCAATGTAAAATTTATTAAGATTTCCAATCATACATGATCCAACCACCTTCCTTGTGGTGTAATCTCCAAGTGTAACCTTGCCTCCACTCCTAGGTTCCAACGATATGAATTGTGTAGTATCTCCAATCATATGCTTTGAGCATCTGCTGTCCAGGGTTCCGTATGCTCTCATGAGGTCTTGTGTGAGAGCGACCCTGCAAAATTATCAAACGTTAGACATGGGAACCCAAACAAGTTTGGGTTCTCCTTTTGGCAATTTATAATCAGATGCATGTATGATATGTCTAGGTTTATGTATCTTAGGTCTCCACACAAATAATTTTTTATCTTCAAAGTATAGGTGTGAGCTATATATTCAAATAATCCATAATTATTACATTTGACTTTTGGAAATGGATTCCTAAGTCTTCTACCATTCATCTTTCTATTCAGGGATTGCATAAATTTAGGATACAAAATAGGATTAGTAAAATCTTCAAGTTTATGGGGTATCCTATTATCCTTGAGAGCTTTTATCATTAATTTATAAAATAAATCTATATCTTCTAAAATTCAATTTGTATAATTTGATCTATAAATCTTGCTCTCCGATTCATCCTTAAAATTTTTAAAATCTTTTTTAAGTTCAGCATAAGATGATTATAAATTTTCATGTTTTTTGTTCAAGTCATTAAACTCATCAAGTAATTTCATGTGGTTGTGATCAATCAAAGCATGATCTTTCCTAAACATTTCATGATCCTTTTGTAATTATTCAAACTCTAAACTTAGACTAGCATGCATTTTCTTCATATTCTTATATGCATCATGCATGTGTTTAGAAACTTCAAAAAGTTCATCATAGGTTAAGTCACATACCTCTTCTTGATATGACTAATCAAGACTATCGGCCTTTAAGCACAGATTAGTGATTTCCTCTTCCTTTTTAGTCTCTGATAAATCTGAAGCTGAGTTCGCCCCGAAAGCTCTTTGAAACTTCTTCTTGCCCTTCTTTACAATTGGTTTCTCCTCTACCTTCTCCTTGTTAGAAGTGGCTTTGAGTTTTGAGCATTCAGTCTTGATATGACCAGGTTTCCTGCACTCATAGCAAATCACATCATTTGAAATCTTGGCATTTCTATTAAATTTACCTCTTTTCCAATGCTGGCATCTCTTCTGCTTCCTCTTAAGAAAGCTTCTGAATTGTCTAGTCGTCAATGCGATGTCGTCTTTATCCTCAGGTTGTGAGTGTTCACTCTTAGACTCTTTCATATTTAGTGCTATGTTCTTCTCCCTTTGTGGTTCACCTGCATCAATCTTTCTTTGACTAACTCCTTGCTCGTAAGCAATTAGAGAACCAAAAAGATTGTCAATAGAGTAAATATTTAGATTTTAGACTCTGTAATTGTAGTAATTTTAGCATCATAAGCAGTAGAAAAACAATGAAGAATCTTATTAACCATTTTAGCATTCATTAGTTCCCTACCTAGTGCATGCAAAGAGGTGACTATTTGTCTGAATCTTGTGTACATATCAGAAATGGATTCATTTGATTTCATGTGAAACAGTTCATAATCATGCAACAAGATATTAAGTCTATATTGCTTAACCTCATTAGTCCTCTCATAAGTTATACAAAGTCTATCACATATGTCCTTCCCACTTTTGCAAGTAGAAATCCGCATGTAATCTTCTGATTTAAGAGCACAAAAGAAACTATTCAAGCATTTGGCATTTAGTTGTGCTAAGTCATATTTTTCTACTGTCCAATCTGTAAAAGGTGTTTCAGCTCTAACTCCGTCAACTAGTTTAGTTTGTTTTGTATACCCTTCATGAACTAAGATCCACATACGATAATCAAGTGACTGTAAAAATGTAGAAATACATGTTTTCCAAAAATCAAAAGGTATATTATCAAACAGTGGAGGTCTAGTTATCGAGTAACCCTTTGGTGTATTTCAGTTTCCAAATGTAGCCATCTACGTTAATCAAAAAGTAGTCTAAACTTATGATTTTGAAATAAAGCTCTGATACCACTTGTTAAAACTTGTTCACTATGAATTAGGTTGTTAAACCTAAGCTTATGTCCCAGCGACTAACCAAGAGAGGGGGTGAATTGGTATTTAAAAAAAATTTAACCCTCTTTTAAAAATTAAAAATCAAGAATTTAAATTTAGTGAATTTTTCTAGAAAATGTTTTTTAACCACAATTTTGAAACAGTAAAATAGAAAAATAAAAAAGCAGCGGAAAAATAAAAGATACGAGATTTATAGTGGTTCGGTCAAACCTGACCTACATCCACTCCCGGGAGGCACCCTCCAAGTATTGCACTAATATCAATAGTGACTCTCCTTTTGCACCCACAGCAAGGTGGAGAAGCCTTTACAAAACTCTCTTCCACCACTACCCTGTGCAGTAGAGAACCGTCACCCTTTTACACTCTTCCTAGTGTTGGCAAAGAACCATCCGTCCTTTCACACTCTCCCGATGTAGGCAGAGAACCCTTCATCCTTTCACACTCTCCTAGTGTGGGCAGAGAACCATTCGGCTGTTCACACTCTCCTAGTGTGGGAAGAGAACCCTTCGGCTATTCACACTCTCCAAGTGTCGGCAGAGAACCGGATCTCCTTGACAGATCTTCTTCACAAGAAATCTAGAAGGAAGAGAGAAAAGAGTGAAGTAAACACAAATCAATAAGTAAAGATTCTTACCTTTGAACACCAAGTGAAGCCTTCACGCTCCAATAGTAATAATCCTCCTTCGAACACTTTCTTACACTCTCTCCTTGACTCTTCTTTCAATAGGCACGAATATCAGTAGGTAAAAAGATTAAGTGGCAGTTTAGATTGGACTATTTATAGGAAAGACATAAAAAACCGTCCAAAAATTATAAATTTTCAAGTCAATACGCATTGGATCATCCCATACGATCATGGATCGTTCTAGACGATTTTACTTAAATGTGTTGGAAATGAAGCTAATGTATATGGGTACAAAATGACTTCATACACACACATCATCCCGTACGAACTAGGTTCATCCGGTATGAATGGTTATTCCATAGGTCAGTTCCCAAAAACTATAGAACGTCACTAAAATTTTAGAGTCGGTTCACTTCGTCCTGGGACAAATATGGGTTTGTCCGGACGAAATTTTTCAAGAGAGTAACTCATCCTGACACGATTATAAATTTCATCTGAACAAAAATTCTCCAGAGGAGATTTCGTCCTGGGATGAATACACTTCATCCTGGACGATCAGGACTTAGAAAAATTTTCTTCAATTCCTGTTCGTTCCATTGCTCTTACGAGGAGATAACTGACCTGATCGTCTCGTACGAACTATGTTCGTCTCGTATGAACTATGTTCATCCCGTACGATCAGTACAAATTTTTCAAGATCTCCTTAAGTGTGTGTGTGTGTTTATTCACTCAATTTCAATCACTCATTATCAAACTTAATTCAAAGAAAAATACAAGTTTTAAATACACAAAGTATCTCATGCTAAATTTGATTTGAAGTCTTCGTAGTCTGGAGTTTGATTTTTTTGAAATATTAGTACACACAAGAGCAAAAACAACTCTTCTAAAAAGTGTTAAGAGATAACTACACATAAAATAATAATATTTGAAATCATCAAAACTATACAAGTTGTAAGAATGTAAAACATGCAAATAGCAACTCTCTTAATAGAAATCTTATAGTTTAAATATACCTTATAACCTAAGTCTAAATTGGGCACTAAAAATCAGAAGCCTGAACCTAGTTAATGTGGTGCAAATTTGTACTTACCCCGACTTAGATTGGGGAGCCAACTAACCATCTAGTTGCTTAAAAACTATTAGTATGTTCATTTATAAAACAGTGGTAGGGATGTTTGATTAAGTTTTGAGGAGTTGGGGTCAACATATAGAGTAGATCCTAAGTGGCTTATTGATGTATATAGGATAATTTGAATCTTGAAATAAAATTAATTTAAATTTTTAGACATTTTAATGTTTATTTCTAATGTAATGCTTGAAAGTTAACTCGATGAATGCTTAAATCAAATATGAAGCAGTTTTAAAATAGGATTAAAATAAATTTTTTTAGAGATTGAACAACTTCCCATTGACAGTACTGCACCATAATCAGTTAGGTGGCCTACTAAAACCCATAGGCTGGGAGTTGCCTAAGAAGAAAGAGAAGATATAATATGTATGCATAAGACCCTCGACGAGTCTGAGCTTACTTTATAACATCATTAGAGCTTTTATGTTAGCCAGATAATTTTTAAATTAATTAAAGTAAAAAACATTTTATCATTCCCTCATGAGCCTTCAATATAGTTTCAGGCCAAAACGAAGATCAACATGCAAGTAAAAAAAAACTAAAAAAAGCATGTAATTTTTATGGCTTAATGAATTTAAATTAATTTATTAAATTAAATATTCAAATTGAATGTCTATTAGTAAGTACCACTTAATATTATAACCTAAAATTTTTCAAAAAGTAAAGTGGCCGGATACCACTAACAATAGCCCAAATTATACTCCTAAGACTCACAAAATTTTGAGAATGAGATTCTTCTTGATCTTCACTACTTCATCCTTCTACAAACTTTTTGGACCCATCAGGTCCGAATATCTAAATGAAAAAAAAAATTCTCCTGGAAGGGGGTGTTATCTTTCCCCTTTGGATATTCTAAAGTATCTTCATCTGGATATCCAAATGAAGATGGACTCTCTCCTTGAGGATGTCACCCTTCTATTTGGATTCTAGATTAAATATCTATCCCATCTCAAATTATCACTTTAATAATTACAACTCAATTGAATTTAAATAACCTTGACTCGAACAACCTGTAGGGTTATCCTAGGTAATTAATATTTAAATAATCCCAAGCAGTTATATGATTAAATTAAAATGCTCAAACTAGTCACACTTGGCTATGCACTTTTTAATTTAAAGAGGGTCTTAACATTCTTAGCACTTGCATAAAACATGTTAATTGAAAGTTTAATTTATTTTGCCCCTTTTTTTTAATAGCCCTGTGTGAGCATGACCACCTGCATAAGATTATATTATTATTTAAACTATCCTTAACTTAAGGATAATCTAACACCCATCAAATCAATATAAAAATTTTAGAAATTAAATAAACAATCACATCAACTATCTAATTCTAACAACCAACATGTAATAAAAGCTCAAAAAACTCGGCACACATCAACATAAAAGTAAAAAAAATACTGGCCTAGCCTATGATTATAGTTGGTTGTTCTAACAAACCATCTAAAGTGTGTGAGCTAAGCTGTCTGGTTTAGATATATCCTATATAGGGCAATTAGTTAAAGTACTTTGATATTCTAGTTAGTTGAATAACTTAAGGAAAAAATTAATTAAAGTTTAAGTATTAATGGTTTAAAATTAATTTTAAAACATATTTTAAATATTAAATAGCTATTACCTTTATTTCTCATAAAGTCATGAAGTTTATTTCACCTTACTTAGTGATAAGTTAATAATCTTGTAGGCCAAGGTTACAAAGTGATAATCGATATAATTAAGTGAATTTAATTGGTTGAAACTTAAAGTGTTAATAAATTTTAATTAAATTGATTGGTTGATAGTTTTAAATTAAATATTGAATTTCTATAATTATTTGAATTATTTAAAATGCAATAATTAAGAGGGCCAATCTATAACTTTTTGATTAAGATTAATTTCTAAAAGGTTGATATTTTTCTTAAATACTATACCTTAAGATGAGTAATTTGATTATATGTTTGCTGGAATGGTTTTTTTTTTACATTTAGTTTTTTTGTTTTTGAAGTTTTGACTTGAGTTTGACCAAAAAGTTGACTTTTTAATATTTTTGGTGGTTTGGTATTTTTAATAAATATTAAACCTCAAATGGAGTCTAATGTCTTTGAGTTTATTCAATTTTAATTTTTTTTAAAAAAATTAGTTATAATTTTTTAAAGTTTGACAACTTATTTGAATTTTTTAAAATTATTTAATTAGAGAGATTTCAATGATTTGAGTCCAAATGAACACCAAACTTTTTGAAATCACCTCCAAAGGTCAGAAATGACCTAAGGATATATTCTTAAGTGTTTGAGAATTTTTTTTAGAAATTTTAATTATTTTTATTTAATTAAATTAATTAAGTATTAAATTTTATTTAAAATTAAATTAATCTTAAAATTGTTGTCAAATCAAAAGGCATTTAATATTCTATAATTAATGGTTGAATTTTTGTCAGTTTAAGGTATTTTTTATTTAAATTTAATTTATTATAATATTTAAAAGTTTTAAGGATTAATTAAGGATTTAATATTAATTTTATTAGTTAAGTGGCTAAGTGATTTTTAAAACTAGTCAAAAATTTTCCTAAGGTATAAGATGTCACTATTTTTGAATCGTTTATGTTTCATGCATATAGGACTTATATTTTAATTTTTAAAGTTTTCCTAAGTTTTCAAAATAAAATCTTATTTTGTTGTCCTTAAGATATCACTAAGTTGAATGGTCTTAAATCAATATCACTAACCCTAAACAACGTACACAAATGTAGCACGCAATAACAGTCAAATCCTAGATGCAAGAGAGCCTTAAAACTATGCGAGTGTGTTCATCCTACACAAGCAAATCAAGATATGGCTTAATTAATTAGAAGATTAATCAATGAACAATTATAAAAAATAATTGACCATTAATTAATCACCATTCCTTATCAATTCTATTCACTCAAACTTAAGCTATGTTTAAAATTTCAAGGTCACACTCAAAGCCTCAAAGATTTAAAATATATAATTTAAAAATTAAATATTATATTAAAAATAGGTCAATTTTGAATTTTAGAAAATATAATTTTAAAATAATTTCAAAATAATTCCATAGAAATTATGAAAAATTAGAGTTAACCCAAAAATAAATTTTCTCAAATTAAAAAATTATTTCAGAAAAAATTAATTAAATATCAAGTATAATAATATTTCAAAATTATATTAAATATATTTAATATTTAATTTTAAAATAATTTTTAAATTAAAATGTTTAGAAATTAAAAATTTTCATATATTATAAAAAACATTTATGAATTAATTTGAATTTCTTTTGAATTTTTGAAATTGTTTAGTAATTATGTGTGTTTAAAATAATTAAAACTTAAAATAATTTTTATAGTAAATTAAAACAAATTTTAAATGTTTTGAAAAATCTTTAAATTATTTAAAATAAATTTCTCAAAATTTTTGAAATTTTTTTAATTTATATTTATTTAATAATAATTTAAAATTCAAATATTGAAATATATAAACTTTCTTCAAAAAATTTAAAAAATATTATAAGTTAATTTTAGTTCTAATCTAAAATGTATTAAATCTTAAATAATTTGATATAAAAGTATTAAATAAAAGTTTTTCACTTAATTTAAACTTTTTTTAAAGTATATGAAATTTAGAATCATTAATATATAAAAAATATTTAAATATAATTAATATTCAAAATAATTTCAAAATAGTGCTAATATAATCCTAAAATATTTTCTAGAAATTTAAAATAATTTAGAATTACTTTTATAAAATTTTGAGGATATTTGATTTTAACTTTAATTAAATTTTAATTATATATGTTTATATTTAACATTTAATAATTATTAATTATTTTTAAAAAAAATTTAATTTAAGTTTATGTATTTTGAATTTTGAAAATTTTTATTTAAATTATTAATAATTTATAATTAAATTTGAAATTATTAATGATTTCTTGTATAGTTTAGTAATTAAATATATTTAATATCATTAAATATAATTTTAAATTTAGATCAATATAAGTTTTAAATATTTTATGAAAATCAATTAATATTTTTTTAATATATTAATTAAATTTTGTAGATACTTGAATTATTTTATTTTAATTAAAAAGGTTAAATATTTAATATTTAGAATAATTTAAAATATGTATAATATTTTAAATTATGTTTAATTTTAAATTAAAGAGCTTTAAAATATGAACAATTTGGTATATTATATTAAATTTTTGGGTCAAAATTAAATTTTTAATGAATTATTGAAGTTCTCTAAATTTAAATAGTTTTAAATTTAATTAAAATGAACCTAAAACTGGCTCGGTGATGCATCGGCGGCGGGACACATGGCGCCAGGAGATAGGCATATCAAAACTTTGGTAATGATTATCCGACGGCGCCTTTGATTAATAATGATTTTACCGTCGACAATCATTGCATAAGCAATACCACGTATGTGGTATCACTAATCCACGACAGAGCGTGCTGTCAGCCATTAGATCTTCCTCCATTTGAAACAAATGGTCAAGATCAATTCAGATGGTGATTCACTCTAGTGAGTGCATAGTGTGGTTTAGAGAGATTATGGTATGACGTGATTTGAATCATTGATTGCGATATCAATGGTCCAAAAAACTTATGTCCTAGAATGATATTTTGCCTCGTTCTCTCAAACTAGTTGAACAATTTTAATAAAATTTTAAACATATATTTAATTAAGGAACATAAATAATGATGAATTAAAAGTTTGGTTTAGAATGCAATTTATGAAAGCTATTTAATCATAAGTGTAGGGACTTAAGGTTAAGGATTTTTAGAAAATTTTCCATTCAAATTTTGGAAATATTGGAACCTCTAAACTTGTAGTTTCTCCACATATAATTCTTTAGTTGAGAGAGCTTTTTGAAAAGCCCTGGATTGAATGGATGAAGCCTTGGATGGATCTAGCTTAAGTTTGCTGGAGAGCTAGTCGTTAGTGAGGTTTTAACGATGTGTTTCAACATGGAGAAGGTGGAAAAACAAGTGGGGAGCTCAAATGAAATGAGAATTGATCTAGAAGGGCTTTGGATAGTGAGAGAAAGGCTAAGTGTAGAATGAGCTCATTTTAGGAGTTTTGGCCAATTCAAACCCTCCTAGGTCAAATGGATAGCTAGGATTGATTGGGGACACTCCTAAATGGCTGTCACCTACCCTAGGAGTTATTAAAAGGCCGAGGGAGAGGACAGCCCAAGGACATGAGTGTATAAGATTCTTTTGGTCCCCACTTGCACTTGGGAGCATTAGGGGCTGTTTAGGCTTGAACGAGGGTTTAATGTGGGCTTAAGGAGTGATTAGGAAGGTTCCAGAATAGGTTAGAGGAGCTGGAGTGAAGGGAGAGGGCTTAGGTTAAGCCATTTACCACTTATGCCCATTAAAAGGTTTGTTGACTATGTTGACTAATCAATTGAGCATGTTGACTGCTGAGGTGGCAGCCAAGTGTCATTGTAAGCTAGTTGGGATGGTTTATTATAAAAGATGTGTGAAACCATGGAGTTAGGGTTTGAAGGAATGCATGAGATTTTAAGTAAGTTTGACCAAATTTTATTGAGTTGACTAGGTCAAATTGACTTGGGTTTGATTGATTAATGGCTAGGATAAGTCTAGGTTATGGGTTGAAATTGATTTGATGTTTGATAAGGGTTCAATGGCTTGATTTGACTAAGGCCTAACCTTGAAAATTTTCTCAAATGGTTTAGGTTTGACCAAGTCAAATCAAGTATTATTTTACTTGGGGTAAATTAGATTTTATTTAAGACATATAATGAGGTAGATTTGAGGATTTAAAAAGGGCTTGAATTAGTTAAATGGGTTGGATTGACCCAGTTAACCCTTAAGGGGTTATTAGGTCAACCTAGGTTGACTTGGTCAACTAGGTTAACCCAACACCTGGGTTTGGGGTCAATAGATTTGAAATGATAATTGGGGTTCGATAGAGGTGGTTTCAGGGGTTAGAATAGTCTAAATTATCAAACTAACCATTTAGGCCCTTAAAGGGACATTGGATCAACCTCGGTTGACTTGGTCAACCAGGTTGACCAAAGGGCTAGGTTTGGGCTCAATAGGTTTGAAATGATATTTTGAGTCTATTGAAGGTGGTCCCAAGGTCTGGGTTGATCATTTCAATGAAAATGACCAATTGGACCCTTAAGGGGCATAGAGGTCAACCTTAGTTGACTTAGTCAATGAGGTTGACCAAGGGTCTAAGATTGGGTCTAATAGGTTTGGTTTAATACTTTGAGTTGAATGGAAGCGGTCCCATGCAAAGATGATGTCATCATGAATAAAATGGCAGTTTAAACCCCAAAGGACATTTTGGTTAAAATAGGTTGACTTGGTCAAACAAGCTTGACCAAGATCTAGGTTTGAGTCTTATTCACTCGTATTGATGTTTTAGGATGCATTGGAAGAGGTTTAAATATTTGATTTGAATGACCCATGTTGAAGTTTGGAGGGAACTTAAAATTTGCCCTTAAGGAGCATTTTGGTCATTTTGACCCCTTGTTAACTATGGATCAAAGTGGGTCCACTAAAATGTTATTTACTGCTCAACATATCATAATCAAGGGTTTAGATATTGTTAGAGGCTTTTGATAAGGCTCTAAGGTCAAAATCCATAGGGTAGAGGGTTTAGAAGCATATGTCATAAATTTTTGAAGGTTTTATAGCCTTTGGAAATATATTCAATTTATAGGGTTAGAGATCTCAGAATAAGTTCAAATTTGGAGGGTAGGCCCTAGGGATATGCTTTATAAAAATTCTACTGATATATCATGATTTGAGGGTTATTTAATTGGGTTTAAAAGGTTTGTAAAATCACTGAAAAAGGCTTTTAGGACAGACATAGATTTTAGTCTTGATTTATAGATTTGACTAGATTTTAGATTTAGATGCTTGATTTTGAATTATCCAAATCACTGAAAATCATTTGAATGATTGTTAATGATTGGAATAGGATTAAAGTTTGATAAGAAACTGGATTGTCTAAAGTATAGGTTGATTGATGTTTGAAAGGAGTTGAGATCTGGATAGATTTGAAGTCTACGTTTGACGTGAATCTGGATTGATTTGAAGTATGGATTGATCTGGGGTCTGGATTGATCTAGAGTCTAGATTGATATTGGGTCTGGATTGATCCTAATGACCTCATATAAAAATGAAGTCAACACATGCTGCTTTAAAACACATCCCAAACCTTTCAATAAAACATCAATGAATACTTGGTTTTAATCCCAGATGGAAGGACCAAAATTGGAGTAGAAGTCAAACAATCCTTTAATCTTTAGAAACTAGCCTTATACTCCAGTGTCTAGACAAAAGCTATTAACTTCTAAGCTAATCTTGTCAGAGGTGCAGAAATCTAAAAAAAAAAATTTTGTGTGTTTGACCGAACTACTACAAATCTTTTGTGTGTTTGTTTAGATTTTCTTTCTCTCATTTTTACTCTTTTATATTTTAATTTTGTGATAGCTATTTAATGAAAATCATAATTAATGCTTCATTCTACTGATTAGAATATTATCATTATTATTTTGTTGTTTTTGTAAATTTGTTTACTTCCACATTAAGTGATAATTATTACTTGTTTTCCAAATACTAAAAAAAACTAAAAATATCATCTTTATTTTTGAAGTAGGCAATTAGTTTTTTAAATTCACCAATTCTCTTATTGACAAGTTCACTTGCGCTTAACATCTTTATCAAACTTTCAATTGGTATCCGAGCTGTTTTCAAAAATAGCGTTTTATAAAGCCTAGAGGAAAATGATCCATGACACATTTAAAAAATTGGAACATCATGCAAGGTTACTCTATTACTCGTCCACCATTGTTTGACAACATACAATATGATTTTAGAAAATTTGCATGTTTACTTTTTTGCATTCTATCAATTTTTTCATGCAAGAAGGTTTTTATGCACCCTCTCATTTTATCAATGACATTAAAATTGGGTTACCATTTAATAAATGGAGAAATGAGGATAGAGACTTAACTCATCTAAATATAATGTGTTTGAGCTATTTTTTCTGTGCTATTAAGTTAAAAGATTACATGAGAGTCTCTATCTATACAATAGACATGGTAATCTGGGAGAAATTGTGTATCACATATGAGAGAACTAGTGAAGTTAAATAATCTAGGTTAAACATTCTACATGATTATGAACTCTTTTGCTTGAAACCTAATGAAACTATTTTAGACATGTGCAGTAGGTTTATACAAATTTTAACATCTTTGCATTCTTTAAGAAGGAAACTTTTCAGTTATGAGAAAGTAAATAAAATTCTTAGATGTTTGCCTAGTAACTATGATGATAAGGTTACCACCATTTGTGAATAAAAGGATCTTAACATTTTTTATATAGATAACTTATTTGCATCACTCATTACCTATGAGAAAGATCTAAGTTAAAGATTGCAGAATGCAACAGTCAAGAAGAAGAAAAAAGTGGTAGCGCTAAAAGCAAATGAGTCAGAAAGTGACAGCTTTGCAGTTGAAGGAGAGGACAACATATCACTAATGACACTATAATTTAAAAGCTTTATAAGAAAAAACAAAAAACATTATCAGCAGTGAAACAAAGGTAAATCAAATAATAATTTTAAGGCTTCTTCTGATATTATTTTTTTTGAATGCGGGAAGCCGGGGTACTTAAGGACGGATTACCCCAACCTAAAAGCTCACCTGATCAAGGAGAAGAGTGAAGTAACATATTAAAAAGGGTAGCAATGGTCTCAAAAGGAATTTTGGGCAGACTCCATTTTAGATTCATCAGAAATAGAAATAGAAGAGGAGGTAACCAATCTATGCCTTATGGAAGATAATAATCTTAATTATTCTAATTAAGAGGAGGTTTGTGAGCTTTCCTATAATGAGTTATTTGAAGTTTAAAAAAAAGTTCATAATGCATATATGAAACTCAAGAAAATGTATGCTACTCTAAACTCAAATTTCTCAAATTTATAAAAAGAACATGTTTTCCTTAGAATAGATCATTGTGAAATAGATAAGAATCATATATCTTTACTTGATGAATATGCTACACTAAATAAGAAACATGTTAATATAACCAATGCACGTGAATCCTTGGTGTCAAAGCATTTTGAATTAGAAGGATCATTTTAAAAATTAGAAGCACTTACATGTCAATTAGATAGTAGTGAGCTTGTATTGAACTTAGAAGTGGCAAGCTTTGAAAGCGCTAATGAATTCCTAAAAAAAAAAAAATCAATACAGTTCAAAAAATGAACCACACCTACATTAGCATAGTGGCATAACACATCATCACGGCATGCATCATATAACCATTAGAAGAGGCACCACCACCCACATAGATTATTAAACCTTTTCCCATGTGTTAGACATCATTCTTGTGGCATGCTAGATCACATAGTCTGCACTTGCACAATTCACCATAGAACATATCTAGTGTGGAGGGAAAAATTAAGTGCATCACAATATAGCATAAAAATATCTCATTCATCGTGAATGTATAAGGTGGAACCCAAACTCACTTGGGTTCCAAAATCTATCACTTGATTGATTATGTAGGAATGCTCTCATAAAAGGCCTAGTGAGAACATGTGGTACCTTGATAATAGATGCTCAAGGCATATGATTGGAGATGTAAAGCAATTCATTATGCTAGAGGCCATGGTAAGAGGCAAAGTAACACTTGAAGATAATACCACCAAAAGATTTGTAGGCACAGGTATGATTGGTAATTCTAAAAATTTCATTATTAAAAATATTTTACTAGGAGATGGCTTGAAACATAAGATGCTTAATATTAACCAACTATGTGACAAAGCTTTTCACATTAAATTTTTATCTACTTGTTTTGTGATTAGTTTGAATGAAAATACTATTTTAGAAGGAAAGAGAACTAATAATGTTTACATGCTTGATTTGAACTATATTTAATCTACTAATTCTCTTTGTTTGAAAATAATTATTGATAAATCCTAATTATAGATTAGGAGATTATGCCATGCAATCATAAAAAATCTTAAGAAAATAACCCTAAAGGACCTAATTAGAGGTATACCCAAATTGGACATTTCTAAGGACTATCTATGTGATGCCTGTAACTAGAAAAATATGTTAAAACTTCTTTCCACTTAATCAAAGACTTATCACCTATAAACCATTAGATTTCCTTTATATGGAATTATTTAGACCATTTAACATTGCTAGCTTAGGTGGGAAAGTATATAAATATGTAATTGTTGATGATTACTCAAGGTTTACTTGGATTAGGTTTTTATCAAATAAAAGTAAGTCATTCAAGAAGTTTAGAACATTCTCCATATGAATTTAGAAAAATATAGGTTGTGAAATTATAACCATTTGTAGTGATCATAGTGAGAAATTTGAGAATGATAAATCTGAATCATTTTGTAAGGAGCTAGACATATAACATAATTTTTTAGCTCCTAGAACCCCTTAGCGAAATGGGGTTACTAAAAGAAAGAATAGAACCCTGGTAGAAGCTACTAAAGCCATGCTGGCTAAATACTCACTTTCAAAGTATTTTTGGATAGAAGTAGTGAATAATGCTTGCTATGTTCTCGATAGGGTTATTATCGCTTCCAAACTAAATAAAACATCCTATGAGTTATTCAAAGTAAGAAAAAACAATATTTCTAACCTTCATGTCTTTGGGTGTAAGGTTTTTATTCTAAATAATGGGAAACCTCCATTAGGTAAATTTGACCCTAAATATGATGAATGAGTTTTCCTAGGATACTCAACTCTCAGTAAATCCTATAGAGTTTTTTATAAGAGGATAATTAGTGGTAGAGGAGAGCACTCATGTAGTGTTTGATGAATTTGATATGTTAATTAAGTCTAGGTCAAACCAAGAAGAAGTGGTTGAGGTCTCCCAAGGTTTATACTCTCTTGACCTAAAAAATAGAATAGAGCTTCAAGACCCATTTCTTAGAGATTGGAAATATTCTTCTATTAACCTAGGAAACTTATCTTAGGAGACCCATCTGAAGGTATTAAAACTAGGCATGCACTTAGATAGGAGGTTAGTCATTCAACATTCATCTTAATGGTAGAACCCTCAAACATAGATCAAGTCTTATCTGATAAATTTTGAATCCTAATAAAGTAAAAAAGAGTTAAATCAGTTTATTAAAAATGATGTCTGGGAGTTGGTGAGTAGATCTAAAGATTAGAGTGTTATAAGAGCCAAATGGGGTTTTAAGAATAAAATGAATGACTCTGTTATAATAGTGAAAAATAAGGCTAGATTAGTAACTAAGGGGTTCAATCATATTGAAGGGGTTGACTTTGAAGAGACTTTTTCCCTAGTACATAGACTAGAAGCCATTAGAGTGCTCTTAGCCTTTGATTTATTTAGAAGATTCAAGCTATATCAGATAGATGTTAAAAGCACCTTCCTAATTGGTGAAATTAAAGAGGATGTATATGTTGAGCAACCCAAGGTTTTGAGAACTCTAAATTTCCTAATCATGCATTCAAACTAAAGAAGGCTTTATATGGGTTAAATAAAGCACCTAAAGTCTGATATGAAAGGTTGAGCACATTCCTTCTAGATAAAGCTTTGGTTAAGGGTAGTATAGACACCAACCTATTCCTAAAAAAAGGAGTAGACCTACTTATAGATTAAATCTATGTTGATGATATACTGTTTGTATCTATAAAAAAAAATCTTTGTGATAAATTTTCCAAAATTATGAGTGAGGAGTTTGAAATGATCATGAAGGAAGAGCTTGCCTATTTTCTTGAATTTAGTGTGAAGCAAATGGATGATGGAAATTTTCTTTTCCAATCAAAGTAAACTAAATATATCCTAAGAAGTATAGATGGAAAATGCTAATGAAATTATTACTCCCATGAGATCTACTATATAATTAGATAAGATCCAAATGAAAAATTAATAGATCAGAAGAAGTATAGAGGGATAATTGGATCACTCATTTACTTGACTGCTGGTAGACCTGATATCATGTTTAGTGTTTATCTTTATGCTAGATTTACGGTTGATCTTAAAGAATCACATGTGAGTGCTGTTAAAAGAATTCTTAGATTTATTTTAGGAACCCAAAAACTAGGAATCTGGTATCTTAGACATTATACTTCTTTTAAAATTATCAGATATTCTTATTCAGACTTTGCAAGATATGGGGTTGATAGGAAAAATACCTCTGGAATATGCTAATTCATAGGACAATCTTTAGTCTCCTGGTCTAGTAGTAAATAAAATTCTATATCCCTTACTACCGCTAAAGCAGAATATAAGTTGTAGGGAGTTATATTGCACAAGTCATATGGCTTAAATAATAAATCTTAGATCTCAAACTTTCTGTCAAAACTATTACAATTATTTTTGATAGTACCAATGATATTTATATCTCGAAGAATCCAATCCAATACTCCAAGACCAAATATATAGACATATGACACCATTTCATTAAAGACCATGTAAAAAAGGGTGAAATAGAGCTACATCATGTAGCTACTGGAAATCAATTAACATATATATTTACAAAACCCCTAGTTTTTGAAACCTTTATAACCTTAAGGGCTATACTAGGTGTTATAGATATTTATGCTTAAATTGGGATGATTTGAAAATTGGAAAAATAATTTTTATATGTGTCTTCTTTTAAATTTGTTTTATGATTCTTTATATTATTGCTTTTATTTTTGTGTTTTATTTTAGATTTTTTTAGGAATCTTTTCTTATCATCACACCCCACTTTATGAATTTTGTTCATATCATACTGTACGATATTAATAAAAACACTAAATCGCTACTCACAACACATCCAAATATTTAATATCATATTGTATTTTATAAATAATGTTTTGTACTGTACGATATACACATGATATGGTCTTATTTTTGGATAATTTTTTTTCCTATGCCCAACAATCTTCAACAAATGAACTTTAACTTTATAGTATGATCCTTCATATGTGAAATTATAGTAATTGCATTTAAATGCAACATTGCCACCATCTTTAAAAGTTTTTCTTAATTTCTTGACATGACTCCACAATGGTTTTCTATCTTCAATGTTGGGCAATGATGAACCATCACCAATCCCAATTCCACCTCCACTAGAGCTAATTATCCAAAGAAAGAATACAATATATTAAGATTTGATAGAAGTTGTAGTTTCAAATGTTAGAACTCCAAATGCAAAGATTAAATGTTAGATAATTAATAACTCTAGTGAAGAGTTAAACTCATTGGCTGATAAGTATTTTGGAACATTATTTCACTAAATTTGGCTAATTTTACAACATGATTCCACTAATTTTGTGACATGATTTCAAGAGTTTTGGCTATAAGATTTTTTTGGGTAATAAAAATTTTGTGGCATGATTCCACTACAAAGAACCTATTTGGAAATAAAAAATCATGTTTTGTTTTTGTGACATGACTCCACTATTTGTTTTGTAATTATATTTCTATGAATAAGAATTTACGAAGTATGCTTGAGGAAGGTTTAACGAAGAAGCTAAACAATAAACATATTTCCATAAATTGCTAGACAATAAATATACTACCTTCAAACACTAATTTTGTGAAAGTGCACATAGCTTTCACAGTTAACTCATGAAAATAACGTTATGAACCAGCCGGAGAACCCAACAAAAAATAAAACTTACTCTAAAAAAAATAAAGAAGGCAAGATATATTCGAGCAGTACTATGAAAATGAACATTCCTTTCATTCTTGTTTGCTTAGCCGCCTCATCTCGCCTGCTCGACAAGCTCTCATGTTGTTCCTTCGATCAAGATGAAGAAGACATACAAAAATTACTACTTGATAAATGAACCTCTACAATCATATTTCCTCATCTCACCTACTCGTCGTGCTCATGTGCTGCTCCTTAGATGACGACGTTGAAGAATATGAATGCCCGTGATTATGGAAATGAAAAAATCTTAACTCAAAGCTTTGTTAACCTCATTTTTGTATGAGGTCACTAAGGACCCATCCAGACTCTAGATCAATCCTAACCCCAGATCAAACCTGACCTTAAATCAGTTCAATCTCCAGACCAATCTAGACTCTAGGATCCTCCTAGAATACAAACCCTAGGATCTACTCTAGACCCTAGGATTCCTCCAGAAAAATCCAGACCTTAGGATCCATTCTAGATCCTAGGACCCTTCTAAACTCCATACCCTAGGATCTACTCTAGACCCTAAGATTCTTCGAGACCAATCCAGATATTAGGATCTATTCTAGACCCTAAGACTCTCCTAGATTCAAACCCTATGATCTTCTTAGACCCTAGGAGCTGCCTAGACCTTAATTCAATTCAAACTTCAATCAAATCCAGACTTTAAACCCATTCAGATCTTAATCTCTAGTTCAATCTTAGATCCTACCTTTGATCTAGATTTAAACCTACCCAATCATTTATAATCCCTTAAATAATTATAAATTACTTGGATAATTCAAACCTAATCTATCAAACTCAAAATCCAGATCAAATCCAAAATCCAGACCCAAATCCAATGCTAAAAGGCCAAGTCCTAAAAGCCTTTTTCAATAAATTTTCAAACACTTTAAAACCCAATCAAATGGACTCTGATTTATAGTTTGTCAGTTGCATACTGATGGGACATGTCTCTAGAGACAACCCTCCAAATTTGATCCCATTATGAGGTCTCTAACCCCAGAAACTTAATCAAAATCCAAAGGCTACAAAACATTCAAATATTTACAGCCTATGCCACTAGACCTGCAATCCAGTAGATTTTGACCTTGGAGCTTTCTACAAAGCCTCCAATCACCTACAGACACTTGATTAAACCTATTGAACATTAAAATGCATTTTGGTTGACCCATTTTGACCCCCAGTTGACCAGGGGTCAAAATGACCAAAATACCCCTTAGGGGCTCAATCATCGATTTCAAATCAAATGAACTCCAAATTGAGTGCAACCACTTCCAGCAAATTTCAAATTTTATTTCAAACCTGTTGGACCCTTTCCCAACCCCTGGGTCAACCTGGTTGACCAAGTCAACAGGTTTGACCCAAGAGGCCCTTTAAGGGTCCAAACAGGTATTTTGACCCAAATGACCTCTTTGAGCCATGGAACTACTTCTATTGGCCTCCAAATGTCATTTTAAACTTGTTGAGCCCAAACCCACCCCTTGGGTCAACCTAGTTGACCCAGTCAACCTAGGTTGACTCAAAACTCCTTTAAGGCCTTAATGGGTTATTTTAACCCATTTAATCAATTGAATTCATTTTAAGCTTCAAACCAACTTCTAATTATGGCCTAACCATGTGTTGGGATGTTGGTCAATCAAATTCAAGTAGAGTTGACCAAGTCAACTCTAAGGTTGGGTTAAATCTATTCCAAACCCCATATCAAATTCAAACCTCCATCCCTTCACTTGGCTTTGGTTTTGATTCATTTTAATCAATCTTTAAGACCACCTCGACTGCCACCTCAGCAGTCAAGAGGGTTAGTTGACTGGTCAACACAGTCAACAAGTCTCTTAAGGGCTTTAATAGGCTTAAATGTTCAAGCAAGCTCAAGTCACTTCAATCCCTTTGAACCTAGTTCACTCAACCAGCCCTCAAGCCTTCTCCCATGCCACCTCAACTGCAATGTGGAATGGGGACCAGTCAACATGTCAAACAAATGGTCTTGAAGGGTCAAAGATGGTTAAATGACCACTTAGACTTAATCCATTCCAACTCTAAGCCCTCCAGTAGTCCTAATCATCTTCTAGAAGTTTCTTAAGCTCCTTATAATCCCTAGATTAGAAATTAACCAGCCCAAGTGGTCCCAAAGCTCTTGTGAGACCAATAAGACCTCTCCACATGGATGTCCTTGGGCTGTCCTTGATCCCAGCTTTCCAACTACTCCAGGGGCATGTGGCAGCCATCCATGAGCTCTCCCAACTGATCTCAGCCATCCATTTGATTAGAAGATCATTCAATAGGGCAAAACCCTAAGGAGAGCCTCCATTCCAAAAAAAAACCCTCTCTCACTTAATTCCCCATATCCAAAGCTCTCCTAGCCTCTAATCCTCCTCTTATAGCTTCTCCAGATGATTTCCTAGCTTTATCAAACCATTCTCCACCAAATCCAAGCCTCCAAAGCCCCATTGGTGAAGAGAGAAGAAGGTAGAGAGAGAAAGAAGCTTTTCGATAATAACTTCTAATCCGGCAAGATTCAACTCTTGATGTCTTCTACAATGTTGTAGAGGATTGTATCAGATTTCCAACAAGACCAAGAACGTCAAAATCTAACCACAGGTTAGAATGTTATTTGAGTTTTAATTTCTATGATCAAACCTTGATATCTCCAAATCCTCAATGCATGGAGCCTTTAAAATCCATTGATTGCAAGATTAGAATATCTAGATGCTACGTTTCAAATTTCATCACATTTCAACGGTTGGATCAAAAGTTATGGCATTTAAATTTTCTAGTTCATTTTGAACTAGAGTGGCTCTGATTCAATCAGAAGCGTCCGATCGCATGTTCTGCACGATCGGATGGCCCATAATCGACCACATCACCAAGTTCAGATCACGCGTCTCCAGTGGGATTCAAACTCGGGTCACTTGAGAAGAGGGGCGCCTACATGGCACGATCCTAGCCGTCGGATCATGCCGCGGTGAATCGGACGGTCGATCTGACCGTTCGACGTGTTTAAGTGGCGCGCCGATGTGCGCCACGTGTTTTCCACGTGTCAGAACACCAACCAATGATTAAAATTGATTAAAATCAATTTAAAAATCATTTAAAATGCTCAGAACTTTAAAAATTCACCAAAAATCCATTTTATGTCCAAATTTGATGTTCTTGGGCTCATTAGAATCGTCTTGATCCCAAGTTTATTTTAAAATTTTGTTTGGATAAGTTTAATAACTGTATATAGAGTTATCAAGGTTTTATGGAAAATTGAATTTCTTTGATAACTCTCAATCCAGTGATTTGATTGTTCTCAAATTTGGATATGATATGCTATGGGGTATTATCCATATTCCATAAAAGTTTTAATTTATTTTAATGGCTGGATTTCGATGAATTTAATTTTTAAAGTGTTTGGCCAGATTTTGACCCAAAACTTTGAAAATTTATAACTCACACACCACTAAGGACTAGGCTTGCATTTCTCTGTGGTATGTGTAATATAGTGTCAGGGTTAGATGACCAAAGTTTTAAGCCCAATTGAACACTAGTGTCACCTAGGAAAAATAATTAAGGATAATGTCTAGTCAACTTAGAAAAATCCTAGAAAATTCTACACATACCCAATAGGGGTAAAACTTGAGAACATTAAACTTAGTGACATTATAAACTTTAGGTTCAAATTTCACCCAATTTGGAGCTCATTAAGTCAAAAAATTAAACAAGTCAAAATTAACCCCTTAATTAAGCATTAAAATTTCCAAAACATTTAATAAATCATGTTTAAATCCAAAAAATATGTATAACACCTCTAACTGACCAGAATTCAATCCTTAACTCATGAAAATTGAAAGCCCCTTGATTTGACAGCAAATTGAACCTTAATTTATTTTTAAGAGAAATTGAATATTTAATTGATATAATTAATTAATAATTATTAAAAATTCCAAAAATTTCCCAAACACTTGGGAATCTCTCCTTAGGTCATTCCTGACCTTTGGAGCTTATTTCAAGGAGTTGGGATCTCATTTGGAGCAAAAGCACAAAAGGGGCCTTTAATTAAGGATTTTCAAAAATTCATTAAATAGTCAAAACTTCAAATATTCATAACTAATTCCAGAAAAATCCAAATTAAACAAACTCACTTGAATTCAACTCATAATAGTGTCTAGTATTTGTTAAAAATGTAAAAATCTCAGAAAAACATCAAATTCAAAAAGTCAACAAACCGGTCAACTCTAAGTTAAAACTAGTTCAAAACTTCAAACCTTCGTAATAAAATGTAGAAAAATCCAATGTCAACTTACTTACTGTCTAACTGATCGTACTAAGGTCTAGTATTTTAGTAAAATGCTAATTTTCTAGAAAACACTTTTAATTAAAAATTCAATTTTCAACCCCTTAATTAAATAATTAAAATATTCCAAAAATTCTTAAAAACTCAAAATCGTTCTAAAACTCCAGAAAAATGTTAGTTTAATGTTTAAAACACTCAACAGACCTTTTAAAACATAACAACCATCCCAAAGATGAAGTTTATTGGCTGGACTACTCCGGGCTGCGGGGCTAAGTGTCCTAAGGAGGCTGGTTCCTCGAGCCTGGTGGCACAACGCCACGAATGTATTCTAAAGGGTGTTAAACCTTAAAATAGATTAATCATTAATTATTTAACCTTTTAAAACCTCTAATTCAGCTACATTAATTTGATTTATCGGCTGGACTACTCCGGGCTGTGGGGCTAAGTGTCCTAAGGAGGCTGGTTCCTCGAGCCTGGTGGCACAACGCCACGAATCAATTAATGGAAAACTTAAATTAATCAAATTTAAAAATCAGCAATCAAACCTTTTTTTAATAAAATATATTAACTTTCAAACCTTAATCGAATCAAATCACTTAATTATACTGGGTACAACTAGGTAACCCAGGCCTACGAGGCTATTAGCTTAGCCCCAAGGAAGGTGAAATAAACTTCACGGCCTTGGTGTGAAACAAAGGTGGTTTCCAACAAATAATTAATAATTAATTTTAAGAGTCATTCAAAGCATTAATATTTAAATTCTAACTAAATTTCCTTAAGCCTATCAACCAATTGAACCTTAAACAACTTCAATCTAATGATCCTACTTAGGACATATCAAAACCACACGACCTACCTCACACACTTTAGATGGTTCGCTAGGACAACCAACTCTAGTTTTAGGCTAGGTCGGTGTTTACTTTCTCGCTGTGTGCCGGATTTTTTAGTTTTCACTGCATACTATTTGCTAGTTTAGAATTAATTGATTGTTTATTTATTTACTGCAATCTGTTGAGCACTTTAAATTTCAAATATATTAATTGCTTGAGATTCATATATCAACTGCTTGAGATCAAATATTAACTGCTTGAGACTGTATATACAACTGTTGATTATTAGGATAACCCTACAGGATCGAGTCTAGATTTTTCAATTTTGATTAATGTAAAATTGATTTGATTTGTGTTGTAATTTCAAGTGATTTGAGATGGGATAACATTCAATTTGGAATCCAAAGAGGAAGGGACATTACTTAGGGGAGAGTCCCTCTCCATTTGGAGATCCAAATTAGGATAACTTTAAAATATCCAAAGAGGAAAGATAACACCCCGTTCAAGGGGGAGTTTCTTTTCATTTGGATATCCGGACCCGACGATCTAAGAAGTAGCAGAAGGACGAAGAAGTGGGTAACGAGAATACCCATTCTCGAAGTCACTTGAGTCTTAGGATTAGAAATCCGGGTTGTTGTCAGTGGTGCCCGGCCACTTTACTTTTCTGCAATTTTGGATGTAATAATAAGTGGCACTTGCCATATGGACTTTAAATTTGAGCATTTAATTTGATTGATTTATTTAATTGATTATGCAGTAGAACTACCTATTTTTCTAGTCTTTTTTACCTGCATGTCGATTTTGATTTGACCTGGAATTCAATCGTAGGCTCTTAAGGACTTAATAAAATTTTTCTACTTAAATTAAATTAAAAACTTTAAGTTCACATAGAAACTCTAACGTTTTAAAAAATAAGTCCGGGACCGCCGGGAGTCCTCATTTCATAGCATTCATTCAAATTAAATCTTTTAATCGAGTCGATTAGCATGCATCATATTAGCAACTAATTTAAAAACCTTTAAACCCTTAATTACATTAGCTTAAGCATCAAACCCAACATAACTCAAAGGGGCCAATTAGGATCCGCTCTAGATGTCGGCCCCATTCTCAAAAACATATCTTAAATAATGTCCCTACCAATTCTAACATTAAATGACTTGATACATGTTTTTAAAGCGCCTAGGTGGTTTAGATGGCTCCCCAATCCAGGCTGGGGTAAGACGAGATTCGCATTGCACTAGCTAGGTTCGGGTCACTTTTTAGTACCCAATTTAGACTTAGGTTCTGAGGCAAGCTCGGGCTATAAGACCTCAACCTCCGGAAATTGAATCCCAAATTTCTAATAAAATCGACCATTCAAATTAAAAATCTCTTTCAATCAAATTCAAGCCCAACACTTAGGATAGGCTGGGGCATTTCTGAATTGTTTCAAAATCTTAAGTGCCTCCTACCTTTTTTCCTTTGACTTCAGAAATAAGTGCTCAACATTGAACCAATCCCTATTGAAAATTCCTACCCTTTTCCTCCTTTGATATCGATATTTGAAAATCTTAAATAAAATTCACACTGCTATTTTAATCGAGAGTATTCGTAGGAAATTCCAGTTTCCTACGATGTAATTAGCTACGAGGGCTTGCGCTCGTAGGAGATTTAGAAACCCATACATGATTTTCAAAATTAATTTTTCAAAACCATTAGTTAATTATCTTTGGGAAATTCGAATTGACGATCATTATCGTCATTTTCAAATGATTAATAATAAATGATATTTTCTTTCCTTGGAAAGATAGGTCGTCATATTATTATGATTTTGAATTTGAAATTAATGATCCTTTTATCCAGATTAGTATAGTTAAACATTAGATTAAATTCCATTTTGATCCTTTGAGGTCAAATGTGATTCTTTCCTGAGTTTGACTATGATAATCAGGATAAAGTTAAAGTTTTGTAATATGAACCTATTAATGAACGACAGTCTCGTCTTTTTAAGACAATATATGTTGTTCCTAATATTGCGTTCGATTTCAAAACAAAAATTTCAAAATTATTTTCTCCCAAAGAAAATTAATATATTTTCAAAACTATATATACTTAAATATATTTTTTTTTAATCAAAACAAACTTGCGATCATAAAAATTAAAAAGACCTAACTTAGTGCAAAAATGAGAAAGCCTTGTGGTCACAAAAAATAATATGAAATACAAACTAGTCTAGCAATTGTTTACATTTTTTAATCGAACATGTTAGAATTTAAATATTATTTATATGGATTTGCTGTTTCTAACATGTATCCATGCTACATGAGGGGTGTATCAGTGTCCAACGCATATCTAATGATGCATACCTTTGTAAATAGGTGTATAAGTGCTTCATAGTCAATATCAAACAATGTTCTTATCATATGCTATGCTATATTATATCAGTCTTAATGCTAGTTCTATCAGTCTTACTTCCTTTTTATCTATAAATCCATTTATATATTATCATATAAATACAATCATAGATGCAGTTATGAATAGACAGATATGACATTCAAATTTAATATAGTATTTTCAAAATTTATAATTTAATCTCAATTAACAATCGATTGGTCATCAATATTTAAGTTAACCCAATTTATCATCCACTTGGTCATCAATATTTATTTTACCATCATTATTTATATATATTACATTAATTCATATATACCTTTTAATAAATCATTATGATTTATCACCCTTTGTCCATTAGTATAATTTGGTCAAACAATTATAGGCTACAACCAGGATTACACCACAAACTTTTATTTTAAGGAAAGCCTATTAGCCTACCCTTTTGTATAGGGTATTAATATTTTAAGAGCTAATAAATATTAATTATAATATTAATATCCATCCTTCCTTGCTTACATATAAATGTCACATTTATCCTATATTAGTCACATCAATTTCACTATGCAAGTCAATATCATATATGAAACATATTAATCTATAAAATACGAGAAAATTTATACATATTCGTCATATCATTTTCGCTATGCAAGTCAATATAAGGTGTAAAATGTATTAAAAAATGAAATTCATGAAAATTTATACAATATGCATAACTTCCAGAAAATTATAAATATAAATTTAATTGGTGAAATTTAAAAATATTATAGTCAAAATGTTCATAAGAATTATTTATATCATATAAAAAAAGTTACACAAAGAAAGTTGGGAAAATCACGAGTAAATGCACTTTTTGCATATTTAGGAGAGATAAAATTGTAGAAAATCAAAACCATAAAAAATAGAAGTAAAAGTTTAGTCATTTATATCAATTCATAATATATGTGATGGATAAAAATGCCTCAAAGTACTTCCTCTCTTTTCTCTCTCTCCTATTCTCTCTCCATTCTAATCTTTTCTTCCTTTCTTTCCTTCTCTAGAAAGATACATGAATGAGGGAAGGGGGTGGGTGGTGGTGAGGGATATTTATATTAAAAATATTTTAAAAAATCAATTTTAATGCTTGGCACATAAAATATAGCTTCGCATGCAGCATTGCATGCCACCCCAAAGTAGTTATAGAATAGATAGCTCAATGTTGCGGTGGCTCTTTCCTGGCACCTATATGCTTTAGGCGATGCTGTGCTTGCTAGCCCAACATCATAGTGCTTACTCCTGGACAAAATTTTTATGCATTTCAAATAGATTCATTTTAAACTTTTGGCTTATTACATCTCATTTATGCTATCACCACTATCTGGGACCCATGACTTGCTATCATAGAATATTACACCCTAATCATTCAATTACAATTCTGACCACTTCCCAAATAAAATCTGATATATTATCTTTGTATATTCTTTATCTACTTTTTGAGTTTCCTTAATTCTATCATGCAATAAGGGTCAAACTACCATTTTAGAAATAACTACAACTAACCCATTAGATGAATGTACCACCTCTAATTCTAGCCTCTATATCTCTCTAATCAATGCCTATTCAAATATGATTAAATTGGCATCCGCTCCTTTTAATTTCATGCTCAACACATCAACAACCACATTTGAATTACCCAATTGATAGATAATATACAAATATAATCCTTAAATAACTCTAACCACTTGTATGCCTCAAATTTAGCTCTTTATGAGTGAAAATATATTATAAACTCTGGTGTTTGTTATAAATCTTATATCTCATGCCATATATACATATAATGCCATCAAATCTTTAAAGCAAATATACTTATTTCTTGTTTGATATCATGAGTCAGATAGTTCCTTTAGTGTTCTTTAGCTACTTAGAAGCATATGTCACTATCTTCTCATCTTGCTACAACACACATATCAAGACCTTCAATGAATCATTATTAAATACCTGGAAACCTTCTAAACCTAATAGAATAGTCAGCACAGGGACTGTCACTAGACACTCCTTTAACTTTTAAAAACTTTCTTCAAACTAGGGTATCTAGATTAATAACTTGAATTTTTGAGTCAACCTTATTAAAGGGATTCTAATATGCAAAAATCCTCTGCCAAACTTCTTATGATAGTCTTCCAGCCCTAAATCATATGGACCTTTATCTTTTTTATCGACCTCGACCAATTTACTATAGCCTGCATCTTCTAGGGATCCACATTAAGCCCTTCCTTACTTATCACATGCCTTATAATAGCCTAATAAGTCAACAATAACTCACACTTAAAAAATTTGGTATTTAACATTTATTTCCTTAAGGTTTCAAAAGTCAACCATGGAGGATCTCCATGCTCTTCTTCAAACTTTCAATACCCTAGGGTTTCATCAATAAATATAATAATGAATTGATAAAGGTACTCCTTGAATACCCAATACATCAAATCCATAAAAAATTAATGGAACATTAGTTACACTAAATGGTATCACTAAAACTTTATATTTCTTATATATGGTACTAAAGGTAATCCTTACTACATCTCCTACTTTCACTCTTAACTGGTGATAACTCAATATCATACCCATCTTATAAAAAATGATTGCACCTTCCAATTGATTAAATAAATTATCTATCCTAGATAATGGATACTTATTCTTCATATTCACCTCACTCAACTATCCATAAATAATATACATTCTCTAAGATTCATCCTTCTTCTTCACAAACAACACAAGAGTTCTCCTAGGTAATCCACTTGGCCTAATAAAGCTCATATCTAATAGATCTAGCAACTCCACTTTCAACTACTGCAACTTCCTCGATGACATCCTATAAGGTGTCATTACTATTATAGTATTATTAGGTACTACCTCAATATAAAAATCTACCTCCCTTTCTTGTGATAAGCTAGATAACTCTTCAGTAAAAAATATCAAGAAATTCCCTCACCACTAGAACATCTTCAAAGCCTTCCTCAGTAGATTTGCTCAAATATCTCACATACATTAGGAATATAGAATTCCCTTTTCTCTAGGCCTTATTCACTTGTAACAAAAAAATTTGAGAGGATATGACACTCATAGCACCTAAAATAATAAAAACTTCTCCATTTACACATCCTTACCTACTTCTTATTAAAATCTATATGAGCTTGAAATTTACTCAACAAGTCCAAACAAACTATTACTTCAAACTCTTTTAGAGGCAATACAATCAGTTCTTATTTTAATTTCTTATTTATAATTTCAATCTTATACTTATAAATCTGGCTGGCTACCAAGAAATATCTAGTGGAAAAAAAAATAGATAAACTAGAAGGTAATAAATCTAGAACCAAACCCAATTGATCCAACACATCCTTAGGTAAGAAAAAATAGGTTGTTCTAGAATCAAATAAAATATGGCAAGATATTGTAGAAATAAATTCATACTTATTAGCATATATGGTGCCTCCTTCACCTCTTGCTTAGTAAGGTTGTACACTTTAAGCTGCATTGGAGTACAATAATAGCCTCTCTCAGAACTCCTTATGCTGACCCACTTGATGGTCTCAATCTAAAGTTTCCTCCACCATGGGTTGATAAGACCTCATTGACTTCTCAAGAAGTGGCTAGATGTTGCCTTTGTCTGGCTACCCTAGTATTTTGATCTTGATTATGGTGTTCTTTGCAGACATTATGCCATCTTGTGACCTGCCAGGCCACATTTAAAGCACTAGCTAGTGTATAGAAAGTACCTCCACTAGCCTATGCATCAGTGCTATGCTTCTCCATCCAATTGGAATACTTCTAATGGAAACTTCCTATCCTCTAGACACTGCATATTATCAAATGATTTCTATATCCTTATCAACCAATCCTTAACTGCTTAAAGCTTAACAATATCTTGCAAATAAGGTGGCTTTAATCTTAACAACGATTGTAGATGCTTATAAATCTCATATCCCTTAACTCCTACCATTATATCTTGAGCCTCGCTCATGAATTGGGTTACTAACCTAGTAAACTACAACATATGATCAAAGTTATAATCCTCACTATACATTAAACTATTACAACCTAATTGGAACTATGTCCATCAACTGCCTCTTACTCTTGGGGATTCATAATGCCATAACACTTTAATTAAAATGAGGAACAAAAAAGTTAAATTATATAAATACATATTATAAAATAATAAGAAAATTTCTAAACTCGTTCGCTAACTTCTTTCTCTTACTAAAAAAAATCATTTTCTATAACTCTAGTCATAATCCAAATACTTCCATACCATTTCTATAATACCACATCGTGATTCCCCAGGATCTAATAGAAGGATTGAAATCCTAAACCTATAATTACTACTCAACCCACAATAGAAACAACCAGAGCTACTACAAATCCAAATGATAAAGCAATAAAAACATATTTCATCTTGTTAAATTCTTAATACATTAATTTGGTATCTAAAATTCTATATATCAAAATAATGAAGCGCTGGATTACAAATATGACATCTTAATAACTCAAACTCAGAAACTCTCTTTCCTCTACCCTTTACTTACTCTACATGTCCTTTTCCTCTCCTATAAATATCAAAAATAATATAATGGACATAATTAGCCCAGTAGGCCTCTTACCCTGTACCTCATATATATCTATATTCAAATTAAGATATTAAACTATAATATTATGAAAGAAAGATTGTAACTTGTAAAGAATAAAATAAGTATTAATATAACACAATTTTTTAGGGTTTTAGTGTAGTCTTGAAGTTATCACTTACTTGTAAAGCCTATGTTATAGAGATTTCTAAATACATCAAAGAACACATAGTATCAGGGGTTTACTTGTACTTAACTTTCATATTTCTTCACAATTCATACAGAAACTCAAAAATTGCTAACATTCATTTTAAAGTATTATGTATAATTTATTCATTAATACATATGTAATTCAATAAGTATAATACATATGCTATGATATTTGCTTATAAATTCACTTCCACTTATGCCTCCCTTTACACCTGCCTATAACAAGAGTGGCTATAATCAAAGCATACTAGCCCCATATAACCTCCCAGATCTGCTTCTAATAAGTGGGGCCAAAATCCCTCCCAAATCTACAACACGTAGATGGGACTAAAATAGAATATATAAAGCCCTTGCAATCAAAGAGAAGTTCTATGGAGAGTTCTTGAAAAGAAAGGAGTCAATAATGCTTATATTCAAATCATTAAAGATATGTATGCAAGAGCTATTACTTGTGTTCAAACACAAGGTGGATTGACCAAGTATTTCCCTATTTCAGTTGGGTTACATCAAGGATTAGCCTTAAGCCCATATCCTTTTGCTTTAGTCATGGATGTTCTCACTAGACATTTGTAAGAGTATGTACATTGGTGTATGCTTTTTGCTGATGATATTCTTCTTGTTGATAAGACTAGAGAGGGAGTGGAAGGTAAACTTGAATTATGGAGGTCAACCTTAGAGTTCTAAAGGTTTTCGCTTGAGTAGATCTTAAACGGAATATATGGAGTGTAATTTTAGTAGTAATAGATCAAGTGAGGGGATTGTGACTTTGGGCGATCAAGTCATTAATAAGAGTACACGTTTTAGATATCTTGGATCTATTGTTTAGAGTGATGGTGAAATAGATGGGGATATTATCATCAGAATTCAAGTTGGATGGTTGAAGTGGAGGAATGCATCAGGCTTGTTATGTGATAGAAATGTACCCCTCAAACTTAAGGGAAAATTCTATAAGATGGTAGTGAGGCCTGCAATGCTTTATGGTGCCGAATGTTGGCCATTAAAAGAGAAGCATAATACTAAGTTAAGTGTGGAAGAGATGAGGATGCTCAGGTGGATGAGTGGCTTTACCCTTAGAGATAGGATACAAAATGAGCATATACGTGAAAAGGTTGGAGTAGCTCTAGTAGAAGATAAGATTAGAGAGAGTCGCCTTAGATGGTTTGGTCACATAAAACGGTGACCTTCCGATGACCAGGTTAGGAGAGTAGATGTATTAGA
Source organism: Dendrobium huoshanense (assembly GCA_016618105.1). Taxonomy (NCBI): domain Eukaryota; kingdom Viridiplantae; phylum Streptophyta; class Magnoliopsida; order Asparagales; family Orchidaceae; genus Dendrobium; species Dendrobium huoshanense. The sequence goes on along the minus strand of CM028348.1, from coordinate 51,224,351 downwards.
TTTGACTTATGTTAAGAAAGGTAGGGGTAGACCTAAAAAGACTTGGTTATAAAATATTAGGAATGACCTTTCTTTATTAGATTTAAACGAGAATTTAACTTTTAATAGGACACAATGGAGAAAAAGGATTCATGTAGCCGACCCCACGTAGTGGGATAAAGGCTTGATGTTGTTGTTGTTTTTATTGTTGTACCAGTATATCTCCAATGCCATATTATGACTAATATAAATTTAAATATTATAGTAACTAAATTATATATTAAATGTAGTTCTTACAGAATACATGAATAACTAGTAAAAGATGCATTGCACACATAATATTATACCGATTAAACTAATTTAGTTCAACTAATAACTTCAGAGGGATATTCATACAAATATTTTAAAACTTTTATATAGATATTGCAATTACTAGAAAGCTTCAATCACTTCATATACTAAAAAAAATTCACAGGAAAGACCAACTCATGAAAATTTAATTTCTTATAGTTAAAACATTATTGGGTTATCTATATGTCATATGCTATTATTATTAGTTATTTTTTCTTATACACTAACTTTTTAGGTCCGCCGTATACAGCAGAAAGCGATCAACACAAGAGTAGGTATAATAGGTTTATGGTTCCTTAAGAGTTTATATTTTTACTTTTATTTAATTCTACTTTTATTGATTCAAAGTCTTATATTTCATGCATTCTCACTTGGTGGATGCTAAACATAGTGACCAGGCACACACACACACACACACACACACACACACACACACACACACACACACACACACACACACACACACACACACACATGAGAGTGAGTAAATTAAAAGTGTATTTTTTCCTAAACTAGTTTTACTATATGATCCATATCATACTCGATGATATGTTATGTCAAAAATCATTATAATTACTAATTGGCATAATTACGATATTTTCACTAATCATACTATATGATCCATATCATACATGACGATCAGTAAAAATCAAGATCTCTCCCGCCAATCATATTTTAGGCAATATTTTGAAATTCAAAATTTGTACTAATTTTATCGTACGACACCCATCGTGATGTACAATATAATTAAATCTTGCCTATTATAATCTTATAATTAGGGGATCAAATTGGGATTAATTGATCTAGTTAGATCATCTTGTATGATTGGACAAATCATACTATACAACATGATCACTATATAGGATGATAATTAATCATCGCCAATTGTATGTGATGATAATCCAATTCAATTAAACTAATCGTAATGGATGATTCCTTATATCATACTAGAAGAGCAACTCAAATACTTAAACTAATTATTCAGTATATTATTCTTCATATAGTACTAATAGGGATATTTGAATAAATCATGATATATGATCTGTGATCATAGTGTACGAATAGTGATTGACAGAATTGAATTATTAGGGTTTATATGAAGCCTTGTATTTAAGCTCTCTTAATAGACTTATTTTAAGTCTTTTGGCTATTGGGTTTTTTGGAGAGAAAGCTTTAAAAGAGATCTTGAATAGCTTTGGGTAGGAGAAATGAGAGGTTGTGTATAAGAGAGGAGTGTGAGGGGACTCAACACTATTGCTCTGAATAAGCTTCTACCTTTTTTCCTATGAGTTTTATTGCTTAGTTTTTTGGGTAGCTCTAAGAAGAAGAACATCAACCTGAAGATCTTTAAGGTTATATGCCTTCACTGGGAGGGTGAAATAGGATTGAAAGGTTCTCTGGCTTCACTAGGAGGGTGAAAAAGAATTTCAAGGTTCTCTACCTTTACTAGGAGGGTGAAAAGAGGCAAGGTTCTCTACCACACTAGGTTTGTGAAAAGATTGTGAGGGCTTATTTGCCTAGCTATTAGGGATAAATGAGAGAAACTAAAATTTTAGTGCAATAACTTGAAAGGAGGACTCAAGAGAGTGGACCCATTGCTTGACCTAATCACCATAAAATTATAGTGTATACATTTTGATTTTGATTTTCTGCATTTTACTTTTCTGTAATTTATTTTTCTTAAAAATTAAATGATGGAAAAAACGTGTGTTTGATGATATATTGAATTGAGTAACTCATCATTACCATTATTATATTTTTACTTCATTAATTTTCTTCCACATTAGGTGATAACATTATTTGTTTTAAGTTTTTGAAAATTCTTAAAAAAATTATTGTGCTTAACAAATTTTTAAAACAACTAATTCACCCCCACCCCCTCCTAGTATGCCTAAGGATAGTTCAACAAGAATTAACATCCTCCATTGAACTTTTTGTTGTCCTAAGAAGCCATCTACAGTTTGTGCATTAGGTTGTATGATTTGGATATATTCTAAGTTGGTTATTATTTTAAGTTTTCTAATGCATTATTATGATTTATTGTAGGTTAAGGGAGTTTAATTTGAGGATAAGTCTTTGTATTTTATTATTCATTTTAGAATGAATTTTGGAGGTCAAATTTAGAGTATAAAGGCTTTCATTAGAGTAGATCTAAAATTGAAAGTATAATTTTAGTAATAATATATCTAGTAGGGGGATTGTGACTTTGGGTGATAAAGTAATTAATAAGCGTACACATTTTAGATATCTTGGGTATATTTTTTAGAGTGATGGTGAAATAGATGGGGATATTATTAGTAGAATTTAAGTTGGATAGTTGATATGGAGGAATGCATTGGGCTTACTGTGTGATAGAAAAATCCCTCTCAAATTTAAGGGGAAATTTTATAAGATGGAAGTGACACCTACAATGCTTTATGGTGCAGAATGTTGTTCATTAAAAATGAAGCATAATATTAAGTTAAATGTTGTAGAAATGAGGATGCTTACGTGGATGAGTGGTTTTACTATTAGATACAAAATAAAAAAAAATTAGCATATACCTGAAAAGATTAGAGTAGCTCTAGTGGAAGATAAGATTAAGAGAGTCACCATAGATGGTTTAGTCACATAAAATGGTGGCCTTTTGATGACACGGTTAGGAAAGTAGATGTATTATATTTGGCTTATATTAAGTAAGGTAGAGGTAGACCTAAAAAGTCTTGGTTAGAAAATATTAAAAATGACATTTTTTATTAGATATAGATAAGAATTTATAGGGCATAATGGAGAAAAAGGATTCATGTAGTCGACCCCGCATAGTAGGATAAAGGCTTGTTGTTGTTGTTGTTCTGAATGAATTTTAAGTGTTAATGTTGATTAATTATTATTTATCGAAATTATTAAATTTTAATTAGGTATTTAGTCATTGAGCCTTAAAATTCAATAAACTTACACTCTCCAGAAGGAGTCTAGCATAAGGTATAAAGGCTCCTATTTATTGATATTTAATTATTAATTATTTAGGTTGAATAATAACTATCTTGGTTTACACCAAAGCTGTGAGAATTATTTCACCCACCTTTGAGCTAACTTAATCACCTCATAGGCCTAGGATAACCAATTGTTATCTTTGGGTTCAGGTTTGATTTAGTTGGCTAGATGAAGTTATCTAAATTTGTGATTATCGTATTAATGATTTATTAAGCTTATGGTTTATGATTTACATTCCATCAAAATTCTTCGTGGCATTATTACAATAGGCACGAGGAATAAGGCCTCTTTAGGACACCTAGCCCAACATATTCAGGAATTCCAGCCTAAAAACTTCATCATTGAAATATTGGTTATTTATTTTTAAAATGATCAAAAAACTTGTAAATATTTTTAGAAAATATTATAGCTCAAGCCCTTTCCAATGATTCCAAACACTCAATTCGATGAAGATTTGGATTTTTGTGAATTTTGGAAGTTATGGTTATTAAATTGAATTTTTAAATCAATTTAATGGAAATTTCGTGAAAAAAATGATTACAAAATCACCGTGGTGGTTTACCATCTGGTAGAATACGGTCATGCCATTATGAACCAATTAACCACATCATATGGTCAATCCAACCGTCTGATTTTTCGAGGGATAATCTGATGGCCCAAGATTGGCCACAAAAACATGCGCAGCTAAAATTGGCCAGGGTTCAAATCTTAGGCGCAACATGTAGTTTTGATTAGGATACATGGCAATTTGTTGGCCATCCAATCACACCAAACACGCAATTGGTTGGATTTAGTCAAACCAGATCAATTTTTGTTCAAAACGAACTAAAAAATCTAATATCTCATAACTTTCAAAATACTTGTCCAAATTTGATGAAATTTGAAACATAAGCTCTAGGCATTCCAGTATTTCAATGTCTAGTGTTTTGAGGCTCCATGCTATAATTTTTTAAAGCAGATTAAAAATAAAATTTAAACTTAAAATGAGAATAATGCTCCAACTAATGGATGGATCTTATCATTCTTGGGCTTATTTTTCTCTTGGAGAAGTCCTCTTTAACTTTACAAAACACTCAAAGAGTTGGTATGCACTGGATTGAAAGATGTCTTAAGATTTTCCTTTTCCTCTTTTTTTCTCTTTCCTATCAAATGGGGAGTTCGGGAGCTGAGGAATGGAATGGTGCAAAAATGCTTAAGAAGTGTACAAGGAGCTCTAGAGATGTAGAGGAAGAGAACTCTTAGGCTGGTGGATGCTTAAAGAATGAGTTTCTTAGAATGATAGTTTATATAACGTTTTGACCATTTCAAGCACTATAATTTATTTGGATCGTAGGGATTGATTAGAGATATCCCTCTGAAGCCTAATACCTATCCTAGGTGGTTAGAGGGTAGAGGTAAAGGCTACATGCTTGAGAATGACTTGGGTTTGTGTTTTTATTAAGAGGGGCTACATCTTGCCTTTTTTGGCTAAACCATTGCTTGGGTGGGTTTATGGGATTTTTAGAAAGGCTCTAAGCTTAATTTGAGTTGTCCAAACAGAAGGGTTTTGAGGAAAATGGGAATTGAGGGAAAATTTTGACCATTTGACCATTGTTTTGGTTTTGTTACCTTTTTGACTAGTTAACTAGTCAAATTTAACTTGGATATGTCTTAGGGAGGTCAAGCATGTTATTGGCTAAATGCCAAAGGGATTTAACCAATTGGTTTGGATGTTTGGATGAAAGATTCATCACTTGCATGGGTTTTACCACTCCAAAAAGGTTGACCAAGTCAAACCAATGGTGGTTTAACTCATGAGGGTGTTGGATATACTTGGTGCATGCAATGCAATGATTTTTGGAGTTTGATGTGGCTTGGATGGAGATTTGGCTCAAGAAAAGCCCCTCTTGACCACTTGGGTAGAGCCACGTGGCTAGCTCAAGTGGACCCAAGGGTTGGATCTTCTATGGAAGGTTCTTAGGGTAACATTGGACCATCTCAAAGGTTCAATTTAGCTTAAAAATGTTTAAAGCATTGCATAGGTTGAGTGTAGTATTGATTTGGTCAACCATGGTTGACTTGGTCAACTAGGTTTGACCAAGGTTTGGGGTTAGGCTCAACCAATTTAAAATAGTATTTTGGTTCCAATAGAGATGGTCCCATACAATGTTGAGGTCTCTTTGCATGAAATACGTGTTTAAGTGCTTAAAGGGCACTTTGGTGAACCATGGTTGACTTGGTTTACCACCCTTGACCATGGCTTGGGTTTTCTTTCAATACGTCCCAAATGATGCTTGAAATGTATTGGAAGAGTTTCCAAAGATTTTTTTGAATGAGCCATGTTGAAGTTTGTAAGATGATTTAATTTTTATTTAAGGGTTTTAGGGTTATGTGGGCCCATTGTCAACCAATGCCCACCAAAAATTTAATTTTCTATTTAACATGTCATAATAATGATCATGAACGTGTTTAAGGATTTTGAGGAGGGTCCTAGGGTCAATTCCATAAGATGCATGGTCTAGTGACATATACTATAAATATTTAAAGGTTTTATAATCTTTAGAATTCAATTAAGTTTTGAGGGTTAGAGAGTTTGGATTTCTCTCAAATTTAGAGGTTTGATGCTATGTTCATGTATAATCAACATGAAATTAAAAAAATTAGGATTATAATATTATTTGATTTGGTTTTGAGGTGTTTGAAAAATCAGCCAAAATAGGTTATTGGACAAGAGACTTTGGCCTTTATTTTTTGTTTGAAGTTTTGTATTTGTCTTTTGGTTTTAGATTTGAATTTTGCTTAGTTAACCTCATAAAAAATGAGGTCTACAAGACTATGTTTAAATTATCACATGTCTTATAATGAAACAATGTATCTTATGCATGTATTCATATCATGTACTATCAACCTAAACTATCACTATTCTATCATGTCCTAGATTAACATTTGAATTTTAAACATTATATTCATATACTATACTATATAAGTCAAGAGGTGTCTTTCCCAAACCAGTCATATCAAGGTTGGGTATCATATCATACCATATAATCAGGTAGCAACATATAAGGGAGTCTTCACCCTTTGCCCAACAAAACTCATATGCATATCATATTCCCTATAATTCCACAAGTCATTTGTGGGCTAACAAAAATAGCCCACTAATAAGGAAATCTCATTTGTATATCTCCCCTCTTGTATAGGGACATACCTCCACTAATTTGAATCATATCGAACTACCTTTTTTGGCATACACACATCTCTCCACATGTATTTCTTATTACACACACTAAATCTAATCATTACACGACTCTTGTCATGCATGCAATATTGATAGTTAACTACACTGCACATGCATATCATTAATATGATGTTGTACTAGGGTTCATAGGGATCATATTATGAATAAAAATAAATTGTATTAGATTGAAAAAAATTATGTGTGGTATTCTTGTTAACATTTAGAATCTTTTTATCAATAGTAGGAATTTTGATTATAGTTTGTTTGCTTATTAAAATACATGAAATGTAATATTTTCCATATTAGCTTATATAAATGCAAGAAGTCCATACCAAAATATGTATAATAATCATATTTATAGCATATTAAAATTTATACAATAAAAGTTAGCTAGATTACAAGATGTAACACTATTATTAAATTTATGAAATAGAAAATAGACAAAAAAATCTAACATAGAGATAGTGTTAACATCACCTTCAATAATATGACAAACTTTCATTACTGGAGTAATAAAAAATATAAGACCAAACCCAATAGCTTTCTCCTCTCTCTTCCCCTTCTCCCCTCTTCATGCACCTACGGTTGCCCCCACGCCTGCACTTTTCCTTGTGTCTATGCCCAATTCTGCTCCTGCTCTCACCCTCCTGGTTCTCTCTTGAATATTATCTACTCACAGACATGTGACTATGGGGTCAGGTCGGGTCAACATGAAAACTAGCGTAGGTCTAGTTTAGGTCTAGCTTTAGGACCTATTTACCAAATTGGGTCGACTTTGGGTCAACTGAATTAGACTTGAATTAGTTCCATTTTCATTTGAACCAACCTAAATATCCATTTTGACACCCCTACTATTAAAAAAAATAGAAAGGCAAAAAGGAATTTTAATGAAAGTGTATAATGGTTAATTAATAAAATATACAAATGTATTTATGTAATTTATTCAGCTTTAATAAAAAAATTCATATAAATCCTTTTATATCTTATAATTTGGAGATAAAAAAAATATTCATAATTTAGCTAAACATGTCAAATATATTCTTATGAAATAGTTTTATAAAACGAACTCCTAATAGTCCCAAAAAACCTACTTGTACTATTATGTGTTAATTTCTTACAGAATTACGACAATGTAAAATAAATTATGGATTTTTTTTGTAATTAAAGCATAATAATATATTTTTTATTGTGAAGACAATTTATAATTTAGAATAATAATGATTTATGAATGAATTTTTTTACTATTGTAGGTCAAATTATATATTTTTTAAAATTTTAGAGTTATAAAAACCCACCCACCTTTAAAAAAAAATCATCCTTGACATTTTTTGACAAAAATAAGTTAGAAGATACATGGATATATGTGTTTTACCTAAGAATCCTTCTCTCAAGTAGCTTCTTTGGTGGTCCTATTTTTCCACTATATTCTGGTCATCAAAATCTATTTATGCCTTAATTTCCTAACATCATATGTTAGAACCCTATATATTTCTTCCCTATAATGCAAGTTTGGATGAACCTAAACATCATCAGCAGATAATCTCTGCCCAAAATGAGATAGCAGCTTTTTAAAAAAATGATAATGAAATATATTATGTATATCTGACGTATAATGAGGTAATAATAATTATAAGTAGAACTACTAATCCTCTCAATAATCTAAAAAGTTATAATATACCTTGGAGTTAGCTTACTAGTATTTTCAAATATGTTGATACCTTTATAGGGTTGATTTTTAAATAAATAAAATTGCCAACCTGAAATTCAACCAATCTATGCTTCTGATCATAATATTTCTTTTATCTATCACGGGCATATCTTAGCCTTTCTTTAATCAGAATATTATGTATTGTAGTATCATTCATAAATGTTGATCTTATCTCCTGTATATCGCTCACCTCTATCAAAGATAAAGGGGTCTTGAACATCTACTGTATAGAGCTTTATAAGGAGCCATACCTCTGCTGGACTGATAACTATTAGTATAAGTAAATTCTATCAAGAAATATGATCCTTCCATTTATAAATAAAATCTAAAACACTGGGTCTTATAATATCCTCCAATACCTAAAAAGTATTTTTAGACTATCTATCTATTTGCAGAGGGAAAGTTATACTTAAGGGTAATTTTGTACTCAATCATTTCTAAATGTATCTCCCTAACTAGAGGTAAATTACCACCAAGACTGGACACAATCACCTTGAGCACACCATGTAATCTAAAAATATATTTTTGACATATATCTAAGCTAACATGTCTACCAAATCTCATCAAATCAGAATGAAATGCAATGACTTCATTAGTCAATTGACAATAAACTAAATAGTATTATGTCCTTACCTTAATCTTAAAAAACTTGATGGGAGGTGGTTCTATGGAGTGAACTTTTGAATTGAATAAAAATTTAGGGCTCTATCACCCCTAAAAAATGCTTATGATTCTTTAATATAAAAAAAAAAAAACAAACCCACTTAATATAAAAAAATATACATGTCAAATTTAGTATAAAAGTGATAGAGTAGAGTATCGATATTAGGAGAAAATATACATACTTGCAAAAAAACTACTACTATTTACTATAATTATAATAATTAGCCTACTGAAATAAAAAATATATTTTTGGAGATTCTATCATTGAATAAAAATAATTAAAAAAATTATATATAATTAAAGTATTTTTGATTGATGAATGTAAATTTGATATATTTTTAATGAGACTCTTAATTATGGATGTGACTCAAAGCATATGCATCCACAGATCTCTATCAAGCTTGTAAAGGTAAAATGGATATCTGGTGATCGCTATAATTATAGCCTCCATAATTTCCCTCTTCTCTTCTTCTCCCATTTCTTTATCATTTTCTCTCTATTTCTAACAATCTCTCCAATAGAAAGAATAAACAAAAGCTACATGAATAAATGGGAATACCTTATATAAAAACAAAATGTTTTGACTAGTAACATTATACTTTAATGCCCAATGCCACAAAGCTTTCATTAGTACTGTAGTAGTGACCACAATGCCACCGTATCCTTATGCAAAACCACCTTAAATCACATTGTCACCACCCAAGCCTTATCCACATAGCTTATAACGCCATCACTTCCAAAGCCATGGTGCCTAAGTAGTCTCACATCATGCCCAACAACTCTCCAACACTAAGAGTTTAGTAACACAACAACAAAATGTAGCTCAGTTGCACTACTCCAATCACCACATTAATACTACAATTGAACTCAGGGTGCTGCAACATCACCAGGAAAAAAAATTAACTTTCACAATTCAATTCAAATTATATTTATAATCATTCCATTTGAATCTTAATATTCATATTAAATAATAAGTTAACACAAAGATATACATTTTCATATATCCCAAAATCTAAGTCATTACACTAAAACTCCTATATATGCAGAGATATAGGAGGTCCTTGAAGTGCGGGGTAACACTTATAATAATCTAGAAGCCCGACCTTGTGTTTTGATTATTACAAATATTATTGGATTGTTAAAAATTAAGGTTTTGGGAAACCCACTACTTAATTTTTCTTAATAGACTTTATAGAAGTCTTTGGCCCTCGTTGGGTTGAGTCCTTAGTTAGAAAGCATTCAAGAGAGGGCTAATAAAGGGAGAAAGAGGGTGAAGTGTGAGAGATAGAGAACATCTTTGTGGGTTTATGTGTGTACAAGACGGAGTTTCACATGGTTACTTTGGCCAACTTGCACCTAGGTTCCTTCATGTGTCAAGGCTCATCTTGAGGGAAGCTTTGGGAGGAAGATGCCTTTGATGTTAAAGGGCCACCAATTACTTCATCGCCCCAGGGAAGGTGAAGGTGAATGGGCAACTTTGCCACATCGGGGAAGGTGAAAGTGATTGGGCTACTCCACTGCACTGTTGAAGATGAAAGTGATTGGGAAACTCTACCTCACCAAGAAGGTGAAAGTGATTGGGCTACTCTACCTTACCAGGAGGGTAAAAGGGATACCAGCTTCTCCACCGCATCGAGTTGGTGGAAGTGATTTTATAAGGGCTTCTCCACCTATTAAGGAGAGTCACTAAGAGTTTAGTGTGACACCCAATGAGGAAGACTGAGGAGTGGATGTAGATTCTAAGCACATAATAATGATTCATTCGATGAGTCAAAATTCCTCTCCACTTGGATTCAGAGGAAGCAAGGTTGTTTAAATAGTGATCATGGTAGAGAGTTGATAATGAAATATTTGAATTATTTTATAAAGAATATAAGATTGATCATAATTTTTCTATCCTTGGTATCTTATAATAGAATGACATAGATAAAAGGAAAAATATGACACTAGTAAAGGCAACTAGGCAATATTTGGATATTATAACCTATTAAGATATTTTTGGGCACAAGCAATGAATACTACCTAATATGTGCTAAATAGGATAAATATTAGGTCCAAGTTGAATAAGACACCCTACGAACTACTTAAGTGTAGAACACTAAATTTTGTCCCATATGTATGTCTTTAGTTATGAAAACTTTGTGCATGTGAATAAAAAATATCATTTAGGAAAATCCTAAGGCATATGAAGGAGTTTTCTTAAAATATTCCTTATTAGGTAAAGCCAATAGGGCCTTTAATAAAAGAACATTAGTTGTTAAGGAATCCATCCATGTGGTTTTTGATGAGTCAGATAGATTAGTTTCTCAGATAGATTACCCTTGGAGAAGAAAGTATTGACCTAGGAAATAGAGAAGAACCTTATGACCCTTTGCCTAGAGATTGGAGACATTCTTCTAGTTTCCATAGAGAGCTTATCATAGGAAACCCATCTATAAGGGTTAGAACTGGGGAATGTTTTAGAAAAAAAGTTAATCAAAACACATTCTTTTCCATAATAAAACTAATAAGTATGTATCAAGCCTTAAATGATAAATTTTGGATCTTAGCCAAGCAAAATGAATTGAATCAATTCATTAGGAATGATGCATGGAAGTTGGTTAGTAGACCAAAGGATTAAGGTATAGTTGGCACCATATGGGTATTTAAGAATAAATTAAATAACTCTGGGTCAATGATGAGAAATAAAATCAGATTAGTATCTAAGGGGTATAAATAGATAGAGTGTACTGATTTTGAGGTGACTTTTGTCCTAGTGGCTAGATTAGAAGCCATTATAGTCCTTTTATCATTTCCATACTTTAAAGCTTCAAATTGTATCAAATGGATATTAGAAGTGCGTTCCTAAATGGAGTTATAAAAGAAGATGTTTTTGTAGAACAACCCCCAAGCTTTGAAAATTCATCATTCCCAAACCATGTTTATAAACTTAAGAAATCTTTATATGGGTTGAAAGAAACATCTAGGGCATGGTATGATAGGCTTAAAACTTTTTGTTAAAAATGTCCTTTGTTAAGGGTAGTGTAGACACCATCTTATTCCTTAGGAATGTTGGAGGTGATATACTCATAATTTAAATTTATGTTGATGACATACTTTTCGGTTCTACTAATGAAAATCTATGCAAGGAATGTTTAGCTATTATAAGTAAAGAATTCTAAATGAACATGATGGGAGAACTGGACTATTTTCTTAAATATAATGTAAATCAAAGAGAAGATGGTATCTTCATTACTCAAACAAAATACATCATGGAGATATAAAAAAAATTGATATAGAAGGTTTTAGGAGTATAAATACACCAATGAGATTAACCATCTAGCTAAATAAAGATATAGCTAGAAAGTTTGTGGACCAAAAGAAATATAGAGGTTAATATGATTTTTTTTACTTGACTTCTATTATATAAGATATCATGTTTAGTGTTTAATTATGTTTTAGATTTCAAGCTGGTTCTAAGGAATCACATATGATTGCAGTTAAGGGAATACGAAGGAATTTTATAGGCACCAAAAACTTAGGCATCTGGTATCCTAGGCATATAATCACCTTTGATATTACAGGATATTCATATTCAGACCTTGTTGGGTGTAGAGTAGACATAAAAATTACACATAAAACTTATAAATTTATATGATAATTCTTTATTTCATTTGGTAAAAAACAAAATTATATAGCCCTGTCTATCACTGTAGTAGAATACATAGCAATAGAAAGTTGAGTTGCCCTAGTCTTATGGATGAAGTAAAAAACTCTTGATTTTGCACTTTTTTTAAGCACCCTTCCTAACCTCTGTGATAATACTAATGTGATCTATATTTCTTAAAATATAATCTAACATTATTGCACAAAACACCTTGATGTTAAACATTATTTTATTAGGGATCATGTAGAGAAGGGCGATATAGAATTGCACTACATGGATACTGAAAAATCAATAGGCAAACATATTTACAAAACCGCTCAATTATGATACATTCAGCACACTTAGGACTAGAATATGTGTAATTGATATTCATGCTTAGGAAAATTAGGATAGAGGTAAGTTAAGGTTTGTTTATTTTCTTGTTTATTTTATTTATGTTTATGTTTATTCAGATTTTTTATTTTTATTGATGATTTATTATGCGGTTATTTGTTTGTGAATAATATTTATAGAATTCTCCCTAATCATCACTAATAAAACTCAATTTTTTGTTCACATCATATTGTATGTTACACTCATTGAATTAAATAACACACATAGGATCGTTGGCGCCAATATTATCATATTAATTATTTTGGACAATTTATTATTAATGATCATACAGTTCAAATTACTCACCATATTGTATGGTACTTTTTCCTCAACAATAATACCAATGACTCCTCGGGATGATCAATTTTATATTGATCAAATTGGATGATCCCTGATCATACTATACAATTTGACTATTGATTGTACATTTTGATGAGACATTTTGGATGGACTTGATCATACTATATGAATCACATATTATATTGTATAATTGAACATAACTATAAAAGGGAGGGTAAGGCATAGATTTTCTTCACACTGCTAAGCTCAACTCCTCTCGTTATCTAGCTCTCTAGTTTTCTACTCTCCCACAAAGTCTCTATGGCTGAATCTCCACCAAAGGGTGATTGATAGGTTTTAGTGTAAGGAGGATGAAGATGCTTATGCCCACTATAGAGGATCCTCCATCACATATTCTAAAATCCTTAATCAGGCTAATCTTTCATACTAAGTACTTAAACTTTTTTCCCATTCCACTCCCTAATTCAAAATTTGCCTAGCCTATCCTACCACATTGAATTTCTTTTTAAATGTTTTGCCAATCTACGCATCTCCTCAGATCGCACCACCTTAAAATCTTAGGAATGTCAATGACAAGTAAACTTCACATTAGATGATCCACATGAATACCTTCACATCTCAAATGTTAGTCCATCTCTCCACTTTATTTTAGGTTCCTTAGACTAGAAATAGACCACGTCATTAGGAACTCCCCTTCACCTCAATATTAACCCTTAATGAGTTTCTTAGTTCTTAATGCACATGTTATTCAACATGTTCTTTATAACAATATCATATATATAATAAGAGATCAAATTAATATCACTCCCCTATTATCCTTGGCCACCTACTATTGTATGAATAGAACATAATTTAATACTTACGATATGATTATTAGGTATTTTTAACCTTAATTTTTGCATCGTTTCCCTCGAGCATGTTCAATTGACTCGATTGAGTGACACTAAGCTCCATTTGATTCAAATTAATGTTAATTTGTGTATAATTTCATCAAATTGACATAAAATAAAGAAAGCCCAAATCAACTAAATTTGAGCCAAATTAACCTTGAACAGTCTAAGAGAAGCAGGACTCCCTTGCTAGCCTTCCTCAATTGCAAGCCTCTAGCAGCCTAGACTGCAATCACTTATCCCTTCAGTCCTCTCTTATTCACATGATCTAGGAGAAGCAGAAGCCCCTCCCTACCTCTGATCTCTCTTGTTCGTATGGTCTAGGACATCCCAAACCCTTCGCCGACTTTCCTTAGTCGATCTTGAGCACCTATTCAGTCACAGGTAACTCCTTCCTCTCCTTCTTCTTCTCTTTCTTATTTATCACCTTCTCAAAAATTTCCCTCTTCTTCCTCTTCCCTTTCTTCTTCTACTTGTCCCCATTTCTTTATATTAATCTCTAAAGCTAAAAAACTAAATAAAAAATAATGATGTTTATACTCCCTATAAAATCTAAAGAGTAAAGTTTATTTTGATTTCTTTTTCTATATATATATATATGTGTGTGTGTGTGTGTGTACCTTTTTTTTTAATAATTATTTTAATTCCTTCAAAAATAAACTCTGAAATTCCCAAGAAGAATTTTATCTATTCTTGGCTAATAATTGATATGTTCTCTTGTGATCCAGTTAAGTAAACAAAGGGTTAATTTATGGTGATAAAATGTGGTATTTAGTGTGCTCTTACTATTATTGTTTGTGATAAACTTTGTTGAGGTATTTTCCTAAACATGGGTTGGTGATGGGTGTTAATGATCACAATTCATGATTATCTTGATGGAACTTTGTTTCCTAGGGTAATTGCATGACAACTTAGAGATGACCCACAGCTTCTAAACAATTTTAATTTATTTGTAGAATCAAAATCTATATTTACCTTTAAGTATTCAAGCTCTTAACCCCTTTTTTTAACACATGTCATGCCAAAATTGGTAATGTTTTTATGTGATCTCATCTTCTAGTATTTACCTCTTGGAAGAATGCTAAATTCTAAAACAGATCAATCACATCATGATAACATGTTTACATATTCTCATGAATGTTGAATCTACTTAGGTGTTTAGTATTAATTCATGTAAAGTTTGGTTGTTATGTTAAATACTTTCATCTATTTATGTTTTTTTATTGTGAGTAAACATAGGTTCAATATAAAGATTCTTTGGTCATGCCAAAAGGAAATGTAAGCTCTACATGATTATTTATATACCTCGTTGGTAGTGCTTTTTTAGGGTTGCATTTATGGCCATAATTCAATAGCACATGTACATTTTATATTGAAAGTTTATGAAATCATTACAAAGATTTTTTTTTATTCATAAATTTTCATGGGGATGAAGAATTTTTCATATATCTATACAAATGTATCTTCATAATATCAAAGTTGGATGTAGGTACACTAGTCTCTAAAAGAACAAAAAATGAATTTACTCTACTTATTCTATCTCAAAAAATTGTGTTTAGCATGAGCATCAAATGAGAGTTTTGAAGTGGCTTTTGTGTGAACACATGTCCAAATTAGCTCGTCAATTGGTTTGTGAAAATCTAGATGCAGATCCATGTTCTAATTATTCCATAAAAAATGATATTCAAATTCAAAATTTTATGAGAGCATTTATGCTTCAGCATTCAAATGAATAATAATCGAAATGCATTTGTATACATTCAACCCTCAAATATTTATAAATAGGATGTGTTTGGTTTCATGCATTACTTTCTCATATGTGAAATTGAAAAAGAATATGACATCCCATGCTAATTTTGTAGAAATTATGGGGAGTCAATCTATATGTATTTGAATGGTGACATAAACATGTTTAGTCAAAATGTATGTAAGGGTATTGAGTATATGTTTTATACTAAGGTTATTATGCATATTTACGATTGTATCAAGCCTATGTACACGCTCTATGCCATTTGATGAGTTTATCTCTTTATATTTTTGTCGAGATGAGCATGCTTAGCAAAGTTTTATTATAATTTCATTAATGTGAACATGCTTAGTAAAGTTTATTATGATTTCATTGATGTAAGCATGTTTAGTGGAGTTCAGTGTAAAAAAAATGTTATATTCAAAAACATGCCTCAGTATCATGTGTTAGGTTAAATTTACAAGTTTGTTGGAATGTTGCTTATGTATTTTTGAGACCATGTGGTGTAAATATTTATGCTTATGCTAGCAAGCTTTCATGTATCTTATGTATGTGTTAATAAAATTTCATGTGTCTTTTACATAATCTCATTCACCTAAGATGCCATGATTTCATATGCCCTATGTAAATTTTTTTCCTGTATTCTATGATAGAAAACTCTATTTTCAATACTAACGAAATTTCATCTGATTCATACATAGTCATTCTCTATGCCTTAGGATAGAAAATAAAAAAAAAACTATTATATTAGTTCATGTTGTGATAATGATGCATATGTCCTTGATAAATTTGTATATTGGATTTCTTTTTAGTTAGATTACTTTTAAATTTACCTGTCCTTCTTTCTAAATGGTGCCTATTCTCATTTATATCTCTTTCTTTATTTACTTTTCTTATGAGGTACATTGGGTCTTTCATGGTCGAGGGCCAATGGGTCTTTTATATGGGGATTTTTAAGAAGGCCCCCATATTTTGCCAGGGGTATGCGAATATGTCTAAGCACGACATGATTAAGTATAACTTTTGAAAACTTATAAATACTTCTCATTATATGTTGAGAGGTTACACTTGCACACACTTTATTGACTATTTTTATTTTCCCACATAATTGTATATGATAGGATATTTAGTCAATTGGCCATAGTTTAGTGCACTAATAAAACCTTAGCCTTATGGGCCAAGGCTTACCACCTTCTGTGAACCTTAAAGACTTTCTAGGTCATCCTAGTGTTGAGTCTAGTAAATAGGTTGTTAGACCTAAGTTAATATCTGAAAGCTACCAAGAGGGGGGGGGGGGGGGGTGAATTGGTATTTTAAAATTTAAACCCTCTTTGAAAATGTGTTAAACCGAAATGAAAATTTTTATAGAAAACGTTTTTCAACTACAGAGTTTTTAAACAAAAGAAAAATGCTGAAAATAAAAGGCAGTAAAGTAAATGACACAAGATTTATAGTGGTTCGGTCTAAACCAGACCTACATCCACTCCCCAGAGGCACCCTATGAGTATTACACTAATACCAATAGTGACTCTCCTTTTGCACCCACAGCAAGGCGGAGAAGCCTTTACAAAACACTCTTTTCACCACTACCCAATGCGGCAGAGAATCGTCGTCCTTTTACACAATCCCCAGTGTTGGCAGAGAACCTTCCATCCTTTCACACTCTCCTAGTATGAGCAGAGAACCCTTCGGCTGTTCACACTCTCCAAGTGTCGGCAGCGAAACCCTTCGGCTGTTCACACTCTCCAAGTGTTGGCAGCTAACCGGATCTCCTTGACAGATCTTCTTACAATAAATCTAAAAGGAAGAAAGAAAAGAGTGAAGTAATCCCAATTCACAAGTAAAGATTCTTACCTTTAAAATCCAAATAAAGCCTTCACGCTCCAGTGGTAGGAAGCCTCCTTTGAATACTCTCTCACACTCTCTCCTTGACTTTTCTCTCAATAAGCACGAAGATCAAAATGACAAAAAGATTTGGTGGCAGTCTAATTTGGACTTTTTATACAAAAGATAAGAAAAATCACCCAAAAACTACAAGTTTTCAATTTTGTATGCTTTGGATCGTCCCGTACGATTGTGGATCGTCCTGGACTATTTTACTTAAATGGTCAAAAATGAACCTTATGTATATTGGTACGAAATTGTTTTCATACATGCTATTCGTCCCGTACGAATCAAGTTCGTCCGGTACGAAACGGTTATTACATAAGTCGGTTTATGAAATTTTCTAGGATGTAACCAATTGACGTATTTTGGTTCAGTTTGTCCTGGGACGAAAAGAGTTTTGTCTGGACGAATGGAGAGAGCCTCAAGACAGAGAAGATCATCCTGGGATGAACATTAAATTTCATCTGGACGAATGGAGCGACCCTCAAGATAGAGAAGATCATCCTGAGACGAACATTAAATTTCGTCTGGACGAATGGAGCGACCCTCAAAACAGAAAAGATCGTCCTGGGATGAACATTAAATTTCGTCTGGACGAACAGGCCATATTGAGAATACAAAGATGTTCGTCCCGGGACGAACATTAAATTCGTCCTAGACGATTAGGACTTAGAAAAAATTTCTCTCTGCCTGTTTGATCCAATGCTCTACTTAGGAGTAATTTGCATGATCGTCCCATATGAACTAAGTTCGTCCTATACGATCAAAAAAAATTGCTAAGTGTGTAAAACATGTTGAATTTGATTATAAGTCTTCAATATCTTAGAGTTGATTTTCCTGAAATGTTAGTACACACTAGAGCAAGAAATAATGTTCCAAATAGTGTTAAGAGATATATGTACAACAATAATATTTGAAATCATCAAAATAATACAAGTTGCAAGAATGTAAACATGCAAATAGCAACTTTCCTAACAATCTCCCCCTTTTTGATGATGGCAAAATAATTATTGTTTGTATAATTTGAAATTCTAAGAATCTCCTAAACTCCCCCTGAAATGATGAACTCATGAAAATAAGGAGGCATTTGAATTCAAAAAAAATTTGTTTTTCAAATTTTTATACACTATAAAACAATACAAAAGATAAAACAAAAACAATCAAACACACATATGAAAACAAACGATAAAATAAATAAAAAATACGCCAAAACACAACAAATAATTTCTCCCCCTTTTTGACAACATCAAAAAGTGAAGAAGAAAATAAAGAAATGTAGGTAGAAGTATGAAATTTAGTTTATAATTTAATCTTGAAAGTGATTGAAATAAGTTATGCAAATAAAATTAAGTCATTAGAGAAAATTATAGAGAATCATATAATTGAAGAAGGGTTATAACATAGACAATAAAAAGAATTTATCAAAGGCATGTGTCAGTTTAGACATTAAGATAAAGAAAATCATTGCACAAGGGATGAATAAAAAATTTATATATTTCAGATTTCATTATCAAGTATAAATGAACATAAGATCAATTTGAATTAGAAGATTGAAAGAGTTTGGAAAGAACGAATTATCACAAGTGGCGCTTTGCGCATCTTGTTCATATTTATTTTTCTTTGGCACATTTTAGTGCACTTGTTTACTGTGGGATAATTTTATGCCTCTTTTTGTCATTGCAAATTTTTTGCATATCTCTTTTGATTTTTGTACATTTGTACACTTTTCAAGAATAATTAAATTCTTTCCAAAGTCAATAATCTAAGATTTCAAATTTTTCTAAGTGCATAAATACTATTTGAAAAGAGAAATACAAAATAAGAAAACATCTAAAATGCAATAATAATATTAGTACTATTGTAGTCTAAATAAGAGACATGGAATTGAAGATTCTAGTAATATCAAGTTATAAGCATTTCTTAATTATATAATAAACATATTTCCTAATGAAATTAATTTTAATTTACAATTTAAATAAGGCACTAATAAGATTAAAACAAAATTGAAAGTCATAAGTCTAACACACATTTCACAAAACATTTGACAACAAAACATTGCAATATTTATTGATATCAATTGAAGATTTTACAATCTAAGATACATGATATCAATAAAAACAACATTAAAACACAGAACAAACACATAACAAATACATGATACTTAGGAAAGAGACAATAAATTTTTTAAAGTGTTCCTAGGAGGGCCCTTAGCCAAAATCTTTTGATGTTTGCTTGAACTAGCCATTGAATGATTTGAAGTGATGTGTGAGAGTGAATGATCAGTAAAAATGCCGTTAATTAAAAGAATTATGACTGTTCGTACCAGACAAAATTTTATTCGTCCTGTACGAATTAGATTTGTCCCAGTACGAAAATATTTTGTATGGACGATCGAGTGAGTCAAAATAATAACAGCTTTTCGTAATCACATAAGTTACGAAGCATCCTTTCGTACAGACGTTTGACCAAAAGGATCGTACAGACGAATACGGGTTCGTACAGACGATCAAAATTTAACTCATTTTAATGGCAGTTGAAACCGTCCCCCGCTATGAACCGACATCTGTTCGTCTGGACGAACCAAAGGTTTGTACGGACGAAGTTCATAATTAAAACTGCCTTATCCGTTCAACTATTGAAATCAATCATCCTGTCATTTGAGAAAAAAGAAAATTTCATCCTGGACGATTTTCTAGATCGTACAGACGAACGTCATTAAAAAAGGCTACTCTTTAGACGGTTAGAACTCTGCGCAAACTGAATTTTACACACATCATCCCATACAAAAATTTTTCGTCCCGAACGATTACCACAAATTTTTGGATTTTTGAATTTTTATCAAAGAAAATCAAACAAAACACACAAAGCACAATAGATAATGACAAATACACAGACTCTAAGAATAAAAAGCACTCAAAACAAATAAAAAATCACAAAAACAAAATAAAAAAAAATAAACTACAAAAATAGAAACATCAATGTTGCAAAAAAAATATTTTTATTTAAGCATTTAAATCAATTACACCAAGCCTTGTTCTTAATGTACTGAAAGTATCAAAGGCTAAAGGTTTTGTAAAAATATCTGCAAGTTGATTTTCAGTTGAAACATGAGTAAGTTCAATTTCTCCCTTGGATACATGATCCCTTATGAAATGATGCCTTATGTCAATGTGCTTGGTTCTAGAATGTTGAATAGGATTTTTGAAAATGCAAATAGCACTAGTATTATCACAATAAATTAGAATAGTGCCTATAATTAATCCTAAATCAATCAACTGTTGTTTTAACCAAAGTACCTGTGCCACACAACTTCCTAATGCAATGTATTCTGCTTCTGCAGTAGATAGGGCCACTGAATTTTGTTTTCTACTAGACCATGAGACTAGTGAATTTCCAATGAATTGACATGTTCCAGAAGTGCTTTTCCTATCCACTCTACAGCCTGCAAAGTCAGAATCTGAATAACCAATAATTTCAAATGAAGAGCTAAACTTAGGATACCAAATTCCTAAGTTCTGAGTTCATAGTAAATATCTTAAAATCCTTTTCACTGCTGTCAAATGTGATTCTTTTGGATCTGATTGAAATCTAGCACATAAGCATACACTAAACATAATATATGGTCGGCTAGCAGTCAAGTAAAATAAAGATCCAATAATCCCTCTATATTTCTTTTGATCAACAGATTTTCTCTTAAGGTCCTTATCCAACTGAACTGAGGAACTCATTGGTGTACTAATAGGTTTAGCATTGTCCATTTCATATTTTTTGAGGATGTCCTTAACATATTTAGTTTGACTAAGAAATGTACCTTCCTCAAGTTGCTTAATGCTAAAATCTAGAAAGTAATTTAAATCTCCCATTAGACTCATTTCAAATTCACTACTCATTGTTTTAGAAAAATCATCACAAAGATTTTTATTTGAAGATCCAAAAATGATATCATCTACATAAATTTGAACAATGAGTATATCCTTTCCACATTTCTTTAAAAAGAGAGTTGTATCCATACTTCCTTTTTCAAAAGATCTTTCAAGTAGGAAGGTGCTCAACCTCTCATACCAAGCCCTGGGTGCCTGTTTAAATTCATATAATATCTTTTTTAACTTGAAAACATGATTTGTGTATTTAGAATTTTCAAAACCTGGAGATTGTTCTACAAAAAACATCTTCTTCAATTACCCCATTTAAAAAGGCACTTTTTACATCCATTTGAAACAATTTAAACTTATTAAAGGCAAGTAAAACCCTAATTGCTTCAAGTCTAGCTACAGGGGCAAAAGTCTCTTCAAAATCAATTCCTTCAATTTGATTATACCCCTTAGCAACTAATATAGCCTTATTTCTAATGACTACTCCTGAGTCATTCATTTTATTTTTGAACACCCACTTTGTTCCAACGACACTTTGATCTTTTGGCCTTGAAGTTAATTCCCAAACTTTATTTGTTACAAATTGATTCAACTTTTCTTGCATGGCCAATATCCAAAATTCATCAGAAAGTGCTTGATCAACATTAGTGGGTTCTATAGTTGAAATAAAGGCTGAATGATTGACTTCCTTGTTTAATCCACGCCTAGTTCTAACACCCTCACTAGGTTCACCTATAATCAATTCCCTTGGGTGGTTTTTAGAAAATCTCAAATCTCTAGGCTAAGGGTTTTCTGTTTCCAAATTCTCTTCCACATTTTCTTCCAAATTTATTTTATCAATATTTTGGGAGTTTTCCTCTGTCTTATCTTCAACAACATTTGGCTCTTCCAAATTTCCACTTTCATCAAATACAACATGTGTGGTTTCTTCAATGACTAAAGTTTGTTTGTTGAATACCCTATAAGATTTTTCAATACTTGAATATCCAACAAAAATTCCTTCTTCATATTTTGGATCAAATTTTCCTAAGGCAGATTTTCCATTATTATGTATGAACACCTTGCAGCCAAATACATGCAAATGAGACAAATTAGGTGTTCTACCTTTTAGCAACTCATAGGATGTTTTATTCAAATTTGATCTCACATTCACCCTATTCAGAACATAGCATGCAGTGCTAACCGCCTCAGCCCAAAAATATCTAGGAAGTGAGTATTCTGCCAACAATGCTCGGGCGGCTTCTATTAATGTTCTGTTTTTCCTTTCGAGTACTTCATTTTGTTGAGGGGTTCTAGGTGCAGAAAAATTGTGATCAATCCCTTTTTCTTTACAAAAAATTTCAAATCTTTCATTTTCAAATTCTCCTCCATGATCACTTTATATAGAAATGATTTCACACCTTAAGTTTCTTTGAATCCAAGTCGAAAAATTTATAAATTACTCAAACGATTCACTCTTATGAAATAGAAATCTAACCCAAGTGAATCTTGAGAAATCATCTACTATAACAAATCCGTATACTTTCCCTCCTAGACTTACAATTCCTACTGGTCCAAAAAGATCCAGGTGAAGAATTTTCAATGGTTTACTAGTCCTAAGATCCTTATTGGACTTAAAAGAGGACTTCATTTATTTTCCTAATTGACATGCATCACAAAGGTGGTCCTTAGTAAAGTCTAGTTTTGGTATACCTCTCACTAAGTTCTTTTGGGTAATACTCCTAAGGTTTTTCATACTAGAATGATAAAGTCTCCTATGCCAAAGCCATGATTCATCAGAAACAGTTTTCAAACAAAAAGCAGTATGAGATTGAATATAATTTAAATCTAGCATGTAAACATTGTTTACCCTTTTTCCATTTAAAACTTCTTTCCCATTTAGGCTTAATATGCAGCTAGTAGGTAAAAATTTTACATTATAGCCCTTATAACATAGCTGACTTATGCTTAACAAATTATATTTTAAGCCTTCAACTAATAACACATTGTCTATGAAAAAGTTTTTTAAATTTCCAGTCATACCTGATCCAACCATTTTCTTTGTGGTATTATCTCCAAGTGTAACCTTGCCTCCACTCCTGGCTTCCAGTGAATTAAGTAGTATCTCCAGTCATATGCTTTGAACATCCGCTGTCCAGGTACCATGTGCTCTCACGAGGTCTTGTGTGAGAGCAACCCTGCAAAAATATCAAATGTTAGACCTGGGAACCCAAACAAGTTTGGGTTCACCTTTTAGCAATTTATAATCAGATGCATGTATGATATGTCTAGGTTTATGCATCTTACATCTGTTGAATCTAGTAATTAGGTTGTTAAGCCTAAGTTAATGTCCCAAGGCTACCAAGAGGGAGGGTGAATTGGTAGTTTAAAAATTTAATCCCTCTTTGAAGATTAAGTTGAACCGAAATGAAAATTTTTCTTTTAAAGTTTTTCTAGAAAATATTTTTCAACCACAGAGTTGTTAAAAATTAAAATAAAATGCAGAAACAAAATAAAACTGTAAATGACACCAGATTTATAGTGGTTCGGTCTATAACCAGACCTATATCCACTCCTCAGAGGCACCCTCTGAGTATTGCACTAAAACCAATAGTGACTCTCCTTTTGCACCCATAGCAAGGTGGAGAAACCTTTACAACACACTCTTTTCACCACTACCCGATGCGGCAGAGAACCGTCATCCTTTTACACAATCCCTAGTGTTGGCAGAGAACCGTCCGTCCTTTCACACTCTCCTAGTATGGGCAGAGAACCCTTTCGTCCTTTCACACTCTCCTAGTGTGGGCAGAGAACCCTTCCGGCTATTCACACTCTCCAAGTGTAGGAAGCAATCCTTTCGGCTATTCACACTCTCCAAGTGTCGGTAGCGAACCGGATCTCCTTGACTGATCTTCTCACAATAAATCTAGAAGGAAGAAAGAAAAGAGTGAAGTAATCCCAATTCACAAGTATATATTCTTACCTTTGAACTCCAAGTGAAGCCTTCATGCTCCAATGTTAGGAATCCTTCTTTGAATGCACTCTTCCACTCTCTCCTTAGCTATTCTCTCAAGAGGCACAAAGATCAAATGACAAAAAGATATGGTGGCAGTCTAATTTGGACTATATATATACAAAAGATAAGAAAAACCACCCAAAAACTGCAAGTTTTCAATTCTGTACGCAGAGGATCGTCCCGTACGATCGTGGATCGTCCTGGACGATTTTACTTAAATGCTTTGAAACGACCCTATTTGTATATGTGTACAAAATGTCTTCGTACAGCTGATCGTCCCTTACGAACTAAGTTCATCCGGTACGAACGGTTATTATAAGGTCGGTCTAGAATACTGCTAAAAACCGTTCTAAGTCGGTTAATCGTCTGGACGAAAATTGGTTCGTCTGGATGAAATTTTCACAGAGAGCAGATCATTTTCTGACGATAATTAATTTCGTCTAGACAAAAATTTTATAGAGATCAGATCGTCCTGGACGATAATTAATTTCGTCTGGACAAAATTTTTGCAGAGAGCAGATCATTTTCTAACGATAATTAATTTCTTCTGGACAAAAAATTTACAGAGACCAGATCATCCTGGACAATAATTAATTTCGTCCTGGACGAATAGGACTTAGAAAAATTTTTCAAGACAGTTCCTATTCGTTCTATGTGCTCAATAGGAGATAACTGACTGATCGTCCCGTACGAACAGATATCATCCAGTACGATCAGTATAAAATTTTTATGATCTCCTTATGTGTGTGTGTGTATGTCTTTATTCACTCAATTACAATCACTCCCTTTCAAAGTAAATTCAAAGAAAAATACAAGCTTCAAAATCACAAATTATCTCATGTTGAATTTGATTTGAAGTTTTTGTAGTCTAGAGTTTGATTTTCCTGAAATGTTAGTACACACAAGAGCAAATACAAATCTTCTAAAATTGTTAGGAGATAACTACACATTTGAACAATAATATTTGGAATCATCAAAACTATGCAAGTTGCAAAAATGTAAAGCATGCAAATAGCAACTATTTTAACAATCTCCCCCTTTTTGATGATGGCAAAACAATTATTGTTTGTATGATTTTAATTTAAACAAATCTCCTAAACTCCCCCTGAATTGATGAATACATGAAAATAAGGAGGCATTTTGAACCAAAGAACAAAATTTTTGTTTTTCAAAAAATTTTTTTAACAAAATTTCAAAGTTAAACACAAAACCAAAAATGTAAACACAACAATTAAAACAAAACAAAACATACAAACACAATAATTTCTCCCCCTTTTTGACAAAAATAAAAAGTGAAGAAGAAATAGACAAGAAATGTAAATAATTATATGAAATTCATTTGTAAATTTAATCTAAATGGTGATTGTCATATGGTATGCAATCTAAAACTAATAACATTAGGTCAATCATAGAAATTCATAAAATTTAAGAAGTGATATAACATTAAAAGTAAGAAGAATTTATCAAAGACATGATTCAATTTAGACATTCGAATATAGAAAATCATTTCAAGAGATATGTATAAAAATTCTATATTTCAAAGTTCAATAGAATATAAATGAACATAAGATCAATTTGAATTAAGAGATTGAAAGAATTTGGAAAGAAGAGAATTACCACATGTGGCGCTTTGCACATCTTTTTCAAATTTTTGGGCACATTTTTGTGCATCTTTTGACATTAGGCTAATTTTGTGCCTCTTTTTCATATTTGTGATCCTTTGCGCATTTCTTTTGATTTTTTTACTCTTTGTACAATTTTCAAGAGTAATTGAGACCAAATCTTTCCAAAATCAATAATCTAAAATTTCAAATATTTCTAAGTGCATAAATATTACTTGAGCATAGAAATACAAAATAAGAAAATATCTATTTTGCAATAATAATATTAACTTTTATGTAGTCTAAATGAATAGACATGAATTTAAAAGTTCTAATCATAACAAGTTATAAACAAATTTTAAATTTAGAAAGACTAGATTTTCTAATGTAATTAATCTCAAATTACAATCTAATTTAAGCATAATTAAGATTAAATAAGACTAATGAAATTTATAAAAATTAACCACATTCCAAAAACAAACCAAATTTGAATTAAGTACAACATGCATTGATATTAATGAAAATGATTACATATTCATTTCATAATATTAAAAACAACTAAGAAAATACACTGAACTTTATAAAGACAAACTAAAAATAAACACTAACACAACAAAACATTTAAAACAAAAATCAAAGACAAATAAACTAAGAAAACATAAATATCAATGTTGCAAAAACATTTTTATTTACGCATTCAAATCAATAACACCAAGCCTTGTTCTTAATGTACTGAAGGTATCAAAGGCTAAAGGTTTTGTAAAAATTTCTGCAAGTTGATTTTCAGTTGAAACATGTGTGAGTTCAATTTCTCCCTTGGATACATGATCCCTTATGAAATGATGCCTTATATCAATGTGTTTGGTTCTAGAATGTTGAATAGGATTTTTGGAAATGCAAATAGCACTAGTATTGTCATAATAAATTAAAATAGTGCCTATAGTTAATCCTAAATCAATCAACTATTGTTTTAACCAAAGTACTTGTGCTACACAACTTCCTAATGCAATGTATTCTGCTTATGCAGTAGATAGTGCCACTAAATTTTGTTTTCTACTAGACCATGAAACTAATGAATTTCCAATGAATTGACATGTTCCAGAAATGCTTTCCTATCCACTCTACAGCTTGCAAAGTCAGAATCTGAGTAACCAATAATTTCAAATGAAGAGCTAAACTTAGGATACCAAATCCCTAAGTTTTGAGTTCCTAGTAAATATCTTAAAATCCTTTTCACTGCTGTCAAATGTGATTCTTTTGGATATGATTGAAATCTAGCACATAAGCAAACATTGAACATAATATCTAGTCGGCTAGCAGTTAAGTAAAGTAAAAATCTAATTATCCCTCTATATTTCTTTTGATCAACAGATTTTCCTTTAAGGTCCTTATCCAAATGAACTGAGGAACTCATTGGTGTACTAACAGGTTTAGCATTGTCTATTTCATATTTTTTGAGGATGTTTTTAATATATTTAGTTTGACTAATAAATGTACCTTCCTCAAGTTGATTAATGCTAAATCCTAGAAAGTAATTTAAATCTCCCATTATACTCATTTCAAATTCATTACTCATTATTTTAGAAAAATCATCACAAAGATTTTTATTTGAAGATCCAAAGATGATGTCATCCACATAAATTTGAACAATAAGTATATCCTTTCCAATTTTCCTTAAAAAGAGAGTTGTATCCACACTTCCTTTTTCAAAAGATCTTTCAAGTAGGAAGGTGCTCAACCTCTCATACCAAGCCCTAGGTGCCTGTTTCAATCCATATAATGCCTTTTTTAACTTGAAAACACGATTTGGAAATTTAGAATTTTTTAAACCTGGAGGTTGTTCTACAAAAATATCTTCCTCAATTATCCCATTTAAAAAGGAACTCTTGACATCCATTTGAAACAATTTAAAACCTTTAAAACAAGCAAAGACTAGTAAATCCCTAATTGCTTCAAGTCTAGCTACAGGGGCAAAAGTTTCCTCAAAATCAATTCCTTCAATTTGATTATACCCCTTAGCAACTAATCTAGCCTTATTTCTAATGACTACTCCTGAGTCATTCATTTTATTTTTGAACACCCACTTGGTTCCAACAACACTTTGATCTTTTATCCTTGTAGTTAATTCCCAAACTTTATTTCTTACAAATTGATTTAACTTTTCTTGCATGGCCAATATCCAAAATTCATCAAAAAGTGCTTGATCAATGTTAGTGGGTTTAATAGTTCAAAATAAAGGTTGAATGATTGACTTCCTTGTTTAATCCACTCCTAGTTCTAACACCCTCACTAGGTTCACCTATAATCAATTTCTTTGGGTGGTTTTTAGAAAATCTCAAATCTCTAGGCAAAGGGTTTTCTCTTTCCAAATTTTCTTCCACATATTCTTCCAAATTTAATATATCAATCTTTTGGGAGTTTTCTTTAATTTCTTCTTCAACAACATTTGGCTCTTCCAAATTTCCACTTTCATCAAATACAACATGTGTGATTTCTTCAATGACTAAAGTTTGTTTGTTGAATACCCTATAAGATTTTTCAATACTTGAATATCCAACAAAAATTCCTTCTTCATATTTTGGATCAAATTTTCCTAAGGCAGATTTTCCATTATTATGTATGAACACCTTGCAGCCAAATACATGCAAATGAGACAAATTAGGTGTTCTACCTTTTAGCAACTCATAGGATGTTTTATTCAAATTTGATCTCACATTCACCCTATTCAGAACATAGCATGCAGTGCTAACCGCCTCAGCCCAAAAATATCTAGGAAGTGAGTATTCTGCTAACATTACTCGGGCGGCTTCTATTAATATTCTATTTTTCCTTTCAACTACCCCATTTTGTTGAGGGGTTCTAGATGCAGAAAAATTATGATCAATCCCTTTTTCTTTACAAAAATTTTCAAATTTTTCATTTTCAAATTCTCCTCCATGGTCACTTTGTATAGAAATTATTTCACTCCCTAATTTCCTTTGAATCCAAGTAGAAAAATTTCTGAATTCCTCAAACGATTCACTCTTATGAAAAAGAAATCTAACCCAAGCGAATCTTGAGAAATCATCCACTATAACAAATCCGTATACCTTCCATCCTAGACTTATAGTGCCTACAGGTCCAAAAAGATCCATGTGTAGAATTTCTAAAGGTTTACTGGTCCTAAGATCTTTATTAGACTTAAAAGAGGACTTCACTTATTTTCCTAATTGACATGGATCACAAAGGTGGTCCTTAGTAAAGTCTAGTTTTGGTATACCTCTCACTAAGTTCTTTTGGGTAATTCTCCTAAGGTTTTTCATACTAGAATGACAAAGTCTCCTATGCCAAAGTCATGATTCATCAGAAACAGTTTTCAAACAAAAAGCAATAGGAGATTGAATACAATTTAAATCTAGCATGTAGACATTGTTTACCCTTTTTCCATTTAAAACACTTTTCCCATTTAGGTTTACTATGCAACTAGTAGGTAAAAATTTTACATTATAGCCCTTATCACATAGCTGACTTATTCTTAGCAAATTATGTTTTAAGCCTTCAACTAATAACACATTATCTATGAAAAAGTTTTTCAAATTTCCAATCATACCTGATCCAACCACTTTCTTTATGGTATTATCTCAAAAAGTAACCTTGCCTCCATTCCTAGCTTCCAGCGTTATGAATTGAGCAGTATCTCCAGTCATATGCTTTGAACATCCCCTGTCCAGGTACCAAATGCTCTCACGAGGTCTTGTGTGAGAGCACACCTACAAAATTCTCAAATGTTAGACCTGGGAACCCAAACAAGTTTGGGTTCACCTTTATAAAATTTATAATCAGATGCATGTATGATATGTCTAGGTTTATGCATCTTAGTTCTCCACACCAAATTAGTTTTCATCTTTAAAGTGCAGGTGTGAGATATATGTCCCAAAAATCCACAATTATTATATTTAACATTAGGAAAAATATTCCTATGTTTTATTTCATATGATTATCTTCTAAGGGATTTCATGAATTTAGGATAATATTTAGGATTTGTAAAATCTTCAAGTTTAGGGGGGTTCCTATTATCCTCGAGAGCTCTTATTGTGAGTTTGTAAAATGAATTCATATCTTCCAAGATTCGATTGGTATAATTGATTCTATATGTCTTGCTCTCAGATTCATCCTTAAATTTCTTAAATTCTTTTTCAAGTTCAGCATAGGATGATTTTAAATTCTCAAAATTTTTATTCAAGTCATCATATTCATCAAGTAGTTTCATGTGGTTGTTATCTATTAAAGCATGATATTTCCTAAGGATTTCATGTTCCTTATTAAGCTCTTCCAATTCTAAACCTAAACTAGCATGCATCTTTTTCATTTTCCTATATGCATCATACATGTGTTCAGAAACTTCAAACAATTCATCATAGGTTAAATCACATACCTCTTCTTGATCTGATTGTTCAACATTATCTGCCATCAAGCAAAGGTTGGTGACTTCTTCTTCTTTTTCAGTCTCAGATGAGTCTGAAACAGAGTCCGTCCAGAAAGCTCTTTGAAACTTCTTCTTGCCCTTCTTTACCATTGGTTTCTCCTCTACCTTCTCCTTGCTAGGAGTGCCTTTGAGTTTTGGACAATCAGTCTTTATATGACCTGATTTTCTGCATTCATAACAAATCACTTTATTAGAACCTTGCCAATTCTGTTATACTTACCTCTATTCCATTGCTGATGTCTCTTCTGCTTCCTCTTTAAAAAGCTTCTGAATTGTCTAGTCATCAATGCAATATCGTCTTCATCCTCAGGTTGTGAGTGTTCACTCTCTGACTCTTCCATATTTAGTGCAATATTCTTGTCCTTTCGTGGTTCACCTGCATCAATCTTTCTTTGACTTACTCCTTACTCATAAGCAATGAGTGAACCAAAAAGATTGTCAATAGAATAAATGTTCAGATCTTTAGACTCTTTAATTGCAGTAATTTTAGCATCATAAGTAGTAGGTAAACAACGAAGAATCTTATTGACCATTTCAGCATTAGTTAATTCCCTACCAAGTGCATGCAAAGAAGTGACAATTTTAGTGAATCTTGTGTACATGTCTGAAATAGATTCATTAGGTTTCATGCGAAACAATTCATAGTCATGTAACAAGATATTGAGTCTTGATTGCTTAACCTCATTTGTCCCTTCATAAGTTATATAAAGTCTATCCCATATGTCCTTTCCACTTTTGCAAATGGAAACTCGCATGTAGTCTTCAGATTTTAAAGCACAAAAGAAACTATTTAAACATTTGGTATTTAATTGTGCTAAGTCACGTTCTTCTATAGTTCAATCTGCATAAGGTGTTTCTACCCTAACTCCATCAACTAATCTAGTTGGTTTTGTGTAACCTTCGTGGACTAGCATCCACATGCGATAATCAAGTGATTGTAAGAAAGTAGACATGCGTGTTTTCGAAAAATCAAAAGAAATATTGTCAAACAGTGGAGGTCTAGTGATAGAGTAACCCTCAGGTATGTTTCGGTTTCCAAATGTAGCCATCTACATTAATCAAAAAGTAATTTAAACTTATAATTTTGAAACGATGCTCTGATACCACTTGTTGAATCTAGTAATTAGGTTGTTAAGCCTAAATTAATATCCCAAGGCTACCAAGAGGGGGGGTGAATTGTTAGTTTAAAAATTTAATCCCTCTTTAAAGATTAAGTTGAACCGAAATGAAAATTTTTCTTTTAAATTTCTAGAAAATATTTTTCAACCACAGAGTTGTTAAAAATTAAAATAAAATGTGGAAACAAAACAAAACTATAAATGACACCAGATTTATAGTGGTTCAGTCTATAACCAGACCTACATCCACTCCTCAGA
The DNA here is from genome assembly GCA_016618105.1 of Dendrobium huoshanense. Lineage (NCBI taxonomy): Eukaryota > Viridiplantae > Streptophyta > Magnoliopsida > Asparagales > Orchidaceae > Dendrobium > Dendrobium huoshanense. The sequence goes on along the minus strand of CM028348.1, from coordinate 51,192,309 downwards.
GGCACCCTTTGAGTATTGCACTAAAACCAATAGTGACTCTCCTTTTGCACCCACAGCAAGGCGGAGAAGCCATTACAACACACTCTTTTCACCACTACCCGGTGCGGCAGAGAATCGTCGTCCTTTTACACAATCCCTAGTATTGGCAGAGAACCGTCCGTCCTTTCACACTCTCCTAGTGTGGGCAGAGAACCCTTTCATCCTTTCACACTCTTCTAGTGTGGGCAGAGAACCCTTCCGACTGTTCACACTCTCCAAGTATAGGAAGCAATCCTTTCAGCTATTCACACTCTCCAAGTGTCGGCAGCGAACCGGATCTCCTTGACTGATCTTCTCACAAGAAATCTAGAAGGAAGAAAAAAAAGAGTGAAGTAATCCCAATTCACAAGTAGAGATTCTTACCTTTGAACTCCAAGTGAAGCCTTCACGCTCCAATGGTAGGAATCCTCCTTTGAATGCACTCTTCCACTCTCTCCTTAGCTATTCTCTCAAGAGGCACAAAGATCAAATGACAAAAAGATATGGTGGTAGTCTAATTTGGACTATATATACAAAAGACAAGAAAAACTGCCCAAAACTGCAAGTTTTCAATTCTGTATGCAGAGGATCGTACCGTACAATCGTGGATAGTCCTGGACGATTTTACTTAAATGCTTTAAAATGACCCTATTTGTATATGTGTACGAAATGTCTTCATACAGCTGATCGTCCCGTACGAACTAAGTTCGTCCGGTACGAACGATTATTACAAGGTCGGTCTAGAAAACTGCTGAAAACTGTTCTATGTCGGTTAATCGTTTGGACGAAAATTGGTTCGTCTGGACGAAATTTTCACAGAGAGCAGATCATTTTCTGACGATAATTAATTTCATATAGATGAAACTTTTACAGAGACCAGATCATCCTGGACGATAATTAATTTCATATGGATGAAATTTTTACAGAGAGTAGATCATTTTCTGACGATAATTAATTTCGTCTGGACGAAACTTTTACAGAGACCAGATCGTCCTGGACGATAATTAATTTTGTCCTGTATGAATAAGACTTAGAAAAAAATTTCAAGACAGTTCATATTCGTTCTATGTGCTCAATAGGAGATAACTGACTGATCGTCCCGTACGAATGGATATCATCCAGTACGATCAGTATAAAATTTTTATGATCTCCTTATGTGTGTGTGTATGTCTTTATTCACTCAATTACAATCACTCCCTTTCAAATTTAATTCAAAGAAAAATACAAGCTTCAAAATCATAAAGTATCTCATGTTGAATTTGATTTGAAGTTTTCATAGTCTGGAGTTTGATTTTCCTGAAATGTTAGTACACACAAGAGCAAATACAAATCTTCTAAAATTGTTAGGAGATAACTACACATTTAAACAATAATGTTTGGAATCATCAAAACTATACAAGTTGCAAAAATGTAAAGCATGCAAATAGCAACTATTTTAACAAGATCTCCACACCAAATTAGATTTCATCTTCAAAGTACAGGTGTGAGCTATATGTCCCAAAAATCTACAATTATTACATTTAACATTAGGAAAAATATTTCTAAGTTTTCTTCCATTTGTTTGTCTTCTAAGGGATTTCATATATTTAGGATTTGTAAAATCTTCAAGTTTGAGAGGTATCCTATTATCCTCAAGAGCTCTTATTGTCAATTTATAAAATGAATTCATATCTTCCAAGATTCGATTTGTATAGTTGATTCGATATGTTTTGCTCTCAGATTCATCCTTAAATATTTTAAAATTTCTTTCAAGACCAGCATAGGATAATTTTAAATTCTCAAAATTCTTATTCAAGTCATCATATTCGTCAAGCAGTTTCATGTGGTTGTCATCTATTAATGCAAGATCTTTCCTAAGGATTTCATGTTCCTTCTTAAGCTCTTCCAGTTCTAAACTTACACTAGCATGCATCTTTTTCATTTTCCTATATGCATCATGCATGTGTTCAGAAACTTCAAATAATTCAGCATAGGTTAAGTCACATACCTCTTCTTGATTTGATTGATCAACATTATCTGCCATCAAGCAAAGATTGGTGACTTCTTCTTCTTTTTCAGTCTCAGATGAGTCTGAAGTTGAGTCCACACAGAAAGATCTTTGAAACTTCTTCTTACCCTTCTTTACAATTGGTTTCTCCTCTACCTTCTCCTTGCTAGGAGTGACTTTGAGTTTTGGGCATTCAGTCTTGATATGACCTGGTTTCCTGCATTCATAAAAAATCACTTCATTAGAAACCTTGCCATTTTTGTTAAACTTACCTCTATTCCATTGTTGGTGTCTCTTATGCTTTCGCTTTAAAAAACTTTTGAATTGTCTAGTCATTAATGCAATATCGACTTCATCCTCAGGTTGTGAGTGTTCACTCTCTGACTCTTCCACTTTTAGTGCAATATTCTTCTCCTTTTGTGGTTCAGCTGCATCAATCTTTCTTTGACTTACTCCTTGCTCATAATCAATGAGTGAACCAAGAAGATTATCAATATAATAAATGTTTAGATCTTTAGACTCTGTAATTGCAGTAATTTTATCATCATAAGAAGTAGGTAAACAACGAAGAATCTTATTAACCATTTCAGCATTAGTTAATTCCCTACCAAGTGCATGCAAAGAAGTGACAATTTGTGTGAATCTTGTGTAAATGTCAAAAATAGATTCATTTGGTTTCATGTGAAATAACTCATAGTCATGTAACAAGATATTGTGTCTTGATTGCTTAACCTCATTAGTCCTTTCATAAGTTATACAAAGTCTATCCCATATGTCCTTTCCACTTTTTCAAGTGGAAACCCTCATGTAGTCTTTAGATTTTAAAGCACAAAAGAAACTATTTAAACATTTGGCATTTAATTATGCTAAGTCACGTTCTTCTATAGTCCAATCTGCAAAAGGTGTTTCTACCCTAACTCCATCAACTAATCTAGTTGGTTTTGTATAACCTTCCTGGACTAGGATCCACATACGATAATCAAGTGACTGTAAGAAAGTAGACATGCCTGTTTTCCAAAAATCAAAAGGTATATTGTCAAATAGTAGAGGTCTAGTAATAGAGTAACCCCCAGGTGTATTTCAGTTTCGAAATGTAGCCATCTACATTAATCAAAAAGTAGTTTAAACTTATGATTTTGAAATAAGGCTCTAATACCACTTGTTGAGTCTAGTAAATAGGTTGTTATACCTAAGTTAATACCCCAAAGCTACCAAGAGGGGGGGGGGGGGGGGGGGTGAATTGGTATTTTAAAATTTAAACCCTCTTTGAAAATGTGTTGAACCGAAATGAAAATTTTTATTAAGTTTTTATAGAAAATGTTTTTCAATCACATAGTTTTTAAACAAAAGAAAAATATGGAAAATAAAAGGAAGTAAAGTAAATGACACAAGATTTATAGTGGTTCGGTCTAAACCAGACCTACATCCACTCCCCAGAGACACCCTCTGAGTATTGCACTAATACCAATAGTGACTCTCCTTTTGCACCCACAGCAAGGCGGAGAAGCCTTTACAAAATACTCTTTTCACCACTACCCGGTGCGGCAGAGAACCGTCATCCTTTTACACAATCCCAAGTGTTGGCAGAGAACCTTCCGTCCTTTCACACTCTCCTAGTGTGAGCAAAGAACCCTTCAGTTGTTCACACTCTCCAAGTGTCGGCAGTGAACCCTTCGGCTGTTCACACTCTCCAAGTGTCGGCAGCTAACCAGATCTCCTTGACAAATCTTCTTACAAGAAATCTAAAAGGAAGAAAGAAAAGAGTGAAGTAATCCCAATTCACAAGTAAAGATTCTTACCTTTAAAATCCAAATGAAGCCTTCATGCTCCAATGGTAGGAATCCTCCTTTGAATACTCTCTCACACTCTCTCCTTGACATTTCTCTCAATAAGCACAAAGATCAAAATGACAAAAAGATTTGGTGGCAGTCTAATTTGGACTTTTTATACAAAAGACAAGAAAAACCACCCAAAAACTGCAAGTTTTCAATTCTGTACGCTTTGGATCGTCCCGTACGATCGTGGATCGTCCTGGACAATTTTACTTAAATGGTCAGAAACGAACCTTATGTATATTGGTACAAAATTTTTTTGTACATGCTATTCGTCCCGTACGAATCAAGTTCATCCGGTACAAAATGGTTATTACATAAGTCGAATTTCAAACTTTTCTAGGATGTAACCAACTGACGTATTTTGGTTCAGTTCGTCCTGAACGAATAGAGTTTCATTTGGACGAATGAAGCGAGCCTCAAGATAGAGAAGATCATCCTGGGATGAACATTCAATTTCATCTGGACGAATGGAGTGACCCTCAAGATAGAGAAGATCGTCCTGGGACGAACATTAAATTTCGTCTGGATGAATGGAGCGACCCTCAAGATAGAGAAGATCGTCCTGGGACGAACATTAAATTTTGTCTGGATGAACAGGCCATATTGAGAATACAGAGACGTTCATCCTGAAAGTTCGTTAGGGATGTTAAGCCCTATGAACTTAGTCCCAAGCTAACCAAGAGGGGGGGGGGGGTGAATTGGTATTTTAAAAACTCTTTTCACAAAGAAAGAAAATTGCATAAACCAAATCACTCCACAGAAATAAATGCAGAATTTAAAAGCACGGAAGCAAGAAAAAGAACACAAAAATTTATAGTGGTTCGGTCGACTCGATCTACGTCCACTCCTTAGAGGAACCCTCCAAGTATTGCACTACAAAACGTGACTCTCCTTTAGCCCCCACGGCTAGGCGGAGAAGCCCTCACAAGAACCTCCTTTTTGCCACCCTGGCAAGGCATAGAACCTACCTCCTTTTGCTTCCTCCTGAAGCTGGCAGAGAACCAAAACCAAAAGCAAACTCCTTACCTCTACCGACCCTTCCACGGACGAGAAACTCTAGACGAAAACAAAGCAGAGCGATCCTTGAAGCAACCCTTGTGAATCCCCTCACAAGCTCCCCCTCATAAGTTCCTCTCTCTCTTTCTCTCCTCAAGGTCTTCTCAGGTCAAGGCAGCAGCCAAAAATCTTTTTTAAAACGTTGAACATGAGCTCTTAAATAGAAGAGCTTCAAAGGACCTCATTAATTGCAATTTGCCGACTTTATCGTCCAGGCCGATATAGACATCGGCCTGGCCGATCAGTACAAATCAAAGAAGATCAACCAGAGCATAGCCCTGGATGTACTCCTGGATGATTAAAAATAGGATTGATCGTCTAGGCCGATCTCACGATCGTCCTGGCCGATCAATTCAAATCAGAGGAAAATCGTCCTGATAATAGCCCTAGATACGAGCTGGCCGATACTCATCGTCCTGAAGTAACTTAAGGTTTTTGACTGGATCGTCCTAGCCGATCCTAAGATCGTCCAGGATGATATGATCGTGTCAATCATCCTTAATTACTCCCTTGATTTCCTGATCAATTAAGGCATAATTTGTGAATATTGTCCAGGCCGATTCTAGGATCGTCCGGGCCAATAATTTAAAAATACAGTATACCTTAATTGTCTATGGTGGCAACTTCTTTCTATTTTGAGCTTATCGTCCTGGCCGATACACGTATCATCCAGGCCGATTTTTTAATGACGGCTGCCTTAATTAAGAATCCTTATTTAGACTTTCTGTTTTAAGCTGATCGTCTAGGACGATATGAATATCGGCTTGGCCGATGTGGGGAAAAATAGAAATTCTAAGTCTCTCAAGTGTGTGTGTGTAGGGTTACTTAGCATCAGTCTCTTGACCATTACAAGTGAACTCAAAAGGTAAAAAAGTACAGACTGACTCAACCCTAAACCTACGCAATCCTGAACTGGCTTCTTTTTTATCGTCCGATCTTCGATTCCTGAAAAGTTAGAAGTAACAAGCAGTCCAAGAGAAATAGTATTTGTCAATCATCAAAATATAAGCCATGAAAAATAGATTTGCAACAATCTCCCCCTTTTTGATGATGGCAAACACAAGTAGGAAAAATACAAAAAAATAGGTTCATTAGAAAATCAAAGTTACAACAGCTTTTTTCCTACCACATCCTACTCCCCCTTTTGTTATCATAAAAAGAGGGTCCATAAACAACAGAAAAACATTACAAAAGACTAACAAGCAAACTACAAAAAGACAGGAAACAAACAACACAAAGTACAGACTAAAACAACGAGGGATCCAGATCATCAGATGGAGGTGGAGGAGGTGGCTGCTGAAAGTAACTAGCAAGCGTGGTAAACTGAGCATTGAACCAAGCGATGTCCTGATCATGCTGCTGCTGCTGGTGAGTAAGAAAACTGTCAAATCGAGCTAGATCCCCAGTGCGGTGATGCTCGTAACGGGCAATGTCCTCAGAGTGTTGCTGCTTCTATGCAGCAACATAGATGTCAAAACGGGTCTCCCATCTATCAAATCTCTCAATCAACTGATCAACCGGTGAGTGCTGGTGGAGAGGAACAGGGTCAGGAAAGGGAGCAGGAGCGGGAGCCGCCTCCTCTCTAGCCCCCTGAGGTTCCTCAGGGTGGAGACGAGTACTGTGAAGGGTGCTGAAGGAATTATTTGAGTAGAAGGGAGTTGGGAGGTTTGGTGGAATAGGATACTGAAGTTGGTATTTGGTTTCAAGGACATAGGCTATGATGTGTCCTAAGGCTAGATTGGGTTTCCTTTTATGGCCTGGATTACGGATTGTGGTTAAGTGATCAATGTATCAGAAAATTAGGTCAGCAGTATTAAATTCTCTATGAGCCATAATATAGAAAGTAGTGAGTGAAAGTAGAGGGGTGATGTGGATTCAGTCGCCGGCTTTTGGAATGACGGAGGTGCGAAAGACATGTTGGATTGTCCTAGCATCTTTGACTAAAGAGCTAGTCTCTCCAACATGGTAAGGTACATTGGTCTGGCGAAGGAAGTTATTTGCCGTGGACCAGTCAAGATCAGGATCAGAGGCGATTAAGTGCAGTTTATCCCCGGTGGTGGATAGCTGTAAAAGATCAACACAATCCTGATATATGATTTCGACAGGGCGTCGATTCACATAGGAGGTCAGGGCTGTGAAGGTAGGGTTGATGCGAAGGTTTGCAAAAAATTTTCGAAGAAATTCTGAATTGAAAGGGAAAGCAAGAGACATAATGAAGCAAAGGGAGGTGTGAGCGAAAAGATCCATTACCGGGTATGAGATGTGGGCAGGATTGATGATTCTTGAGACAGTTATCCCACATTCTTTGTAACGATGGTAAGCGACTTCATCTTCTGCTTCCCTGAAACGAGGGTCAATCCTTGCCCTCGAGGAACTCCCAGAAGTTTGTTGGACGCGTTTCCCACCAGCCATTGAGAGCACTAAGCAAAAACACAAGAGGAGAAAGAATGAAAAGTGAAAAATCATGGCTGGAACGGCTTGAATTTAAAGAAACGGCCATATCGTCCTGGCCGATCGCAGAATCGTCCAGGCCGATATGGTTCAATAATTAAGTACAGACTGATTGGTCAAAAAGGCGGTCCGATCGTCCGGGCCAATCAGATATCGGCCAGGCCGATTAGACACATGCGATCATCCCGAGGAGTCAATTCGGACGACCGTTTGAAAAGTATATCATCCGGGCCGATTAGGTGTATCATCCAGGACGATGCACAATAATTGATCGTACCGGCCGAAGTTAAAACGTTTAAAATGCTTGCCACGTGTATCGTCCAGGACGAACAGTGGATCGGCCCGGCCGATTGTCCAATAATGGATCGTCCGGGGCCAAATTTAAAGATCAAAACATGCTGACACGTGGATCATCCAGGATGATCCAGTGTATCGGCCAGGACAATGCACATAAAATGCATCGGCCAGACAAATATACTATCGGCCAGGACTATCACCATGAATTTGATCAAATCATCCAGGACGATATAGGATCATCCAGGACGATAAGTTACAGCAAGCACAGAAAAAGGTCAGCAGATGGATTTTGATCAGAGTTTGTCATATCATCCAGGACGATAAAAGTATCGGCCAGGACGATGTGACTAGAAATTTAAGTCAAGGAAGGAATGGTTATGATCAAGACCCTCAAAAATAAAACAAAAGAAAAACAGTCAAAATATAGTAAAGGAAAACAAAAACAAAAACATAACGAAAATCAAATAACGAATAATTTTGGATTTTAATTTTTCTAATTTTTTTATTTTATGGAGGCATCATATGAGAATTCTTTTCAAAAGTTAAACTTTTAAAGTTCCAAGAGATCAAGAAGTTTAACAAATCCCAATCAGAAGAAGGTAGAATATCTGATTCTGTTAACCCTAGATCGGACATCCTTCAGGGTATAAAATTCTTTTAGAAAATAGAGGCCTAACTTAGAATAACTAAATTGGATAAAAATATCCATTCAAGACTTGTTTACAAATAAAATATTTCATAAATAATAAACCAAAGTAATTTTTCTCAATCATGGAAATTGAAATCAAGTTTTTGAAAGTATCACATAATCAATGAGTTTTTTAAGTTTTAAAAGTTTTACCAAAGAGAGGATAGCTTGCATCTAGTGGGCTTATTTTATGCCTCTTGTCATTTTGATTGGCTCTTTTGAGCATCTTTTGATTCGAATACACTTTTATGTATATGGCTTTCTTTTCAATTTGGCTTCATTGGCCTCTTTCCTTTTTAACTCTTGCAAGCTAAAAACTCTTTAATATACCCTTAAAAAAAACTTAGTTGTGAGTATATCCTCCAAATATTAAAGAATATGAGATCTCTCTCTAACATAGGAAAGAATAATTCACAACACAAAATCAAAATCATGTGATAAATGCAATGGCAAGATTTCAAAAGCTTGAATGATATCTAAGAACTTTGGCTATTATGCATAAGATAAATTAATGTAGCAAGATAAGAAAAAGATCTTAAATGAAAAGCTATTGGTTAAACTGAGTTTAGACTTTTGTTTAGAGAAGAAAATCATACCACTAAACAAAGTCAGAATGAGGGAAAACATCAACAGTTTACTTCCTTTAACCAATTTAGAAAAAACTAAACACTATCTCTAAAACTCCAAAATCTAAAGGCTTGAAAAGATTCATCATATGAAAGACCAAATTTAAAGAGCAACGCGAAAACAGAACACATAAAAAATAAACAAAAAGAATGAAAACAACGCAAACTAGACTACCACCAAGTAAGCATAAAAACTAGCACAAAAATAAAAATAAAAAGACACACAAAAACTAAAGATTTCAAGCAAGTGATAAAGCAGCGAATTTAAGCAATTTTGAGTTGCGAGCCTCCTTATGTCCAGTTATCCTATGCTCCCATGAGGTCTTTGGTGAGAGCACACCTGCAAAACTCAACAACAGTTAGATTTAGGAACCCAAACAGGTTTGGGCCCCTTCTTAGGAAAAGTAGAATACAATGCAGGTATGGTATGCTGTGAATCGTGTATCTTAGGTCTCTACACCCAATGTGTACTACGATGAACGGTGCAAGTGTGTGAGATGTGTCCTAGCATGCCACATGAGAAACATCTAACTCCAGGAAAAGGGTTTCTTATATGGTTTGAATTATAATGCCTCTTCCTAGGTTCTGGCTTAAGATCAAAAGTGGAAGTCATCCGATTTTTCTTATACGTATCAAAATCATTTTGAATCCTCAAGTTAGTTCTTTTTAATGCATCATTCTCAATCCAAAATTTTTTCTCAATCTCTTTAGATTTCTTAAGATCAACCTTAAGTGAGGTGTGTGAAGCTTTTAATGCATTATTTTATCAACTAATTCCAAATGCTTTTTGTTCAACTCATCAAATTCATCAAGAAGAGCCATGTGATTTGAATCAATCGTTGCATGATCTTTGAGAAAAACTTCATTCTCTTTTTGTAGATTTGAATGTTCTAATTTTAGGCTAGCATGAGTTTTCTTAAGTTTTTTGTATGATGCATGGATTTTTTCACAAATTTCAAACAATTCATCATAGGTTGGTTTACATACCTCTTCCTCATCACTTTGATTTTCTCCCATGAAACACAAGTGTGTAGTCTCTTCCTCTGGTTCAGTCTCAGAGGAATCACTACCAGATTCTGCCCAGAAACCTCTTTGGATTTTCTTCTTCTTTTTCCTAGACTTAGCTTTCTCCTCACCTTTTTCCTTTTCTTTGCTTGAATGATCTTGAAGTGTAGGACAATCGGCTCTCACATGTCCAGGCTTTCTGCATTCAAAACAAACAACATCAGAAGATCCTTTAACATGTTTGTGATCCTTACCTTTTCTCCAACTTTGATGATGCTTTTGTTTCTTCCTTAGAAAGCTTTTGAATTGCCTTGTGATGAAGGCAACTTCATCGCTTTCAGACCCGGAAGATTCAGAATCCGATTTGTGTGCCTTCAGTGCAATTATTTTCTCCTTTCTCTTCTCACCTGCATCATGATTTCTTTGATTCACCCCTTGCTCGTAAGCAATGAGTGACCCAAGTAAGTTATCAATAGAATAGGTGTTCAAATCCTTAGATTAAGTGATTGCAGTAATTTTAGTATCATATGATGAAGGCAAGTATCTCAAAATCTTGTTAACTTTTTCATAGTTCGAAAGTTCTTTTCCTAGTGCATGCAATGAAGTAACAATCTGAGTAAACCTAGTGTACATGTCGGAAATCGATTCATGAGATTTCATACAAAAAACTTTCTTAGTCATGCAAGAGAATGATTAAACAGGATTGTTTAACTTCAGTAGTACCTTCATAGGTGATGCACAATTTATCCCAAATCTCTTTACCAGTTTTGCAAGTTGAGACACGCATGTAATCCTCAGATTTTAAAGCACAGAAAAAACAGTTCAAATATTTCGCATTTAAATGAGCTAAATCTCGTTCATCAAAAGTCCATTCAGTAAAAGCAACTTCAGTTTTAACACCATTAATTTCACGAGAAGGTGGAGAATAACCTTCTTGAATAAGCATCCACATGCGATAATCAGTAGATTGTAAAAACGTTGACATGCGACTTTTCCAAAAATCAAAATGTAGGTTATCGAACAGGGGAGGTCGGGTAATGGAATACCCTTTCGTAGTGTTGCGATTCCTAATGTTAGCCATGGATCAAATTCAAAAAGTTTTCAAACTTTAATTTTCGAATCCCGCTCTGATACCACTTGAAAGTTTGTTAGGGATATTAAGCCTTATGAACTTAGTCCCAAGCTAACCAAGAGGGGGGGGGGGGGGAATTGGTATTTTAAAAACTCCTTTTACAAAGAAAGAAAATTGCATAAACCAAATCACACCACAGAAATAAATGCGGAATTTAAAAGTGCGGAAGCAAGAAAAAGAACACAGAAATTTATAGTGGTTCGGTCGACTCGACCTACGTCCACTCATTGGAGGCACCCTCCAAGTATTGCACTACAAAACGTGACTCTCCTTTAGCCCCCACGGCTAGGCGTAGAAGCCCTCACAAGAACCTCCTTTTTGCCACCCCGGCAAGGCAGAGAACCTACCTCCTTTTGCTTCCTCCTGAAGCTTGCAGAGAACCAAAACCAAAAGCAAACTCCATACCTCTACCGACCCTTCCACGGACGAGAAACTCTAGACGAAGATGAAGCAGAACAATCCTTGAAGCAACCCTTGTGAATCCCCTCACAAGCGCCCCCTCACAAGATCCTCTCTCTCTCCTCTCTCTCTTTCTCTCCTCAAGGTCTTCTCAGGTCAAGGCAACATCAAAAAATCTTTTTTAAAACGTTGAACATGATCTCTTAAATAGAAGAGCTTCAAAGGAGCTCATTAATTGCAATTTGCCGACTTTATCGTCCAGGCCGATATAGACATCGGCCTGGCCGATCAGTACAAATCAAAGAGGATCGGCCAGAGCATAGCCCTGGATGTACTCTTGGACGATTGAAAATTGGCTTGATCGTCCACGCCGATCTCACGATTACCTTGGCCGATCAGATCAAATCAGAGGAAAATCATCCTGATAATAGCCCTGGATACGAGCTGGCCGATACTCATCATCCTGAAGTAACTTAAGGGTTTTGACTGGATCATCCTGGCCGATCCTGAGATCGTCCAGGACGATATGATCATGTCAATCATCCTTAATTACTCCCTTGATTTCCTGATCAATTAAGACATAATTTGTGAATATCGTCCAGGCTGATTCTAGGATCATCCGGGCCGATAATTTAAAAATACAATATACCTTAATTGTCTATGGCGGCAACTTCTTTCTATTTTGAGCTTATTTTTCTGGCCGATACAAGTATCATCCAGGCCAATTTGTTAATGACGGCTGCCTTAATTAAGAATCTTTATTTAGACTTTCTGTTTTAAGCTGATCGTCCAGGACGATATGAATATCGGCCTGGCCGATGTGGGCAAAAATAGAAATTCTAAGTCTCTCAAGTGTGTGTGTGTAGGGTTACTTAGCATCAGTCTCTTGACCATTACAAGTGGACTCAAAAGGTAAAAAAGTACAGACTGACTCAACCCTAAACCTACGCAATCCTGAACTGGCTTCTTTTTGACCGTCTGATCTTCGATTCTTGAAAAGTTAGAAGCAACAAGAAGTCCAAGAGAAACAGTGTTTATCAATCATCCAAACATAAGCCATGAAAAATAGATTTGCAACACGTCCCAGGACGAACATTAAATTCGTCCTGGATGATTAGGACTTAGAAAAAATTTCTCTCTGCCTTTTGGATCCATTGCTCTGCTTAGGAGTAATTTACATGATCATCCCGTACGAACTAAGTTCATCCTGTACGATCAAAAAAATTCCTATGTGTGTAAAACTTGTTGAATTTGATTATAAGTCTTCATTATCTTGGAGTTGATTTTCCTAAAATGTTAGTACACACTAGAGCAAGAAATAATGTTCCAAATAGTGTTAGGAGATATATGTACAACAATAATATTTGAAATCATCAAAATAATACAAGTTGCAAGAATGTAAACATGCAAATAACAACTTTCCTAACATCTAGAACTATAGTGTAGGCCCACCAATTATGCCATGTGCATCATTATTTTTCCATACAAAGTGGGCACTGCTAGGATAGTTTTTTCAAGTTTTAAAATGTTAAAATTCTTTAAAAATTATTTTTTAATGATTTTGATCCTCAAGTGTGATTTTCATAAATATGTAAAAGGAAAATATTTAAAAAATGAAATAAAATTTGAGTTCTAGCAAGTTAGGTAGATTCATATGTTAGTTTTATGTTGTATGTCTCTTAATAATTAGTAAGTTCAATTTATTGTTTGAGCCTAGTATAGAAGCTATGTTGAAGTTTGTTTTCTCCAAACAACAACATAAAGAATCTTTAAAAGTCGTGAAAGCAACTAATAAAATATGTTCAAATTTGGAAGAACAACTTGAAGATTTCGGTTGCTTGAATTGGAGATGGTAGAAGGTGGCCGATCATCTATGGATGATCGGAACACCAAAGCCATTTTATCTACCGCGAGTCCAATCATGTTGGACTCAAATGGTAGATTCTCCTTCAAACACATCTCCCCTCATAATTTTCATGTTTTAGAATCTCCTCTTGTGATCAAAGAAGGAGGCTTGTTGGCAAAACATAAGGCCTTGCCGGATTTGAGTAAAGGAAAATAAGTAATTTCTAAAAAGTTACCTATATCTCCTTCACTGAATTCTTTGTTTGGAGCAAATGACAAAGAAGCTTCTTCTTCAAAGAGTACTTTTGTTGATATTTTGAAGAACAACAAGGATATTGGCCTCAATATCAATAATCCTAATTCTTCTTCAAATTTGGATAATTCAAATGTGTGGATAAAAAAACTACACATTAAAATTACTTGGAATAAAAATCTGGATGAGAATGAAGATTCAAATGTGGTTAAATTGGATATGGAGAAAGAAAAATCCAATATTCAAGTTTTAAATAAATCTTTGGTGGTTAAAATTCTTGCAAAAGATGTTCCTTTCTCAAAATGTTCCATTGAATTAAGAAAGCAATGGAAGAAATATGGAGGATTTCACATAACCCTGCTTGGCCTCGATTGGCTATTATGTTCCTTTCAATCTCATGAAGCCATGGAAGAAGTCCTCAATGGAGGACCTTGGTTCGTAGGAGGTTTTTCAATTGGGTTAGACAAATGGTCTCCCAATTTCTCTTCTAATTCATTGGAGGGTGTTTCTTCCCCATTATGGGTTCGTCTTCCTCACTTACCCCTTCACTGTTGGGATGAGTCCAATATCACTAGAATTGTCTCTAAGATTGAACTCCATTACTATTAGATGGTAATATGTTTAGGTGGGGAAGAAGAGAGTTTGCTAGAGCATGTATCCGAGTTAATTTGAACTCTAAACTTCCTACTGGAATATGGGTTGAAGGGTTGCATGTTAGATTTTTTCAAAAATTTGAATATGAGAATCTATCTTCACTTTGTTACAAATGTAGGAGAATAGGAGATATTGATTCAGTTTGTCCTTATGTTGAAGAAATTCCTTCCATCTCAAATCATTCCAACAATCCTTATGGTCCTTGGATGCAAGTGAAATTCAAAAGCATAAAGAAATCAGTGAGAAATCAATTTAATTCCAAGAGTATTTTAGCTTCAATAAAATCTAGAACGGGTCTTCTTCATGAACCAGATGGAAATACTTAAGCTTTGATAGAAGGGAAAGGTCTAAATCAGATGGTAGATCATGTTGAAGATGCAGGTTTCAGTTGCCTAAACAAAGAAGTTGTTGATTTCATGGAAGGAGACAAAGTGGAGGTTACTTAGAATTTGAAAATCAAAGCTGTCCAACTTAATCCATGGGATTCTAGTTTTTTAACAAATCCTTTTAATGCTTTGGCTGAGGTGGATAATATGGAAGCTAGTTTGTTAGAAGGAAATAATGTGATTGGAATTGAAATTGTTGAAAATCTGGACATTCAAAATTCAAGTTTTGAAAGTTCAAAACTTGAGATGGTAGCTGATCCTCTGTCTATTAAAATTTCTGCTCAAAATTCAAAAGACAAGTTGTTGTATTCAAAGGTTGTAGAGGTTCTAGAGCCGGCTTCCTCTCCAACAAATCCACATAATTCGGAGGCTGAAAAGAAGGATGTTCAAAATTCGGCCTTGACTCCTACAAAGACAACCGATTCTACTTATGATGCAGTAATTCAGGGAACTCATAAAACAGATTTTACCACAACTACTTTGGTGGCTGATGCTAGTGTAATTGGTAATTACACTCATACTACACTCCTTGATTCTTCTTCTTCTCCATCAGCTATTAGTTTGAATTTTAAAAAGACCATTCTTAAAAAAGATAAAAAAATATTTAAGAATGATTCCTCCAACTCAAAGCATGTTTTATTCAAAGAACTTCAAGCATTGGGACTGGTGAAAGATTTACCTAGAAGAAAGATGGCTGAACACAAAAAGAAGAACGGTGGGAAAGGTTCTTCTTCCCTCTTAGCTCACTAATATGAAGGAGTCTTCTGTGAATAGCTACAAATCAGAGTTATTATTGAAGATAGAGAATATGATCTAAAGTTTGGTATAACTATACCAAACTTTTGGAATTTATTATTGAAATGTAATTTTATTTTTAGATTGTATTTCCTCTTTCCTAGTTTAATTTGTTTTTTAAACTTTGTGTAATTGTTTATGAGATCTTTACTAATTCTTATTCTCTAACTGGATGGGAACTCTGGGATACTAATCAACCTTCAGGTTGTCTTATATTTTGGTATCCCCTGCATCTCAACAGTTTCAAAATAGGAGTTAGTGGATTTCATTACAATTACAATAAGTTTAAATTAACAAATTACATTTTAATAAGGTCTTTTTTATTGTTAAAAAAAGGATCATTTAGTTCTTTTTACTAGTCTGTATTAGGCTATCTACTTTTTATTCTAATGCAATTTATGCATTTTCTATAAAAAAAACAAAACTAATAAAATATGTTCAATGAACTCATAATCAATCTTAAAATTTGTAACTAACCAACTAAAGTGGATAAACACAAATCAAATATTCCATTAAGTAACAAAAAAAATCAACTTAATAATAAGATGATTATATAGAAATTTGGGCCTGCGAGGCAATAAAGTTAGGTCCAAGGAAGGTTAAATAAATCTGATGACCCTAGTTAAACAAGGGTAATCATCACATAACTTAAATAATTAGTAATAAGTCTCCCACAAATGAAACCTTTCATAACCTCCATTATACTTAATTTGGAAAGCAAATGTATATTAAAATTGTAAAACATCAATGTGATTAATAACTCATAATGCAAACATAGAATTTTAACATAACCAAATCTGTTAATGAAGTTTGTTTTTTGAATGTTGCACATGGCATATAATAATATGAAAGGAAAAACTACAAGACTAAACTAAATCTTTCCAATTCAAATAAAAAAATCAAAAGAGGATGAAAATTCAATGATAACAACAACCTATACAAGGTTACAAAACAAGGGATACTCAAAAGGAAACAAAAGATGGCCCCCTTTAGTGAGAAGGAGAGCTCCTTCTTGGTTTTGTGGTGTGCAGAAGAATAATTGGGAGGGAACCACTCTAGAGGGGGGAGACACCAGTAAAAGAGTAGAAACAGCCACAAGGGCTGAAAGGTGTCCCATTAATGAAGTTTATTGGCATGACTATATTGAGCTGCATGGCTATATGTCCTAAGAAGGTTTTGTCCTCATGCCCATTATGAAAACGCCATGAACTAATTGACATAAACATCTAATAAAATTCATAAAAATTATAAACCTCTAATTGAACTTATGTAAATATATAAAATTACTAAAAAATTTAACTAACCTACAGCTCTAAATATTATAATAAAACAAATAAAAGTCATAAAAATGAGAGATAAAATCTTATGATCTTTAACTTAATCATGAAAAAAAAATATAAATTACAGAAAAATATAAGCAAAACTATAATATTTTTCTTCACAAACGCCCTAACACTTAACAAAATACTAAGGTACTAAAACTTAAACTAAAATCCCTTAGCTCTAAGTAAACAAATTAACTTGTTGAAAGAGCAAATTAACATCAAACTATACCTTAATGGCATAACCTGTATCAAGTTTTTGTTCATCTTTTTTATTTTTTCCCCTAACACATGAAAGATGTATAAGTTGGGCTACCTTGTGTTGCGGGGCTACATGTCCTAAGGAGGTTCCATCCTTATGCACACTATGACAATGCCATGTACCTCATAAGTTAAGAGGAAAGGGTCTAAAGATCTACATAAACTATCTCTTTTAGAATATTAAATATACCCTTAAGAACCCTAACCAACTTTATAACCACCTAAATACTAAACCTTAAGTCAGGTAGAACCTATACATATCTATAGTTAGTGAGTTTTGTATTCTCATGTCATCCTCTAAGAGTAAATCTACCTTAGACATAGGAAGCCTAGATTTTTTATTTTTTATTTTTTATTTTTTTATTTTTTATGGTGGATGATAGATCCACTTAGTGTGTCACACACTTGCCTTACCTTGACTTTTAGATTACCAAGGAAGGATTAATTGACCCAAGCCCTTTATAACTTTTTCAGCCTAGATTAGGTGTAGGATTGAGGACTGGTTATTTACCCCTCAGTTCTTTATAACTTAAGTGTATGTTAAGGCCCATATATTTAGGTTCTTTATAATTTAATAATCAAAACTATAATTCTAAAAATAAATAATAATCAACTAACCATAAATCATTAATCAGTTAAACAAAATTTGAGGGCTAAAAAATTAAATGTCAAGAACATGATCTTGCATTTTGAACCTCTCACCAAAATTAGGGAAGTTATGCACAGTAATTTTTGCCCACACTTAGGTGATAGATATGACACTTTTTATAGGCATCCCATGTAGGGTGTATCTAGGATAACATTTTCTATTTTGTTTCTTTTACATTTTCTGTATGTAATAATATGTTGGTTATTTCTAGTTTGGTTTATTTTTTGTTTGTATTCTTTTTCTATTTTATGGATTGATTAGTGGGCACTTGCCCTTAAGTAGTTTTTGTAGTTGGTCATATTCCCAAAGGGAAAAAAATGCTCTAATGATTATCATAAATATGCTTCACAGCATGTACTGCGATGAATGCTTAGCCCTTTGGAATATTGCCATAAGGACTAGGTTCGGGATATTGATGTGTGATTTTCATTATAATTGTACTAACATATTTTTGTAGGGAATTCATGTAATTTTCATTTTCTTTTAATTATAATTTTTAGATAATAAAGCCATGAAGTTTGTGGGTATTTCAAAAGGCAGGAGGCTAAATGTGTGAAGACTGATCAAAACTCCACACACAATTTAGTGATGTATAAATATAGGTTGAGTTGTATATATGGTAGAGCTTAGCTACCATTTTTTTATTTTTATGTAGTGTATTACAGAACCCAACTGCATTTATATCCATTACATATTATCTGTTGATTAATGATTGGTGTGCTCACTTTGATAGTGTATTAGAACTCCATAATTTTCATTGATTTTTTACTTTGCTTTTCTTAGGGGTGGCTTGGATGGAGTTAATGTTAGGCTCTTTAGGATGTTAATTTTTCTATAAAATTGAAATTTATCTAAATAAGATAAAAATGAATTTAGGATTTAAAACCTACCAACTTTTCGAAAAAAATTAATGCATAATCCCTTATAGATCACTTATTTAAAACTCATCTATTGTTTCAAAATGTTTTCACTTCACAATGACCATCGATCAGTTATGATTAGCCTTACTTAATGCATAGCCTTGAGTCAAACTATATAGTTTTTTTTCTTTTCTTTTTAGAATACAGAGGGATGGTTCACTTTGTATAGCTTAATACCATTCATGGTTGAGGATGATGACCATTTCTCTTTTTATGCCTCCTACCTCCCTTGCATTTGTATATGGCCAAACTTCATGAATTTGAGATGCTATGTAGAGTTTAGCTAGTATCCCTTTCCAAGAAATGAGATAAATCCAGGTTGAGGCTGCGTAGATCCTTGGTGGGGTTTAGGTTATAAGACCCCTCTCGGTGTCTTGCATTAGTTAGGTCGTGGGCATTAGTACCAAGAATATAATATGTCCTTTATAGATCTAGGGTCAAAGGCTGGCAATGTAGGTATATCGTTGCATACCTATTATTAGATAAGTTCTACAATCTTCAAAGGCTATAAATCACACATATTTACATCATATTTATGGCACCACTTCCATCTTTCTCTCATGCATGCTTGATATGAGATGACTCAACTTCTGATTTCTCCTCTTTTGACCTACCGATTACTTTTGTGATTCATAAGTGTTAAATAGCCTGATTGAGCCTATCTTCCTTTAAATTAGGAGAGCTTGGATATCCCCTTACGTACCAAACCACAAAGAAATTAATATAGTGTTATTAACCATTAGGTCAATGCCTAATATATAATTAACCAAGGGGGCTTATGCCCATGGTAAACTAATACCCACATCAAATAAACCTAATTAAAACTGATACATCGAACAGGATAAATCTTGTTATTATCGGCTCATATATATTTTTTCTAATCAAGTTGTGTAGGTGAAAGTCACTATACTCCATAATTAATAGTATATATGATCTCATCTTCTCTCATATTGGCATGCTTGCGTAGAGTGTAGAAGCCTGCAATTGTTTTGTCTTGTGGGATAGTGCGATCATATCCTTTACATTTTGAACCCCTCTCGTATCATCCTTAGAAGACCCATATATTTTAGCCCACAATGGTGGGACAGGTTTCTCTTTCCATTCTAAATATTAAATTATTTTCTTTTATGTACTTTGGATTTGCTACTACTTAAATAGGTTCTTCTCATCTTAACCTTTTTATGTTATTCCACCCTTTTCATTTATTTCCTCTCATAGTATTACTTTGTACTAATAGTTACAATTTATATTAGTAGAAATTACCATGGATTTCTCCCATCCTTTGATTAGCTTTTCCTTCAGCTTAGATTCTCATGTGATACTTCTAGAGTCCCTATTATTAAGCCTTCCTGAGGGTGATCACCATTGATTTCTTTATCGACTAGGCCTACATCTCTCTTGACAAGCTGATCGCCTTTGAGTATATCACCTTTCTCCCCCACAGAGGAGAGGCCACCTAGCCATGCATCCCTTCAATCATCTAGTTACCGATATCAAGTCTAAGCACTTGCTCGTCCCACTCCCACTCATGTGCAGCCACTCTGCTAGGCAGCCAGTGCCTATGTAATTACCAGCTTAGCTTATAGTTATGAAGAGACTATTGTCAATGGTACCACTAGTCAGGAGATCTACAAATACATAAGTTATAGCTTAGATCACTCTAGCCTCTCAGCACTAGTAGACAGCAGTTCCTTTTATGGCTACTATGATAGTGGTTGATTATACTCGGGTCTCCCCTCCTTCCTCCTCTAAGAAGGGGGGTGCCTTAGTGTGATCTTCCTTCACCTTCTTCCACTCTTTATGTTTCTATTTTTGCCCAGGTTTTTCACCCTAGGAATACTAGGAAAACCCCAAGACTCACTCCTCTAGTAGCTCTTATCCCTCCAATTACTCAGATTGCGGATTATGATATAGTATCTTCATCTACTTATGGCCTCGCGAGAAGGTCCCAGAGGAATAGGAATAGGAGGTTATGATTAGCAGCATCTAAGGCAACAGCACAGAGGATGGTAAATTTTATGGTTTATCATGCTCTAGTATAGTTAAAGTTGGTTCCTTTATAGTGGGAGTCACACTGACCTCCAGTTCCCCATGTCCTTGAGGATATTATTGCTCCAAAGATCTGGATGTTGATGAGGATGTTGTTCTATTAGATAGTTCCACAAATCGATTACAGTCAATTTCACTTCCAAACTCCATATGATTTATTCCCCTATGGGTCTATATATAAATGCCCTTTATTAGTACTTCTTTAGAGATGATTCACTTAAAAAAGAGTTAGATAAGGATATCCCCATTCACCATGTGTGTGTTATTATGAGGTGGGGTATGCTAGATGAGCAGAGAGAGCTATATGATAGCATGGAGGAGCAAGGGAGAATGATGTGCCTTCCACCTCAACACATGGTGGAACTCCTTGGTCTGGGGACACATATGTTGTAGTTTTTTAGTTATATTCATAGATGGTTGAGATGGCCTGTGGCATGGAGGAAATGATAGATCAGTTAATGACATTGGGGGAAACACCCCAGGTCATAAATGTATGCACTTTTACTACATCCAAAGATGAGCCAGTAGTATTGTATGTGTTAGTAATAGATACTGGAAGGATAAACAAGGTCCTGAGGGCAGTTCTAGCAACACCCATGGTAGTACCATTATGTGTTCCAATGTAGATTCAGTTAGTATAATTATCTACTAGACATATTAAGGATATAATTGCATATAACGTTGAGTAGGTTGTTTCCCCCATAAAGTTTTGAGAGGCAATTAGTAGATATAGTCCCTATTTGATAGTGTATGAGCAAGAGTTGTACCCTACTGGTTTTAAAAAGTTGGTTAAGGTTGCTAAACCTTAAGGAACTAGCCCAAGGCTCACCAAGAGGGGGGCTGAATTGGTAATTTTAAAATTTTTCCCAAACTTGAAAATAATGATGATAATATTTTTACAAAAGCTTTCAGAAATTGAAAATACCAAATTCTAATTAATTACAGAAGCGGGTGAGTTTATAAAAAATAATTTTTTAACTATGATTATATTTTAAATTATAAAATAAAGTAATAATCACAAATTTTTTCAAGCACTTATAATAGAAATAAAATATAGGAAAAATAAAAATACAAAAAGGAAAAAATATACTAGAGATTTTTATAGTGGTTCGGTCAACCTTAGCATATGTCCACTCTGTGAAGTCCTTTGCTTCAAGTATTGCACTAATCACTAAGTGACTCCTTTTGGTCCTACATCAAGACAGTGAAGCCCTTACATACTCACTTTCACCAAACCTGATGCGGTAAAGTACATGCTGGATTCTATGTTACCCTCTCGGTGATGTCATTATACCTTGACTCATTTTTCTCACACCTAGAGTAGGAAGAGAACCTCAACTCCTTTTTCTCCCTCCTAGAGAAGGAAGACTACCTCAGCTCCTTTTTCTCCCTCCTGGAGTTGGTAGAGTATCTTGAGGACTTGACCTATAAGCCTTTCTACTAAGAGAGCCTTCAAGACTCAGAAAAGCCATAGGAGGAGCAAGGGTGTAGCTAGCCTGGAGCAATCATGTGATCCCCTTACACTCCTTGTCCTTCATGCTTAACCTAACCTTCTCCTTCCTCTCAAACCTTGGATTTCTTAAAAGCTTCTCTCTCTTTCTTCAGCTGTCACACAATCCCCTCCTCATTACAAAGAGAATCTCAAAGCTTTGCTTAAATATTAGGCTTCAAGAAACCATAAAAATTCAAGTTAGCCATCACTATTTTTACAGTATGATTTAAGTTTATACATTATGATAAGTTCAAAAGCTAGATCTGTCCATTACGATGTAAATAATTATTCAAACAAACTTTTCAACTTTTTTAGCACATCATACATTATGATTCAAAGATTTTCCAGCACTATATATTAGCTTTTCTCTCTTATTCGTATAGGAAGATTACTAAAATAATTAGAAATCATCTTTATATCATATGATTAGTTGATTTTAAGTAGGCCGATTAGTATGATAATAATATCGTACATTATGATTAGTTCAAAAATCATGATTTTGTTTGGTATTATCTTTGGGATGACCAATTTTATCTAGAAATCATTCGATATGATTAATATTATATAATACAATATGATATCATTAATTATACTATGATTTGATTAACTAATCATAGGTGTTAATTTAAGTAAGATTTAAAATATTTATATAATATAAATTAGACGTATAGTATGATTAGTTCAAAACTCAAAATTTGAATATCTTACTTAATATATCTGACAACTAGGGTTTTCAAATTGTAATGAATCATATAGTACAATCCAGATCGAATAGTTTAATTAGTTCTCAGAAACTAATTGTTTAATTATATGTTAAGCCTAATTTTTTTATACTACTTATACAGTATGATTGTAAGTCGTACAGTACGATTAATACAAAATGTTTAACTTTTAAACTTTATCTCACTTCCCCTATGTGTATGTGCACGATCACTCAATTGTATACACTCTTATATGGCTAGACTCAAGAAAAAGAATATAAAGAAAAATAAAATTACAAACATTATCTACTTGACATTCCTATTATACTCATTCTTGAGCTTTTAGTAGCCTTGAGCACTGTATGTCTTACCTATAATGTTAGGGCTCACAAATAGAAGAAATATCTAAAATATTGATCAGTTCAGTACCATAGTGGCCACCATCGCCATGATCACAGGTACAACCATGACTATAGATGCAGCCACATACACATGTATAGACACTTGTATAGATTCAGCCAGGGTTATAGGCTCAAAAGCAAGTTAGACCCTCCTATAGGTCTCTAAAGAGTTAATAGTTTTTACATGAGAAGCTTAGCAAGGAATATCCCTTTAAAAGAGAAAATGTTTGAAAAATCTTCAAATTCCTTGCTAAGAAGGACATCATAACATTTTCATTTAATAAGAAAGTAGGAGAAGAGGGCCAGATAGAGCATCCACTATATTTGCCTTCCACTGACATATTGGGCATGTCCTTGAGGATTATTATGTATTCAAGTAAAAGGTGGAAATCCTCATGGCTAGAGGAGAGATTCACCTACAGGACAATGATCTAGTATAACCTCAAAATAAAGTAGCTTAGATTATTCATATGATTACATGCTCCAGTTAGTGTGGTGGTAAAAGCAGTGATAATAGAGCACCCTTTAGTTCTGGGGAGAGTGGAAACTTGCACTTTCTCATAAGACAAGGGGGTGATCAAACAGGCAATATATAATTTAGAAGTAGTTGAGAGGAGGCCTTCATAGGCTAAGTCAGTAGTTGTCAGTCTAGTTTACTTATTTCTTCTCCTTCTTTTATTGTAGTGCCTAATGAGCACACTTCTTTTCTTTTATGTGCTAAAAATATGTATGAGAGAGAAAATTTTGTTGTAACTTCAGAAGGGAATATGAGATCTCTTCCAATACTTATACTAAGGATTTAATTCTCTCTCCTATTAATAAAAAATTAATAAAAGAAGATGATTTTTTGACTATTTTTAATCTCTTTACTCCTTCTAGTTCTACTCTTTTATAAAACTCATTCTTTTCATGTTTTATATATCTCTGGCAATGATGATAATCCTTCAGATAAAAAAGAGTTTGAGTGTGAGGAAGAACTTGTATTTATCATTCTTGAGGGTAGTTTTTACATGGACTCTAGAGATGAGTCTGAGAACACACCTCAACAACACTCTATATAGCCAACACAAGTCATGACCTTAAAACTAAACTAGTATTTTGTTGAGTTTGGCTGAGTATAAGGGATCCTATTGCATTCAGTGAAGGTCCTTCCTCCCAAAATAGCTAAACATAACAAAAAAAAAGATAAAAATATTATTACCCAATAGGATGATCCTACCCCTCCTCAAGAACAAGCTAAGGAGAGGGTGAAAGGCCCTTAATTGGATGTTGATTACAATATATTGTCTCATTTGAGAAAGATCCCTTCTCTTCTAAGTGTCTATGATGCACTCATGATATCTTCAAACTTAATAGAGACTTTGGTGATAACTCTGCTAAAGCCAGAGTTCTATCAAGCCTTCTTTGACACTAAGTCTATTAAGGATACATTATATTTGATAGAGATGTCATGTATTAACTTTTTAGATCATGATCTTCTTTTAGTGACATCTGAGCTCAATCATACCTTGTTTGTCACTATTAAAGTTAATTGTTATGAGTTGAATAGGATCAAGGAGCTTCAGTTCATATCCTTAATTATGCTAATATATAGAGTCTCTCTCTTGGTCACTTGATGTTACTTCATATAAGATTATGTTAAAGGGCTTCAATGATAAAGGTTAGCGTGCTCCAGAATCCATTACCTTGCCTTTGCATTTTGGAGACCTCTGAACTTAGGCAAAGTTTTATATTATCAAAGTAGATACCTTATAAAAGGCTCTCTTAGGAAGGACTTGGATTCATAAGCATGGGATGGTGCCCTCTATATTTCACCAATGCATGAAGTATATGAGGAATGATGTGGAGTATTTTATATTTGGGGATACTCAACCTTTCATCATGTGTGAGGTCTCTATTTACAATGACATAGAGTATTATATGTCTTGAAAGGCTCATAGACCTCCTACCACGTAGTCACTAGTGAGACTTACTAGCATTATACAGGGTCTTATGAAGTCACTCACATAGGTTATTATACAACCACTAGTACAGGGTTCATTGAAGGTTGGTACTAAGGCATATATTTTTGCTACTGACCCCTACTCTTGCAACTTATAGTTAAGCATGATGTTCTCCCTATTAGAGGCAGGGGAAGGCGTGGTGGAGGTTGAGGTAGAGAATCAGCTTATCCCACAATAAGCCTTAATATATAAATTCCTCCTCCTTCGGGAATTTACACTTCCTCTTTGGTTATCAAGTTTGATTCCTCTGATGATGAGAAGACTAATGCTCCCCATCATTTACCTCCCTCGATGGCCTTTAGTGCTGATGGTTAATGTCCATATCTTATATTTCATAGGGATTTGATACCCTAAGGAGGCTTAGTCATTGATAATGGCTTAGATGATGATATAGACGTTAGAAGTTAGACTACTAGCCAATAGTCCCTTTCTTGTCAAATGTATGAGATGAGAGTTGAGGAATATAATTGACATCCGTACTCCATACTTTCCACTAGTGCTTGTGGTCTACTACACTCTAACAATCACTTTGTGCATGTGTTGCATACTTTCTATATGCCACCATAGCCTAGAGGGTGTGTATCATTATTTCACGATATAGGTGTCCCACAGGATCTTGATATATTAGGTCTTGTGGAAAAAACTATGGATGATGAGGTCATGCATGTCCCTATGTACTTTTCCCCTTTTATGGATAGATGTATTGAGCGGGGTGTGGTTCCATCAACTTGGTATGAAGGATAAGCTGTACAGCAAGCCTGTATTTGGAGAACTGATCTACCTAAAACTTAGCAAGGTTTATGCTATTTTGAGGAAGTTCAATTTTCTTTTGCCAACATTCATGTTATCTCTCGTTCATGTTTGATTATTTCCATCTCAGATGATGAAGACCAAGACAATGTTGATTATGAGGTATAAATTTGATATATGCAAAATTTTTAAAATCAAAATTATTATGAGATAAGTTTGATAGTCAAAATAAAAGACAAAATTTTGAAGAAATTCTATTAATGAAAATTTACCTCTATTTTATTTAAAAAATGAAGTTGTGATTGACTCATCTAAACATATGAAGAAAAAAATCATGATAATTAATACAAAAGGCATATTCTCTCTCTCCCAACCCTTTTTTTGGGTGATTTTATTCTTTAATTAAAATCTATTTCAAATTTAAATTAGATTTAGAAATGAAAATCTTCCCCATCCTCCTACAATTTCATATCTCATAAGCATCTTTTGCATGTTAGTAAATCCACATCATGATTTTCTTAATCAAGTTATTCATTCTTATTAAAGTATCGTGTTTGTTTTATAAATTCTTCTTCTTTTCATAGGAGGGTGAGTTTTCTTCTCTTATTCTTGGAAGATAATTTTATAACTAAGAGAATTTATTATAAGGGTTTAGAAAGGAAGCCAATTATAAAAATAAAAAATGCATGAAGTGCATCAAAAATGGAAGATGCATATAGTGTATCAGAAATCAAAAGATGTATGAAATGCACCAAAATTTATAAAGAGACACAAAATGAGCCCAAAATTATGTAAATCTTTATATCTCAAAAAACCCACGTGTCCTTCGATATTTTGATGCTTGAATTTAAGAATCATGATTTTGTATTCACTATCATGCGAAGATGTCCTATTAGATATAAAGAATATATCATACAAGAAAGTTGAGAAGATTTAATTTCTTCCTCTAATTTAAATCTTTCTTGATTTGAGATTTTAATTTAAAAAGAACATATGTAAGGGTAGGAGCCCCAATATAGCTTGAAAAAAAAAATATTAAGCTGAGTCAAATTTCTAATATTTTTTGTTTAGATGAAGTCAATATACTTCTTACTAAACTTTTAGAAACTATTCCCATGTGTCATTTTATTGGATCCACATAATCAAGAGGTAAACTTTTCCATTCTAAAGAGAATAATGTATCTAGTCTCTAATAGGACTTTCATCCTTTAAAAAATATATATGAATCAAACTTATCTTAATTAATTGGTGAATATTTAGCATCTCTTAGTGCTTTAATTACTGAGTATGTTTAAATGCTCACCTTATTCTTTTGAAAATTCATACATGAAAATGTTTTGACTCCAACATCTAATTATATCCCTTCTAACATGAGTCATGTACTTTTATTTAGCTTGTTGTGAGCCTTATAATATCTCTAGATTTATTATGAGCTTGGCTTCCCAGTTTCACTCATCACTTTGATTGTGGTCTTAGTTATCAAAACCAAACTACATGATTTCCCTGGGTTTTCCTCATTCCCTAGTGTGAGTCATATGATTTATTTAGCTCATTGTAGACTCATAAGATTTTGACTCCATTGAGTTTATAATGAACAGTAGCTCCCCAATTTCACTTGTCACCCCCGAGTGTTGCCTGGGATACCAAAACCACACATTCAGATCCTCATGGAATGTGATACTGGGTCCACACCTGTTCTATGACAGATGTATGTGATAGTTTTGGCATGTTATCACAATATGAGTTTCCTTCTTCCATTAATTTCATCATGATCATTGTGATCTCCAATTCATTCACAAGAGTAGAATTTGGCTTGGGTTATCAAAGCCAATCTACCATACTTTTATAGACCTTGTGCTCGATACCTATCTCCCTTTGGTTTTATCCATGTGGCGAATATGACCTGGTTATCAAAGCCAACCATATCTCGCTCTTTGTGTTCAAGCCATTAAAGGATATTTCATACATGGAGTAACTCATGGATATGATAAATGTTACCTCTAATGTGTTTTATCTTTGATAGTAAGAGACACACTTAATATATACCTATGAATACAACATGAAAATTTAAGAAAACAATATATGATGATAAAAGTGAGGAAATCTCTCATTCAAGTAAAACAGATTTCCTATCATAGGTATAATCTGATTCTATGCTCTAAGAGCTTAAGTTCATCTAAAATTCTATATTTTCTCTACTTTGAAGCATCTTCTTGATTGCTTATGAGATGACTTGCACTCATTTCCTCATATAGTTTTTCTCTTATAGCAGGAGATGACTTGCACTCATTTCCTCATATAGTTTTTCTCTTATAACAGGAGTTGTGTTCCCCACCATTGATGTGGTACATCCTATCCTAAATGTCAGCATCATTTCTTAGTGGATTCTAATTTTCTTCTAGAAAACTATTTCTTTACCTACTTAGCAACATAGTTATCCATCAGAGTCTTGATCTTAGCTATTAGAGCAGCACTCTAGATGTGCCGATATCATTCCCATATCTCACAGGGTCCCATGATCAAGTATGGGTGTTACCTATATGGTTCTCTAGTGACTTTTGGTTTTCAACATAGCTTTCTTTTCTAGTTGTGAGTGTGACTCCCTCACTAATTAAGTATTATTCTCCCTAGGGTGAGATCACCATCTCATTCTACGTCTTAATTCCCTATTTTAAGAAAGATACATCATATTGTTACTACCTTTCCTTTGATATATTTGAATGATATAACCTTGATGATTTCTATGGATTTTCATTTGCGCTTGGATACTCATGGACATGATGATTTATCCTCTATAATGTTGTAACCAAGATTAAAAGCTTGGGATTTCTTGGATAGTTCATTAGGGATGTTCCCTCTTTATATTTCACCATTAGAGTCATTATCTTTGTTGTAAGAGTGATTCTTTGGTTGTGTCAATATTGATTATATCTCTCATAGGGTCCTATTTTTTAGTATGGGTGTTACCTCTGTGGCCCTTTAGTGACTGTTGTTTTCCAACATGGCTTTCATTCCAAGTTGCAAGTGCGTCCCCCTTGCTACTTAGGTGTCTTCATCCTTAATGTGGAGTTACTTTCTCGTTCCACTATTTATATTCTACTCCCTACTCTTGGGAGAAGATAACATTTTTTTACCTCTTTCTTGCATGATATATTTTTTTTTTAATTTTTATTTATTTTTATTTTTTTTAACTCTTTCTTGCATGATATATTTATATGACATAATCTTGATTTTGCCTAGGAAATCTAGCTTGTACTTAGAAACTCATAGCCACGATGATTTATCCTCTACCATGTGATGAATAAAGTTGAAGTTTGGAATTTCTTTGAAGGTCCTTCACCTGGGATTATCCCTTTACCTCTCCTTTTGTCTCACCATAAAGCATATGCAGCGGGTGGCTGTCGAATACTCTCTCTTCACATCACCATCCGATCCATGGTATAGTGATTATTAAGCTTTTAACTTTATTCAATTATCAGACCTATGTCTAGGTAAGGACTTTGCTATTTTGGGGCTTATGGCTAAGTAGGGACACTTTATATTATTCACTTCACTATTAGATCTATAGTCGGGTGATTATCAAGCTTTCTTTTGTTCTACAATCAGAATTATGGTCAGGTAAAAACATTAATGTTAGGCATATGGATGAGTAGAGGTGGATCTTCTCTCTTTATCCTTTCATCAAACTTATGGCCGGATAGATATTGAGCTTCCTTTTTCTCCCACCATCAGACCTATGGTTGGGTGGATATATTGCTTTTTGGTTGGTTTCCCTATAGTGTCCTGGGCGATATACTTCCCCACCTCTTCATTCCCCCTATTTCATTTTCCTATTAGGGGGTTATTGCGTTTTCACTTTATCATACTATTATATATATGGTAGAATAGGCATTCTATTATTTCAGGGCCTATGGTCAAGCAGGGGTGCTTCTTTGTTCTATTTATATCATCGTCAGAACTATGGTAGGGTGATCATTGAGTTTTTTATTTATTCTATCATTAAACCTATGGTCAGGTAGTTCTTATGGACAAGCAGGGGTGCTTTCTTTCATTCATTTCATCATTTGATCTATGGTTAGGTGATTATTGAGTTTTCCTTTATTCGATAGTAAGAATTATGACTAAATAGAATCTTTATTATTATGCCAATAGCTAAGTAGAGGTGAATATTTTCTCTTCATCTTATCATCAAACCTATGTCCAGATATATATATTGAGTATCATGTTTCATACCACCATCAGATCTATAGCCGGGTAAACATCGGGCTTTTTGGTTAGTTACTCTCCAGTGTCCTAAGTGGTATACATCACCCCTCTTCATTCCCCCTATTTCATGTTCTTATTAAGGGGTTGTTAAGTTATCACTTTATATTACCGTTAGATCTATAGTCGGGTAGGGACTCTGATGTTTTGGGGTCTTATGTCAAGCGGGTGCTTCCTTTTCCTCTTTGTATCAGCATTAGATTTATTGTCAGGTAATCATTGAGTTTCCACTTTATTCTACTGTCAGACCTATGGATGGGTAGGGACTACTGTTTTGGGTCTTTGGCCAAGCATGGGTGCTTTCTTTCCTTCAATTCATCATTACATCTATATTCAGGTGATTGTCAAGCTTTCATTTATTCTATTGTTAGCCCTATGGTCGAGAAGAAACTTTACTGTCAATCCTATGGCCAAGTATAGATGGATCTTTTCTCTTCATCCTATCATCAAACCTTTGGGTGGATAGATATTGAGCTTCCCATTTTGTCCCACCGTCGAACCTATGGTCGGGTGGACATTAGGCTTTTAGGTTGGTTGCCCTCAGTGTCCTAAGGGTATACTTAACCAACTATATATTTCCCCTGTTAATTTTCCTGTTAAGGGGTTGTTGATTTTTTCTTTATCCTACAATTAGATTTATGGTCGGGTAAGAACTTCGCTATTTTGGGGCCTATGGCCAAGAAGAGGTGCTTCTTCTTCTTCTTCTTCTTCTTCTTCTTCTTCTTCTTCTCTTTGCTTTACCATCAGATCTATAGTCGAGTGATCATTGAGTTTTTATTTTATTATGTCAGCAGATCTATAGTTAGGTAGGAACTCTGTTGTTTCAAGGCCTATGGTCGAGCAAACGTACTTTCTTTTTTTGTCCTCCTCATATCACCGTTAGACCTATGGTTAGATGATCGTTGATCATTCTTTCCCTCATCACCAGACCTATGGTATATATATTTATAACTTTTTGTTAAATGATTATTTTAATTCCTTAAAAAAAATAAAGAACTTCCCATGAAGAATTTTATATGTTCTTGGCTACTTAGTGACTTTTTTTATTCATTTATGTAAACAAACGGTTGACATATGGTGATAAAATGCAGTATTTAGTGTGATCTTGCTATTATTTTGTGACAATTTTTGTTGAGATCATTTCCTAAACTTGGGTTGGTGATTGGTGTTAACCATCACAATACATGATTGTCTTAATATAACATTGTTTCCTAGGGTGATGGCATGACAAATTAGAGATGGCCTAGAGCTTTTAAGCAATTGCAATTAATTTGTAGAATCAAAGTTTTTATTTAACTTTGAGTATTTAAGCTCTCAATTCCTCTCTTTTTTTTTTTTTTTGCACATGACATGCCAAAATTGATAGTGTTATTATGTGATCTCATATTCTAGTATTTACCTCTTGGAAGCATGCTTAATTCTAAAAGAGATCAATCATATCATGATATCATGAATAGTATTATATTATACAAAGTGAACTATCCCTCTATATTCTAAAAGAAAAAAATCTATATGATTTGACTCAAGGCTATGCATGCATAGGAAGGGCCAATCAGAATTAGCCGATAGTCATTGTGAAGTGAACAAGGTTTGAAATAATATGTGAGTTTTGAAAAAGTGATCCATACGGGATAATTTTTTTTTTTGAAAAGTCAGTTGATTTTAAATCCTAAATTCATGTTTATTCTATTTAGATAGATTTTAATTTTGTAAACAATTTAATATCCTAAAAAGCCTAACATTGACCCCGTTTGAGTCACCCCAAGCAAAGTAAAGTAAGAAACATATAAAAAGTATACAATTCTTAGGCTCAAATAAAGTAAACATATCAATTATCTATCAACAAATAATATGTAATAGCCATAAATGCAGCTGGGTTCTGTAATACACCACAGAAAAATAAAAAAATGGTATTTAAGCTCTACCATTATATACAACTCAGCCTATATCTATACATCATTGAATGGTGTGTGAGGTCTTGATCAGTTTTCACACATTTTGCCACCTCCCTTCTGAAATACCCATATACCTACATGGATTTCCTAACTAAAAACTATATTTTAACAAATAAAAATTACATGAATCCCCTACAAAGAATCTATTAGCATAATTATAATGAAAATCACACATCAACATCCAAAACCTAGTCCTTAGGGCCATATCTCCAAGATCTTAGCATTCCTCATGATACATGTTATGAAGCACATTTATGATAATTATTTGAGCATTTTTATTTGCACTTTGAGAACATGGCCAGCTATAAAAAATATATTTTTATAAAAATCTAACCACTTAAGGGAAAGTGCCAATTCATCAATCCATAAAATAGAAAAAGAATGAAACAAAACACAAACCAAGCTAAAAACAACCACCATATCATTATATATTCAAAATATAAAAGAAATAAAATTATTATCCTACCTACTTTCTACCATAGGATGCCTATAAAATGTGTCCTATCAAGCACCTAAGTGTGTGTGAAAATTAGTGTGCTTAACTACCCCAATTTAGGTGAGAAGTTTAAAGAGCAAAATCAAATTTCTCTTTAAGTGATCAACAATTTAGGGTGAATTAATTATTATTTAATTTTAGAATTATAAATTTGATTGTTATATTATATAGAACCCAAAGATATGGGCCCTAACATACACTAAAGTTAAAAAGAATGAAGAGGCAAATGGCCCGTCCTCAAGCCTACACTTAATCAAAGATGAAAGAGTTATAAAGTGGAAAGGGTCAATTAATCCTTCCTTGGTAATCTAAGACTCGAGGTAAGGCTAGTGGGTGGCACAATAAGTGGATCTATCACCCACCATAAAAAAAATTAGGCTTCTTACATCTAAGGTAAAATTATTTTTAGAGGTTGGCATGAGAATATAAAACTTAAACTATAAATGTGAATATGTTATACATGACTTAAGGTTTAGCACTTAGGTGGTTAAGAAGTTGGTTGGGGTTCTTAAGGGTGGATTTGAATTTCTAAAAGAGACAATTTATGTAGATCTTTAGATATTTTCCCCTTAACTTGTAAGGTACGTGGCATTTTCACAATGGGCATGAGGATGAAACCTTCATAGGACATATAGCCTCGTAGCTCAAGGTATTCTAGCCTATAGACCTTTCATGTGTTAGGGGAAAATGTGAAAAAATGAACATAAACTCAACACAAATAATAAAAAAAAAGGTATAGTTTGAAGTTCATTTGTTTACTTAGAATTAAGAGATTTTAGTTTAAGTTCAAGTTTTTATATCATAGCATTTTGTTAAGTGTTGAGGAGTTTGTGAAGGGAGATTTTATAGTTTTGCTTTAATTTTTCCTTAATTAATGTAGATTTTTATTCAAAATTAAGTTAAGGATTCATAGGATTTTATTACGAATTTTTATGACTTTTATTTGATTTGATATAATTTTTAGAGCTATAGGTTGGTTATGGAATTTTAGTGATTTTTTTTATATTTACATAAGTTTGATTAGTGGTTTATGATTTTTATGAATTTTATCAAATTTTACCATCAATTGGTTCACAGCATTGTTAGAGTGGACACGAGGACGAAACCTCCTCATAACACGTAGCTCTATAGCTCAAGCTAGTCCAGCCTATAAACTTCATTAATGTATTTTTGTTAAATTAATGTGTTTTTTATGTGTTATTAGTCACATTGTTGTTTTAGAATTTTAATATTTTTTTGCTTTCCAACTTAAGTGTAAGGGAGGTTATGAAAGGTTTAATTTATGGGGGACTTATTACTGATTATTTAAGTTATGTGATGATTACCCTTGTTAAACCAAGGCCAAAGTTTATTTCACCGTCATTGGTGCTAACTTAATAGCCTTGTAGGCCAGGGTTACCAGATAATCGTCTTATTATTAAGTTAATTTTTATATTTATTACTTAATGAAATATTTGATTTGTTAATATCCTATTTAGTTGGTTTGTTACAAATTTTAAAATTAATTACGAGTTTATAATGTTA
Organism: Dendrobium huoshanense; assembly: GCA_016618105.1. NCBI lineage: Eukaryota > Viridiplantae > Streptophyta > Magnoliopsida > Asparagales > Orchidaceae > Dendrobium > Dendrobium huoshanense. The sequence continues at coordinate 51,158,096 of CM028348.1, read as the reverse complement.
AGCTAATATATGAATTTACCTAGCATGCTAAAGATCAAATTTTATTTCATTTTTGTATATTTTCCTTTAACATATTTATGAAAATCACATTTTGAGGCTCAAAATTATTAAGAAATAATTTTTAGAGTTTTTAAACATTTTAAAACCTGAAGATAACCATCCTAGCTGTGTCCACTTTGTATAGAAAAATAATGATGCAGAGGGCATAATATGTTGACCTACATTACAAGCCTAGGGTGACCATAAAGGCCTCTAGGGTTCATTAAAAGGGGCGAGCCTTGGCTTACAAGGCAAAGGCTTTATTAGTGTACTAACCTATGGCCAATTGACCAAACATCCTACCATATACATTTAGGTTGGAAAATAAAACCAGTCAACAAAGTGTGTGCGAGTGTAGCCATTCAACATACAATAAGAAGTCTTTATAAGATTGCAGAAGTTATACCTCACTGTGGCGTACTGGGGCTTATCTGCATACCCCAGCAAAATGTAGGAGCCTTTTAAAAATGCCCCAAGAAAATAACCCACTACCCCTAAATAATGCAAGACCTAATGTACCTGCAAGAAAAAATAAATAAAGAAAGAGATAGAAATGAGGGTAGGCACCATTTAGAAAGAAAGGTAGATAAATAAAAAAACTAACCAATAAGCAATTCCATATACAAATTTATCAAACATGTATGCATCATCATTACAACATGAACTAATATGAAAGTTTTTTTTAGCCTAAGGAATAAAAAATGACTATATATGAATTATATGAAAGTTCATTAGCATGCAACTTAGATTTTGCTATCACATAATATAGGAAAACAATATACATAGGCAATATGAAATCATGCCAGCATAGGTGAAGGAGATTATATATAAGGCACACAAAATTTTATTAACATATATATAGGATACATGAAAGCTTGCTAGCATAATCATAAATCTTTACACCATATGGTCTAAAAAATACATAAGCAACATTCTAACAACTTGTAAATTTCCCATAACACATGATACTGAGGTATGATTTTGAATTTAGATTTTTTTTATTTTTTTATTTTTTTACATTGAACTCCAATGAACATGCTTACATGATTGAAATCATAACAAACTTTACTAAGCATGCTCACATTAATAAAATTATAACAAAACTTTACTAAGCATACTCATCTTGATAAAATTATAAAGAGAGCAATTTATCAAATGTCATAGAGCATGTATATAGAGTTGATACAATTGTAAACATGCATAACAACCTTAGTATAAAACATATACTCAATACCCATACATACATTTTGCACTAAACATGGTAATGCCACCATTCAAATACACATAGATTGAATCCCTAACAATTCTACAAAATTAGCATGGGATGTCATATTTTTTTTAATTTCAAATATGAGATATTAAGGCATGAAACCAAACACATCCTATCTATAAATATTTGAGGGGTGAATGTATACAGATACATTTAAACTATTATTCATTCGAATGTGGAAGCATGGATGATCTCATAAATTTTTTAAACTTAATATCATTTTTTATGAAATAATTAGAATATGAATTTGCATCAAAATTTTCACAAACAAATTGACAGGCTAATTTGGACATGCATTTACACAAAAGCCTCTCCAAAACACTCATTTTCTTGTCATGCTAAACATAATTTTGATAAAGAATAAGTAGACTAAATTCATTTTTGTTTTTTTAGAGACTTGTAAAGCTACACCTAACTTTCATATTTTAAAGATACATGTGTATATATATCATTGAAGTGTTCAACATATATGAAAAAATTTCCATCCCCATCAAAATTTATTAATAGAACAAAATCTTTCTAACGATTTCATAAACTTTCAAGATCAAATGTACACGTGTCATTGAACTATAACCATACATGCAAGCCTAACCAAGCACTACCAATAACACATGAAAATAATCATGTATGGCTTGCATTTCTTTTTGGCATGGGAAAAGCACATTTACATTGAACCTATGTGTACTCTGAATCAAAACATAGAACTAGATGAAAGTATTTAACACAGCAACCAAACTTTACATGAATTAACACTAAACTCCTATGTAGTTTTAACATTCGTGAGCGTATGTAAACATGTTATATAGAGTTCAGTTTGTTCTCCTTTCCAAGAAGGGTGGTAAATCTAGGTTGAGGCTCCCTAAATCCTTTGTGGGGTTTAGGTTATAAGTCCCCATATAATATCTTGCTTTAGTTAGGTTTTCAGCATTAGTACCAAGCATATAATACATCCTTTGTAGATCTATGGTGAAAGACTGGTAGTATAGATATACAATTGCATGCATTATCATTGGTTAGATTATCCAGTCTCTAGAGGCTACAAATACCATGCATCCATTTCACATTGATGGTGCCACTTCCATGCTTGGTATGAGATGACTCTTCTTTTAATTTATCCTCTTTGGATCGACTGACTGCTTGTGTGATCCGTACGTGTTGAATATCCTGATTGTCCTATCTTCCTTTGGATTTGGAGAGCCTAAATATCCCCTCATGCACCAAATCCCAAAGAGAATAATATAGAGTCCTTAATATATAGCATTCTTAGGTCAAGGCCTAATATGTAATTAACAATGGGGGCTTGCGCCCATGGGAAATCGGCACCCACATTAAATAAACCTCATTCGAGCTGATGTATCAAATGAGGAAATATTGTGATTATTGTGTCATATATATTATTATCTATAGAGGTGTGTAGGTTAAATCCATTATCCTTTATGGTTAATCATATGTATAATTCTATATACTCTCCCATTGGCCTTCTTGAGTAGAGTATAAAGGCCTATGACTATTTTGTCCTACGGGATAGTGTGATCGTACCTTTGTATTCTAAGCTCTGAAAGTTCGTTAGAGATTTTAAGCCCTATAGAACTGGCCCAAGGCTAAATACAGAGGGTGGTGAATTGGAAAAGAACAAACTTTAAGCAAAGTACAAACCAAAATCACCACAAATAAAACAAATGCGGAAATTAAATGCGGAAGCAAATAATAAGAAAGAACACATCGAATTTATTATGGTTCGGTCAAACCTTGACCTACATCCACTTCTTGAGGGCACCCTCCAAGTATTGCACTAAACTAAGTGTCTCTCCTTTAGCCCCCACAGCTAGGCGGAGAAGCCCTTACAAAATCACTTCCACCTTCCCCGGTGCGGTGGAGTCGTCGGGTCCTTTGACACCAAAGAGATCTTCTTCTTTGGTGAACTTCCCTCGAGACAAGCCTTGAATCTGACGGTATTAAGATGCAAGCCTTCCAGAGCAACCGTGTGGAATCCCCTCCACACTCCCTTGAGTCCCCCCTCACAGGATCTTCTCCCTCTCAGGCTTCACCCGTTCCTCACTCTCTTTCAAGCTTTCTCTTCAAGTCTCCCCAACAAGAGCGAATCTACAATGGCTGCCAAAGACTCTTTATAAAGTGCCTTGATATCTCTTAAATATAAGGGCTTAAAATGAGCTCATTAATGCAAGATGCCGACATTATTGTCCAGGACGATAGGTATATCATCCTGGCCGATCAGTACAAATTCAGCTCATCAGCCCGGGATGATTTGGGACGATTAGAAGAAAATTGCTTACATTGTCCTGGCTGATAACACGATCATCCAGGCCAATTAGTTTAAAACCGATTTCAATCGTCCTGATCATTGCCTTGAATTCGAGCTATCCGATGTAGATTATCCAGGACATTGTCCAGGCCGATCCGGCGATCGTCCCGGACAATGTGATCGTATCAATCAACCATTAATGCTTTCCAAAGATACCAGATCAATTTAAGCATAATTGAGTTAGATCGACCTAGATGATATGAATATCGTCTTAGCCGATTTCATAAAATAAAGAATTCCTAAACTGATTATGGCGACTAATTCTTTCTAAATTGAGACTATCGTCCTGGCCGATACAGGTATCGTCCAGGCTGATCAGCTAATGACGGCTGGCTTAATGAGGATGCCCTAATTAGGGTTTCTGTTTTTGGACAGATCGTCCATGACGATATAAATATTGTCCCGGATGATGTTACCAAAAATAGAAATCTTTAGGGTACAACAGAACATCTTCCAAGTTTATAAATCATCCAGTACCACACCAAATACAACAGACTCAAGAAAGAAAAAAGAGTACAAACTGACTCAGACCTAGTCTACCCAATCTTGAGCTGATTCCAAATTGCAGTTCGATCGTGTGAACTTGAAATGTCAGTATATAAGGCAGTCGTAGAGAAATAAGAATGTTTGCTATCATCAAAATCATAAACCATTGATCTGCAAGCTCCACTCATAGAGCCACAAGTACATAAAAATACCACATTTATTAGGAATCTACAAGCCCAAAGAAAGCAGAATTTAGCATTAGGACACCTTATTGGCTATATCCTACAAAAAATACAACCTGACCTTTCCTTTATAATCTGTCTACCTTCCTACATTCTTCACTGATCATTACTTCCACATCATATATAGTGAGTGTCATAGGGCCCTAGTAGATGTATTCAATTTTGAGGAAGAAGCAAAAGTAGGGGAGCACTAGCATAGTCTATCCCACACATGAAATATCATTATCCTCAAGATGCCTAGACGGAGCACTTTGCTTGGCTTGAGTTCAAAGTAGATTCATATATAGAACAATCCAGTCAGCATTGAGAGTAGCAACATTGGGAGAACTATCAGTGGTTTAGTGATCAGTTTGTCGCCATCCACCATTACTTCCAACTACCACTTCCACCACCTGATCAAGGTCCCTTACAAGAGTAGTGTGTGTTGTACTTTGTAGTTTGGTCCTTATCATTTATGTGTATTTTCTATTTTTTTATTATTGTTATGTATTCATATCAGTCAGTCTCATTTTTGGTAAAGTCAAAAGGGGGAGTAGGAAGTTATTAGATGTATTATTTTTCAGTTTAGTTTAATTTTATTTTTTATTTCCAGCCTTTATGTATTTATTATTATTTTTATTTCATGTTATTCAAAAAAAGAAGAAAAATAAATAATAAATAAAATAGAATTATATATTTCTACCTAATTTTTAAAGATATCATATAGTAAGTGGGAGAGCTTATGAGGAAATTAAAATTAACTTGCAATTTTAACTAATAATATTTATTATTATCAAAAAGAGGGAGATTATTACAATTCAAGAGTCTGACTTTGTGTTTTGATAAATACAAATATTATTAGATTATTATCTCCTTATTCTTGTATATTATTTAGGTGTTTATTTTGAGCACTAACATTTAGGTTCAATATACACAAGATCATTAACAAATCAGAACTAAATAATTGGTTGTATATGTTAAGCTTGTTTGAGGGTATCTATAATTTTATTCTTTTTTGTGTCAATTATGTAAAAAAGGTATATGTTAGCTTAGCTACTGTGTGAAAAATAAATATTTTAGTTTTTCTATTAAGTATATTGTACGATCTACATTGTATTATATGATCCGTTTAAACAAAAATTAATTAAAATATTTAATTTAAATAAAAAAATGTAGATTCAATTAAAATTAATTGTTCAATACAAACACCATAACATACATGATTATCATCTATAACCAGAAACCCAGACATCAAATCTAACTTGCCTTAAGTAGATAAATTTAAATTTTGAAGTTTGAACTGTTCATTTTATATGAGCTTAGTATTTATCTTCCCTTGAAATTTCTCTCTTTGCTGTCCAATCCACCATCTCTCAGCCTCTCCTTTAAACATAAATACTACTAATGGCACTTTTCTTGTTTCTAGAACACCACATGTTGCAAAAGATCTTCTCTATCCTCAAATAACTACAAAAGTCATCGAATATTGAGTACAGAAGAATGCCTACAAAATAGAAAAAAAAAATAATAGTAAACTGGAGAATCTTGATCAACCTTATACTCATAATCCTCTGCCCTGACCTAAAATCATTTAGATTACATTTAGTAAGCTAAAAGGCCCTAAATGTCACTAAATCATATAATGGAACTCAAATCATGGTAAATAAGCAGAATGAATATCGTCAGTTATATCATAATAGTAGCAATAATTATGATTATGAAACTGTGTAGTGCACAAATGATAAAATTTGTGAAAGATAAAGACAATTCATTGTGAAAACTTATAAAGTTGGTACAAGTAAATTAGTAAATCGGTAAGCCGATACATTAGTGACTCAATATGGAGATTGAATCGAATATACAATAGGGAAATCATGTAAATCAATAATAATAAATATTTAAAAAACTGTCAAAATTTATAATTATGCATTGTACACATAAATTTTAATCATTCTATATCAATATCCTATTAGTATCTTATATCACATGCTCAGTTTCACTAACTTAGTATAGGAATAATATGCTCATTTTAAGAACATCAGTAAATAGTGAATCAATAGTAGCAATATCGTGGTAGTAAAACAATAATCATTAGAATAATAAAATATTATGATGGTAGTAGTGAATAAATATTATAACTATCAGGTTAAACAGTAATAATGAATTAATAACATGCATTTCATTAATCAATTTTAATATTATTCTACAATGAGTTCTAGCTATCACGATATTTTTCTAGCACTTAGTAATTAATAGTTGAAAACTGCTGGCTAAATCAATAGAGTAATCTCTCTTTTCCCGTCGGTGTAGTAATAACTCCTTATAACTCAAAATCATTGTTTCAAATGAATAAATAAATGATAACATCAAACCATTATATTTAAAGTGAAACCAGTCGACCCACCATAATCTACATGTCTATCAATCTTCAACCAATGAGTTAACTAGGTTTTACTTGTTTCACACACATACATCATTATAAAAGCAATAGCTATTACCCAATCACATGCCTGTTTTCATTCTCAACACTTACATTTAACAATATACTTTTATCAGGTATTAAAATTCTATTATGAGCAAATCAAATAAAATAACATAACTTTTATTTTACTAGGTGAAATCTCAAAATCAACCACCCAAATCATTCATAATATTTAGTACTATAACTTATAAAAGTTGTATGATCAAAGCTCGATAAATTTGGTGAAAATGTTATAAAAATCAATTCAAAAGAAAACATACTGTCAAACTCAAAACATTTTAAAAAAGAGATAGGATAAAAGTTTTCTACCTCGATGTGAGCAAATTTTATAAAAGTGGTGAAGTATATCGGTGACCGAAATATGAACTTTTTCCTCTCTCTCTCTCTCTCCTCCCATCCTATTTCTTCTCACGCAAGCTGAAGCTGGAGGTGAAGGAGGTGGTTAAGTGGAGATAAAATGTATTTATAAAAAAAATTTTATTGCGTAGTTCTGTAGCACCACAACACAGTGTTATAGCTATGCATTCCAAATTCATAATTATTATAGAACATAGGCTTCAACGTTGTAAGGACCATTCAAGACACCACTACGCTTCGAAACCCAGCACCTCGATGCTCAAAGGCATAATGGTGCTATGCTGCAGTTCAAATAGGAATTTAGATTTAGTATTTTAAAGTCTTCAAAAGTTCGGGTTTTTACACTTTCCCTAGAACAAACGATCTTCTTAGAGGTTCAAAGCCACGTGGACAACTATTAACAATAACATGTGTTTTGTATAGTTTACAATGTCATTAAATATTGCACATTTTACTTTTTATTATATATAGCCTTTATTATAGCCATAAAAGTCTTATAAATTATATATATATATATATATATATATATATATATATATAATCTTTGGTACTTTCATATAATCTTTGATACTTTAGCTTCTCTTATTTTTCTCTCATTCTCCATACTCACCTAAGCTCTTGATTCTTAATTTCTTATCTAGAAGATTGCTTGCTAGTAAATTTAGGCATCTTTCATGGATAAATTCAGATCCAATATCTTGAAAGTGATTTGCAAACATAGCCATGAAAACTATCTAATTTATATATTTCACAAATAAATTCTATTATTTATCCCAATCGACACCATTATTAACGTCATTAGCTAATTTTATCGGATACTTACTGGATCATGAAGGTAAGGGCATCGATAAGGCGGAGAGGTGTCAGCAAGCACTTAAAGAATTGGATCAGTATGCAAGGTGGAGCTCATAGGCATGTGTAGCGGTGTTAAAATGGGTTTTTGGGTTGGGTTTGGGTCCAATCAAAAACTAACTGACTTCAATTTGATCCGAATTAAACCCAACCCGATTAGACAAACATATCATAAATCTAAATATGGACTTGACTCGCTCCTAATTAGAGTTGACTCAATCTAGCAATTAACCTTTCAAGTAGTTATGCATGAATGATGCGGGCATGGGCGCATGAGTGCACAAGCTCATGCAGACGAAGGGGGTGAGAGCGGGTGAGGGTGTGAGATGTGGGCGTGATTGCAGGCGTGAACACGTGATTGCTGCGACCAAGCTCATATGATGTAGGAGTCCAGTAGTGCGGGTGTGGGACTGCGACTGGGGAGTGCGTGCAACGTGAGTGAGCACAAGTGTATGTGTAGGATTGCTGCTAGTATCACAGCGTGATACTTTGTGCGAGGGGGGGGGGGGGGGGGGGGGTTCGAGTTGATTTTAGGTCAAAATGGTTTACTTTTTAGGTTTTGGATTGACTCGAATCCGGTCTGAAATTTAAAAAAGGTTATAAAATGAAATCCGAACCCGACTCGTTTGCAAAATTGGTTAACCTGAACCAAAAAATTTTTTGATCCGATTTGATTCGAGTTTTTGGTCAGGTCAAATATTAACAACCCTAAGCATGGGCATTGACATTTCAACACCATGAGTGGCAAGATTGATAGCTTGTTAATAGGGATACAATTTCTAATAGGGTAGGTATTATTTTTGAATATATATATTGAAATTTACACTTAAAATATTTAAATTTATACTAAAAAGTTACTTTATGAAGTAGCAAAAAAGTTATCTCAAATAAAACCTAAATGATTTTTCATATTATGCATGTAAATGTATATATAATTGAAATTTAAATTGAATTATACAATTTAGATAATTTCGAGCACCATCAATGCATGTGCACAACTAGGACTACTCTCCATCATCCGCACCGCCGACCTCTAGCCGCTGCTGCTTACGCCAACTGCGCAGCCAACGCGTTCTTCTGAAAACAAGGTTCTTTCCTTCATTCTCGCTTCACCTTCAAGGTACAGACCCCATAATTCCTTCGCCAGTGAGCAAGTGAACATTACGGTTTAGTTTTGGTTAGCTTGTGTATGCTTTCCAGCCCCTTCGTGAATTTTCGGCGTTCCATGCGACCTTTGAAAATCGATATATTGATGCTAACCCGAAAGTTTGGGCGCCCTAGGCAATTTTTCTGCGTCTCTGCCTTCCTTTTTCTTCTCCACCGTAGTGACGATCTCGACTCCTCTACTTAGGTTATGCTTTCTTATTGCGATTAGCGCTGATAATCAGCAAGAGGGAAATAGGGCAGTGAGGGACATCTGTATTTATGAGAATTTATTAAGAAATATATATTTTGTCGAATGACTTATATTTAGAGTATTTGTTGGATTGCCTAAAAGAGACTATTGATAATTCTGAATCTCTGACATGTTTGCTCTTCATAGATCTTCATATCAATCTTTTGCGGACTCATAAGACCGTTTTAGCCCTAATAATTCGATCGTCTACAAAGTTTCTGTTCGTTTCTCCGATTTTATTTTTTGCTTGTACATTAATCGCAGTGGACATATAATCATTGTGAAAAAATGACAATTATAAGCTACGAATTAGTAGAAAGCCTCTTGATACTGAAAGTGTTTTAGATTGTTTTATTTTATTTTTTGTTCGAACCAATAACAGGGCCTTTGAACTAAATGGACCATTGTAGCTTTTTCAATCCCCCCCAAAAATTGCTAAATTGTTGTTTGTTGGAACTCAAATGGAAGAAGCCTTGTTGCATATGAAGAGAGTATTTTTTTCTTTAGCAGGCATATATCTGGATGGAGGACTTGGGCTAAATAACAATAAAGTATTATTGCTGTTTACTGCTGCCCTGGAGCTGCGACATGTTCTTTTCCATTTTTTCATTTGATCTTCCATTTTGATTCTTTTCCTGATCTTTTGTGTGATTTTATGTAGAAGGTTATATTAGCAATATCATAAGAACCAATAAGATGGTGGTTAGGATACGACTATCAAGATTTGGGTGTAGAAACAAGCCATTCTTTCGAGTGATGGCTGCAGACAGTAGATCCCCCAGAGATGGGAGGCATCTTGAAGTTCTAGGGTATTATAATCCTCTCCCGGGTACTCTACTTTTTCTTGGTCTCCATCTCTAAATGCATTTGTTTTAACTATATCTTTTTACTGCTAGTAATAATTTTGTTTTTCATTGCATTTTCTCTTTTGTTCCTAGCCTGAGCTGAGTTTTTGGGTGTCTTGGAAGCTTACTATGCTGGCTACTGTTTTGTTATATGTTTCAGGGCAAGATGGTGGTAAGAGGATGGGGCTAAACTTTGAGAGAGTAAAGTAAGTTGCTTGTGTATCATTTGTTTTATCTTGTTGATGGTTTTTTTAGCAATTTGAAAGAATGTTTATTAGCTATGAAAAATTTTTAAAATGAATTTGTTTAATTTTTTACGTGAAGGAAAGTTATAAATGATGTCAGTTGTTTACCAGTAAAATGTTGGCTTTGATGACGTGGCCTGGAGCTACTTGGAAGTGTCTAGTGGTTTGAGTTGCGGGTTGAGGTTGAGCTGGTGGACGAGTCGAGAGATTGAGCGGCGAGTTGTGCAAGGGCTGAAAGATTGGCTAGTAATTCATTAATGGTTGAGCGAGTTGGGTTGCTAGTAGAGGTTAATCTGGTGGGTTGAGTCATGGGTCGGGAGGTCAGGTCATGGGTCGGGAAGTTGAGCTGGTGTCGCAGGTTGGGAGGACGAGCTGATGGGCGGGTATGGTCACGCGGCTTGTCGTGCAAGGGCCTAACTACTGGCCAGTCATTTTCGATTTTAATGACTAAGCCAATCGTTCTTGATCAACCCAACTGGAGGGTGGGGCTCAGGGGATGCCAGCTGGTTCATGGATAGTGGGCTGAACGGGCTTGTTTACAGACTGACGGGTGATTCACACAATTCACCTATTTTTTCTCATCTTTATCCTTCCAATCACTTTCGAATCCCTTCCCATCACTCAAGACTCATCAACTAGGTGCTTTGATGACCAGATCTTCATTTCCATAATATAATCCCTTCCCTTCTCTGCACTTATTTTTTTATTGGAGTATGTTTGATTTGTAGAGATTTTGTATGTGATATCTCATTGTCTGTGGAGTTCTTTTTTTTTTCTAATTTCTTAATTGTTGGAAAGTATTAGACCTTTCATTTTTTCAGAATGATTTCACATTGCCTGAAATGAAGTTCCATTCTGTATAACTGTATTTATTTGGAAAATGCTAGATTTGTTGATTTTTTCGAGTAATATAGCATTGCCTGAAAAAAACTTTGAATTTTAACATTAAAATTAAAATTTTTCTAGCAGAAATTTATGTTATAGCTTGATTTATGTAACACCCGAAGTGTTAAAATAAGAGATATTAATTTATGAATCCACAGATATGTTATATTTTGTTGTTATCCTCTCCACCTTTTCACCACCCTCAAGCTTTATTCACCTAGAAATGTAAATGATGCTTATGTTGATTAGTTAGTACTCCTATCATTTTACTTAGGTATCATATGCATTTTGAGCCGAAAAAATTTAATTAATCATGCGTCTGTCTTTAGATTTGAATAATTAAATATCCAAGTACTAAGACTTCAATTTAGCTAGTTTAGAATGTTTTATAAAGAAGAGCATATGACGTATCAAGAATTGAGAGTTTGAATTTTTACTCAATATTAATTCGACAGCACAAAATTTAAATATGCAAGTGGTGCAGAATGGATTCATCAATTGCATCACTTATGCTAATATATGGGGGTCAGTTGATCATTGATGATCAATTTTTTCCTACATATAATGGTGGATATAACCACCCACTTAGGAACTGTTTGGTTGAAAGAAAAGTGAATGCAAAGTAAAGCAAATGCATTATTTTTTCACTTTTTGGTGTTTGGTTGGATGAAGAGTAAAATAAACGCAGTGTATTTCATTTTAATTTATTTTTGAGGTAAAGTGTTCCTTGACCACCCAATTTGAGCAAGAATGATTTACATCGTTCAAATGCTTCCTTGATCACCCACAGTGGCTACCATCTCCATCGCCACTTACTGCCCATCGTCGGCAGCCACAATTAATAAGCGGCCCTTGCCAACGACCTCCGCCGCCACCACCGCCTGTTGCTGACCGCCACCCACTGCCGTTGCCTTGCCATCACCCACTGCCCCTCTTCCGTTGCTACCCACAGCCCCACCTCTGTCTCCTTCCTACTACCACTATCACCGCTGGCCATCACCATTGCTAGCCACCGTTGCCTACCGCCCCCATTGGTTGGCTGCCGCCGATGGCCTGCCCCATTGCCCACCGCCCTACCGCCGACTGCCATTGCCACCACAGCCGATCATCTCTGGCCACCGCTGACCCCACAACCACAGTCGCACATCGTCGGCCTTCGGCCGCTGAGACCCAACTGCCCCGGGCTCAACCATTTTATACTTTATATTGCATTCACTTCAAATTAAAATAAAATAAGTAATGTCGTGCATTCCTTTTACACTCATTCAAACAACTCCAAATTATTTCTTTAACACCACATCCTTTTACACTTCATTCCTTACTGCATTCTTATTTCAGGCAGCCAAATAGTTCGTTAATGTTCCAATTAACACCTCATTATAGGAGTTGAAATTAAAAGTACTTAGGGTGCTTCAGTATGATGCAAGAATATTCAAAGTGAGCTTAGTTAGTCGACTTTTAGTGGTTAATGGGTTGATTGAATGTTAATGGTGAGGTGTGTACTATTGCCCTGCATCATGTCACTAGTCAATTCATTGTAATATATGTGTAAGTTAAGGCTAGTAACACTACACAATCTTACATAATTAACCCGACAACTAGCCCAGTAGAAGAGTTTTATTCATTGAGTGTTTATGAAATTAGGGGGTCAAAATGGGTTTTCGGGTCGGGTTTGGATGGAACTCGGAATTGACTCAGGTCTAAACGGGTTGACCCAAACTCGACCCAATTTTGAAAACGGGTCGGAAACTCAAATCCGAACCCAACTCGTCGGGTTACCTGGTTGACCTGACCCGACCTGACCTGCGAACCCATAATACAGCCAACAAGTCTGCGGAATCGAGCTCTGCGGCCTGCGGGTAGAGTCCAAACGTGAGTGCGAGTCCATGGGATCGAGTGCTGCGGTCTTCGGGCGGAGTTCCGACGTCACGTGAGTGCGGGTCTGCGGGATAGAGCAACACAGCCTCAAGTTGCTCTTCCTATTACATTTTATGTTTGACTTTATGGTTTTGTTTTTATTGACTTTAAGGTTTTGGGTCGGGTTATGAATTTATGTTATTATCAAAATTCTAGTAATATCAAGTCTTCTAGTCAACGCGTTGATGTGAGTGCCCTCGGAACTTCCTTGTGCACTTCACCAAGTTATATTCGCCAATCAAAAGATTGGTTTGAGAATTAAAATTTAGTTAACGAAGGGCATGAAAGTATGGCTAGTGGCTTAAGTGATGAGTCTTCTGATTTGGGTGAGACAAACGATGAAGACTACCTGCAGTGCAGAGTTTACTGCAAGATTACTGTGGAAGGACCAATAATACATTAGATTAAATGGTTAGTTTGAATGAGTTTGCAAGGACATGTTAGAATGCAAAAGAATAGGATATGTGTATTATGTTTGATGGTTGACAACAATGTTGTTACACACGAATAACATATTCCTAATGAAATTGTTTAGGGCATGTGTTTTGTTACCAAAAGAGACTTATAATTTACACTATTTAGTTGGACAATCATAAATAATATTGAATTTCAAGTTATTTTATCAAATAAATAAAAATATATAATATGTTGTGTGCGTTATAAAGTTCTAACTAGACCTTGCAAATGTTGCCTACATGCAAACTCTAACAAGTGTTTGCATGGGACATGGAAGGTATCATCTGCTAGATATGGTCATAAATGCATTGATACCCTTCTTCTAGCTGGCATAGACAGTGCAACTCCAAATTCATAAGTTATTTTATCCAGTCTATTGTAAGACAAGAGATTAAATAAAGCTTCATGATATCATTGGCCGGATTGAGTCAAATTTTAATATTCGAGTGTCTTATATGAAGGCATAAGATGTTCGAAGAAAGACCATCAAATTTATTTTTGGTAGTTAGGAAGAATCTGTTCGAACTATTAACCTTCTGATGGAAGCTATGGTCTTTGTTATGCCAGGAACTATTTATAGATTAAACTGCACAGATATACATAAATTTGAACTACTTTTATGGGCATTTGGTCTATGTATTTTTGGCTGGGCCTATTGTCGACCAATCCTTAGCCTTGACGATGCTAAATATTGATGTGGGCTCTGAAAACTTGTGCCCCAGCCTCCCTGCTCTTGTTTTTATTTCGCTTTCTGCTTTCGAAGGGGGGGAGTTTTAACATATTAGGTTCCGAGGAAAATTTTAGGAAGGCAGATTAAGATTGTAGATAAGAAGACACACCCAGAAATTTCACTCTCATTTTGCAAGGACTTTATGATCCGAGTTCTAGTTTCTTATAGGCGCAAGCCCCTATAGTTAATTTCCCCTTCCGATCACGAGAGAGAACTTTCGATTAAGGCTAATCGTCGAGTGAATACGTCATATCCGTAGATATGTGGTTTCCAACATATAGTAGCAACATTGGGTTGAGATATTTGAGAAGTTTGATATTTAAAATTGAAATTTCACCATCTTGCACTTAAAGCGGATGGTGGGGGGAGTGATAATGAGCCTGATCAAGATCCCATGGTTCGGTCATCCCAGGTCATCGCGGTAATTGGTCTACTTAGCCAGAGGAGGTAGTTGACCGAACCTTACAGAAGGATTATTGTCAGCTGCCATGGGTTGTGTCGTCTAAGAGTATCTTGTAGACCTAGGGTAGATGTTTATTTAAGGGGGCAAATTTGAATCTACCTTAGCTGACAGAGGGATTTGTGCCCTACCGATTATATTCTATTGATTCATATCTCAAGGGTTTGACGCCATTGGGGAGCATATGGGCGCTGACTATGACTGTAATATAATTGTGTCATTTCATGGCAAACCACCCAGTTTAGAGGGTCCCGGTCATAACTGTTTACTTGTGATGTCATTTGGCTACGAAATCACCGGTTAGAGGACATATGCTATGTCCTTACTAATAAGAGACAGATTGAGAATGAATTATAGTGGATAAGCCTTTGCATACCGACAAATATGATGTCCACATGATTACACATTACAGTCCCCTTGAGAAATTCTAAGTTTTATCTTTCTCTATCTTCTAATGGTAAAACTGACTTAAAACCTTAAATTTGGGTTTGTTCAGCAAAGTTGTGGAATTGAGTGTAATATGAGCTTTAGAGAAAGCATAGACTCGATCAATTAAGTGACAAAAACTGAGAAGATGTTCATGAATCTTTTTTTTTTCCCTACCGTTTTTTCCTCCAAATCTATGTTCATGAATCTTACTTGACATTCATTTGTGAAGTTTTTGCAAATGCCTTTCCCTTAATACTTTCATCTTCTATAATTGAGGTAGGACATCTATAGTGTAAGGTTTCCTGATGTAACTAAATGATGCGATGAATTAATTTAAACATGCAAAATTCACATTTTACAGATCACTACTAATAACCACTTGTCTCGTTTTGATGCAAGCCAAAAATACAAAAAACTCGCACAAGTTATAATTGAATGATTGTTGAATTTGAATGTTTGTGAGGAATTGGAGATCATAAATATACATTTTGATCAAAATTCACAGTACAATGAAAATATCCATATTGTTATGGATTTGACTAAAGTTCATAACACTTGCAGAACATTAACGAAATATATAGGTGGCAAAATAACAAGGAAAGATTCACCAAATTATAGATTCTATTCTCTTGCAAGTACAAGGAGATAATATCTCCTGGAGGTTGGCAATCAATACTTTCACATTAATAACTTGCACTCAACTAGCACGCAAGTTTGAAAGGGAAATAATAATTTCGTTCAGAAAACAGTTGTTCTTTGAATGCTTCTCGTAGCTTCTCATATTTATAAACCTCAAATTTCCCTAAGGTAGATAGTCCTTGATTCCAAATTTATTGAAGTCTTGGTACTTAACCCATTGAAATGAAAACCAAACAAGCCTCCTAATATGAGCACTGGAACAACACACAAGTAATGACCATTCGAGGAAACAAAATCAATGATCTTGAAGACTTGACCCTAAACCATGTTAACCCACATAATTAACAATCATATCTTTTATGTTGGTTCTGGATATCTTTTGGCTTGATTACTGTTTTACCTTTTTTAGCTAGAATGTTTAGAGTTTCTTTAGATGTCTTGGGTCTATTGTTCAGAGTGATGGTGAAATAGATGGAGATATTATTAGCAGAATTCAAGTTGGATGGTTGAAGTGGAGGAATGCATCATGCTTGTTGTGTGATAGAAAAGTCCCCTCAAATTTAAGAGAAAATTAATAAGATGGTGGTGAGACCTGTAATGCTTTATGGTGCAAAGTATTGGCCATTAAAAGAGAAAAATAATATTAAGTTAAGTGTTGCAGAGATGAAGATGCTCAGGTGGATGAGTGGCTTTACTCTTAGAGACTGAATACGAAATGAGCATATACATGAAAAGGTTAGAGTAGCTCTAGTGGAAGATAAGATTAGATAGAGTCGCTTTAGATGGTTTGGTCACATAAAACAACGGCCTTCTGATGACCCGGTTAAGAAAGTAGATGTATTAGATTTGGCTTATGTTAAGAAAAGTAGAGGTAGACCTACAAGGACTTGGTTAGAAAATATTAGAAATGAGTTTTCTTTTTTAGATTTAAATGAGAATTTGACTCTTAATAGGACAATGGAGAAAAAGTATTCATGTAAACAACCCCATGTAGTGGGATAAAGGCTTGAAGTTCTTTTATCATTCTATGTAATCAAAGAAAAAGTTGATAGAAATTCTAGTTTTGCCTTCAATTTCTTACTTATTAATTATTATTTTTCTTGTCTATTATTACTAAAATCCATCAGCCTGTTGTGTGATATTCATTTTCAAGTATTCTTATGCAACCTGGTAACATTTTACTTAATAGTACTGCTAGATTCCCCAGAAAAATCCACACAAAATGGCATTGGGCTCCACTTTGCATTGGTGGACTAATTAAAGTGGGAGGATTACATACAATCTTGTGTGGGAGCATTGATTGGTCCACCTAAGCAAAGTGTTTCCCAATTCTGTTTTTTTGGATGAATTTATTTATGAGGTGAAACTTTACTGTTTTCTTGAACATGCCATATAGCTTCCTTTGTGTAGGGCTTTTTGCAAAATGTGGGTTGTCACCAAGACACTATTATTGAGGTGTTGATGAGTGGGGCTTTGTTTTACTTCGTTTCTCATCTGACCAATCTATACGCAGCCAAAATCTGACCCTTTTAATATTTGATCACTGCTAGCCTAAGTCGACTGAAATGTGCAACTCATCTAGGCACCAATGCCTTGTAGCAACCATTATAACCTAGCTTCTCATCATTATTATATGCTCAACTTAAAAAAACCGTTAATCCTCTCAAAATAATTTAAAATAGCCTATTTCTCTGATTGACCTGAAATTAGTATGTCATAATTTGTTGATCAGAACTTGATTCGCATGTGTTTCTGCCATGCCTACAGTTTTCTTAATGGTTAGCTTTGGTTGGACTGAGATGCCCAAAATTTTCTTAATGTAACCATTATGAGCTTCAAATCCTCTCTTTTTTTTCTTAGCCAATGTATAATCCAGGAGGCTTTGGTGGTATAGAAACATCATGCATGCAAGCGACCACTTTGTATGGCAAGCTGGATTGCATGAGAGCAAGATACAATTTTACTATGCTTTGTCTCTCCTCCATGTATGGATTTTCTTATCATTAATCAAAGGAACATTTTCTAATTCCTAAAGAGAAAGGATAAGGGTGTGCTGAAAATACAAAATATGAATATTTGGTGGGATTCTAAATTACAGAAATCATTCTCTTCTACATAAAAGAGTGCTAACTGCTTGTAAGGAGGGATGAATCTTCGAAATAAGTAATAATATCTTCTAATTAGTTTGACTTAAGTTTTTCGATAGGTAAGTTTAAATTTTATCTTTTTCTTTGATGACATTCTAAGTGGCTATTTGGTTGGATGAAAAATGAATGTAGAATAAAATGAATATAGTGTAAAATAAATGCAGTGTATTTGAACTTTTTAGAGTTGTTTTGATGAATATAAAATAAATGTATTTAATTTTTTTTTAGCTTGAAGTAAAATAAATGTAGTGTTAAGCACAACGATGGTGGTGATCTGTGGCCAGTGGCCGGCGGCCAACGGCTATTACGATGGTGGAGGTGGTTGAGGGTGAATGTTATGTGGTGACATCCAATGGTGGGTGGAAGCCGACGAAGGTAGTGACGATGAGCAGCGGGTGGCCAATGATGTTGATGGCAGAGAATTTAAGGTGTACTTGGAAGTTGGCTAAATCTAGCAATTTTCAAATACACCAAAATTGAATTAGAGGATAAATTCTAGATACTTTATTTTTTTTCCTGTATTTTTTTTACTTCAGAGCAAACACTAATATTTTCAAGACCCTGGCATTTGGAATACTTTACACCCTTTTATTTCAAGCCAAATTGCCCCTAAATTTTTTAGGATTTAAGTTTAAAGTTTATCATACAATTTTTTTTGTTCTCCTCCCCCCTTCCCATTGATTGAGTCTCACTATTCCTCCCTTAGTCATGAAAACCTCTGTACATGCGACATTTAGAAAACAAGGTAGTTGGTTTATTCTTCTAGCCGAAACTAATTTGTTTTGGTCGAAATTGATCAGAATGAGAAGTTTTAATTTGTACAACCTTGATATATATAAGCAACATAAATTATATCTTTTTCTCGTTTGAAAAATTAATCACATTCTTTCATTTTGTTTAATGTAAAAATGAGATGATCTAGATTTAAAAGCCTCTTTAAATTTCGATTTTATATAATCAAACACACATATGGTAAGTTGATTTTATGGAAAATATTGAGATAAGGAGATGTGCAATCAATGCATGAATATATAATGCATTTCTAAAGGCATGCAATTGCCATGGAAATCTACCTAGAAGGAAAAATTGTTTTCATGAAATATCTTGTAGGGTTATATGAAAGCCTCTTATGAGAGCTAAAATTATTTTCTATTGGGAGCATCTTAATACGAAGCTCTAGAGCCATTGTAATTGAAAAGACGAATTGGATCAAGAATAACAACGAGAATGGAAGCTCTCTTAAAAATATAAGCAAGATGTGACAAGCTCGAGTAAGATAAGAGGCAAGGATTGAAGCCTGACTATGCTAACTAAAAAACATGTAAGCTATTCATAGTAGGAATGTTTAAGGTCTCACCCTGAAGGAGGACAATGAAAAATGTGGACAAGCCCATGGAAAACTCTTATTATATAGGTTGAGGAAGTGGTAATTCATAGATAATGTTGCATGTATTTAGTACTCTTAGATATACGAAATATAATTCTAGACAATCCATATTTATGAGATAGAGATGTATGCATTTTAGAAGAGAAGAAAAATATATTTTTCTAGAAGGGAGAAATGAGTATGTTATAACCATAATTACTAATGAAATGATGGACCTGAAATTAGTAACAAAGCAGGCCAAAAGTAGGTTAGCATCTTTATAAACTATTAAGCCATCTTCTTCTAACAAAGTACCATATCACATGCCATCCAAGTTGTTAACATACCAAGCTAGGCAAGTAACGAGGAAGCGATACTCATGCATGCCTAAGCAATCAAGGCATTAAAGTTGCCGTCTAAACAACGAGAAAAAACAAAATCAATTGCAAGAGCTAATTAAAGCCAAAGAGTGTGTTTTTTTTTTTTTTTGGGGGGGGGGGGGGGGGCTCTTTTAAGGAGTAAAAACATTATGCATGGCAAGTTATATTATATGGAAGCAATACACAAGCAGCACCATCTTTTCTCTTTCCTCAGTGCATTGGTTGCCAAAGCATTTAGTCAAGGGGAATTTTCAAATTCTTGTAGGAGTGTTGACCTGCCGAATAAAAAAAAGGGGATCGTGCATGCTTGTCCTGCGCCGAACCTCGCACGCCGACGCCATTCCTCCCACGATCGAAGTCCCGTCTCGCCATACCGCCACGACCTACTCCTCGCGTTGTTAAATACCGAAGGAAGCGAAGGCCCCGACCTCTCTTCTCCCTCTTCCTCTCGCACGCTACTTCGGCCCTCCGTTGTCGTTCGATTTCACTCACTCGACGACTTTCCTTTCCTGTCGGGTCGGAAGCTACGACATTTGATCGAAGGCAATGACAAGAGCCACTCGCTGTGAAGTTAACTTCCTCTTGATCATGCGCTTCTTTGGCCTCTTCGTTGTTGTTCGACTTCACTTCATTCGACGACTTTCCGTTTTGTCGGATCGAGAGCAACAACAGGCCCTCGCTCACTACGAAGACAACTTTCTCCCTCGCGACGCTTCTCCAGCTCCTTCGTGGCTGCTCGACCCAGCCCCTTCGACGACTTTCCTTTCCTGTCGGGTCGGAAGCTACGACGTTTGATCTGAGGCAATAACAGGAGCCACTCGCTGTGAAGTTAACTTTCTCTTGATCGTTCGCTTCTTCAGCCTCTTCATTGTTGTTCGACTTCACTTCATTCGACGACTTTCCTTTTTGTTAGATCGATAGCAACAACATGCCCTCGCTCACTGTGACGGCAACTTTCTCCCTCTCGACGCTTCTCCAGCTCCGTTGTGGCTGCTTAACCTTGCCCCTTCGACGACTTTACCTACTTGTCGGATAGGAAGTTTGACATTTTGATCGGAGGCAGCAACAGGGAGCTCGCTCGCTGTGAAGGAAATTTTCTCCCTCACGCGTTCTTCTTCGGCCCGTCCTTGTTGCCCGACTTCCTCACTCGACGACGTTCCTTCTTGTTGGACGGAAGCAACAAAGGGAACTAGCTTGCTGTGAAGGTAATTTCTCCCTTCTGCAAGCTCCTTCGATCAAATCCAATAAATCTGGATTTTAATTAATTATAATAATTATTAATTATATTTAATTATAATTATAATTAATTAGTAGTTAGTAATTAATTATTAATTATAATTATTTGGTTAATTATAATTAATTTTGATTAATTATAATTAGTTATTAATTATAATTTTAATTAATTAATTAATTAATTATAATTCATATTAATTATAATTAATAATAAAAAAGAAATGAATAAGAGAAGAAAAAGAAAAATCCCTCTCTTACATCGATGTGCGTGTCAAGCCGTCAAACTGCCCATACATGCTTTTATCTAGCGTGGTGGGAAGGAAATCCTGTGCGACACCTACGATGAGGTAGGTGAGCAGCCCTTGATCCTAAATCTTATCCTCGACGTTCGTGTCGAGCCGACAAACCACCCATACACATTTTTCTCTAGCGTGGTGGGAGGGAACCCGGTGCGACACCTTCGACGAGGCGGGTAGGTCTGGTGCATGATTTTCTTAGTGTGGTCGGGATAATCTTAAGTATGCGGCTCTGTACCTGCGGGGAAATAACTGTTCTATTTTGCAACAAGTACCGAAGACCTATATACGCCTTTCTCTAGCATGGTGGGGATGAAGATTTTATGACCGCGGTATCCTACTGTACACGCTTTTCTCTAGCTTGATAGAAGACCAAGTTTTCCATAGTTTTCCCCTAAAAATAAGAGACACCGGGAGGCTGCCGAAATTTTGGGTGAATATAAGACTGCACTCGGACCTGATTTGGACTCAAATGAACACGAACTAGTGGACTTGAGCATGAACTACAAGGACTTTTATTTGAACATAACTCAAATGATTAATCAAGACATGAACCAAATAAAATAAGTTTGAACTTGAACCGTAATTGAATATCAAGTGAACATAATTTGAACTCAAGCGAAGGCTTTAGTTGGACCACAAGACTAGGCTTTGGACGAATGAACAAATCAAAGTCTAAATGCATGGTCGTCCAAGTGAACAAGAAGTTGCAAGTGGGAGATAAAATCTCAATGCATGCGAAAGATGATCAAGGAAACCCAAGTGATTTAGAATTTGCAACCAAACTAACAAAGCTTCTTATAAACATAAACAATGCAACACATTTGAAGCACATACGAGTCCCTACGAGGTCAAATGCGCCATACTTGCAAAGATAATAAGACAGTTGCAGAATGTATGGGTGTCCCCTGTATGCATTATTGAAACCTCCAACACTAGCGACATTGCCTGTTGATTGAAGAAGGCGACACTGGATATCAATAGCGAAGGACCCATTGCCGCATAGTTGTAAATGATAAAGGTGGACATAATGCGGGTGTAATAGACTCCTACGACAATCCCTACAAGGTCAAATGAACTATACTTGCAAACAATAGTAACAAGTTGCAGAGTTTATATGCAACTACCATATATACTAATGTAATCTCCAATATAAGCAAGTGTCTACAGATTGAGATGGCAACACTGTCAATTGATGGTAGAAGATCCGTCCTTGCAAACAAGTACATCAAACCATCTGAGATTGGTGAAAGGTGAATATGATGCAGGAACAATGGTTCTTCTACGAACACTTCCAGGAGGTCGTAGTGAATACAACAGACCCCTATAAATAAATATAGCTACTTGTAGATAACAACAATAGGTATATCGTAAGTACAACGAACCCTCGTGGACACAAGTACATATATCACCCACAACAACGGTGATTGAGATGCTGCGAATATGTCGAGTATGAAGACAACTCGAGGTATGGAGAATGACACCTTGCAGAATGGAAGAGATGTTTGAATAAATTTGAACTAAACTTCTTGGTGTTCCAAAATTTCTTTTTGACCCTATACTTAGGAAGAAAATAGTTCTGACATCCACAAGCATTGGAAATGACAAATCTTTAAAGGAGTTCCTTTCAAGGCATCAATCACAAATTTCAATAAAGACCTCTCGATGATTGAGAAAATAGAGTCCACATCAAAATAGAGAGGTATCTTGTGACAATTAGATGACAATGCTATGATCCACCTATAAGCAAAAGCAGGAGATTCGTTGGTGCACTACATCCACCTACAGAAAGCAACTAGTGCACAACAATTTACCTATATACAACGGGAAGATAACCAGTACAACGCCACGCCATCAGATCCGTAACGTCCTTGCAAGCAGACAGAAGGCGTTTACAAATATTTCAAAATACTCCTGTACATGCACCGTAGTTTGTATAAACATATGTACACAAGGGGTTTGTGTAATTATAAACCCGCATGGGCCCCGACGAGCATGTTTTCGAAATACACGTGACGTCTAGGGATACTGCGCGGATCAATAAATTTGAAGCCGATCCTCTTAAGCAGGTAAATAGGACTCGACAAGGTTCAAAAAATAATTATAAAGTATCCCAAAAACCCGCATGGGCCCCGACGAGCGTGTTATTAGTACACACGTAACGTTTATGGATGCTGCGCGAGTCAATAAGTGAATTTAAGTTCGAACCCGATCCTTTTATGCGGATCAATAGGAGTCGACAGGGTTCGAGCCATCAAACAAATATACGGTTGTAACAACCAATCTATTTATCTTAATACATTTTGATAGGAAATACTTGAGTTCGCAAGTAACCCTAAGGTAATACTTGAGTTCGCAAGCAAACCTACCCACAATTAGTATGAAACAAAGAGGAAAATTGCTGTTCGCAGAGAGAAAACAGCCTAAACAGTGGGAAATCTGAGAGAAACTTAAGAGAACTTCGTAGGAAATCAAAGCAAACACTTGTATTCCACTAGTAGACGGAAAGCACTTGCAAGATACAATTTTTCTTCTATCCGAGAGGAAGGAAATACTTTCCACAATCTCCGACAATGCCAAGAACCCAAGAACAAAACCTAGATCTCAAATAAAATTCAAATTCAAGATAAGAGCCAAAATCTCTCCATAACTCATAATTAAAGACAAAGGAAAAATACAAATTTCCTAAAACAGCCCCTCATTCAAAAATTTCCCTCTCAAAATGGATTTAACCCCAAGTGGGGCCCACAGGGACTTTCGGCCCCCCCCTTGCTGCTTCCGCTCAGTTAGGCCCCACCTGGTATAAAACTGGACCGGTCCAATTGGGACCGGTCCAAACATAACACATTCATATTATGCCTTCAAGGCTTATAATGATGAGAATTCACTAATAAAGGCACAAAGCCTACAACGAACTCGATCTTCTATTAATAGCTCGATAGAGTCGACAAGGTTCAGTTTATAAATGAAAATGCCCCCGAACACCCTGATGATGGCCGTGTTGAATGGTTATCTCAACTGGTGGGGTTAATTCCAAACACTTTCAAAGTTTCTTCAAACTTTCACAAAAATTCAAATATTTTCAAGTGACGTCACCCCGATGATGGCCGCGTTGAACGTAGATCTCAACTAGAAGGGTGATTCAAATACTTTCAAATGCCTCCCAAAAGTTCATTCAAATTTCAAAACTCCAAAAATGTCATTTGAAATTCCCATAATCATCCAAATCTAAATATTTAAATTTGAAATTCAACAATCAAAATAGTTCCCTTCGAAATAGTTTGCTGGGGTGGATAAATTTAAAACTACTTCAGCTCACATAGAGCTAATGCCTAGTCGAAAATATCACTAGGATCCATTTTCAAACAAACTCCTGTCAGTAAGGACGTGGTACATGTCTTTTGACCGGCAGTTTTATTGCTAAATTACACTGCATGATAAACAGTTATGACCCGGGTCCCTCTGAATCGAGTGGTTTTGCCTACAAATGGTACAACGAAATACCGGTTATAGCCAGAGCCAATACGTTCCTTAGTGACATCAAATCCTTGATATATGAATCAATAAGATATGATCGATATGACACAAAGCCCTCTGTTAGCTAAGGTGAATTCAAAATTCCTCTCTTAGGCAAATATCCAACTCAAGTTTACAAGGTCCCCTTGGACGAAGCAATTCATGGTTGCCGACAAGGATCCTTCTGTCAGGTTGGGTCGACTACCTCCTCTGACTAAGTAGACTAGGGACCATGATGGTCCGGGACGACGGAACCATAAGATCTTGATCGGGCCCATCATCCATTCCCCCACCATCTGCTTTAAGTGCAAGATGATGAATTTTTTTTTTTAAATATCAAACCTTCAAATTTTCAACCATTTTCAAATACCTAAGCTCATGCTGCTACTATATGCCAGATGCACGTATTTATACGTATCTTATTGACGACTAGCCTTACTCGAAAGTTCTCTCTCGTGATCGGGAGGGGTAATTAACTATAGGGGCTTGCACCTATAGGAAACAAGAACTCAAATCATAAAGTCCTCGTAAAATGAGGGCGGAATCTCGTGGTAGTGTCTTATCTACGAACCCATCTGCCTTTCAAAATTTACACCAGAACTTATTCCATTAAAGCTCCCTCGCCGAAAAAAAAAAGCAATCAGCGGGCGGAGGCTAGGGCCGAATTTTTGGAGCCCACAAGGAGGAAGGGATAATGATGCACTTAAAATACTGAGAAGTGAATAATAGGAGTTTTAAATTGGAGAAATTCAACCCCTCCTGCATGAAGGAATCCGACCACTTATAAGAAGAATGAATCTTTTAAATGAGGAATATCCTCCAAATAGCCGGATTATAAATTTGCCAATATCTAACTTAAAATTTAATTAACGGAATTTTCAATCATCCCCTTCATTATATATATTGATATGAGGCTGACCAGAAGCAACTCAGTGTTGGATCAATGTCCACCTACATTGAGTGAAACATTTAGCCAGGTACTTGTCGCGTGAACAAGTGCTGTTTTGCCTGTGGTTTAAAAATGAAGTCACTTGATGGCAATGAGGTACATAGTGTGGCTTAGCTTATAATACTTTTGCTTTTATGCGCGAGGCTCATTAGTTTCAATGAACTTCAAAAATCTCTTGATGCTATGTTTTTTCCAAAATGCTTCCTATTAGCTTTATTTCCATCCAAGAATTTCATATCTTTACAGCAATGAACATATGATTCTTATCATTTTGGTGTAGATATTGGTTATCAGTCGGAGCTCAGCCATCAGATCCTGTACAGAGGATCCTCTTCAGAGCAGGTCTTCTGCCCCCACCACCAATGCTTGCAATAGCACGCAAGGGTGGTCCCCGTGATACTCGTCCCATCGATCCAATGACTGGTCGCTTCCTGTCCTTGAAGGATTCTCAGATTGCAGATCAACCAGAAGAAAAGGATCAAGGAGAATTTTGAGTTGACCTAGTATTGGCTTTGCTTGTAATAGTTTAATTAATCATACTACAATTTTTTTTTTTTTTTTGAAAATTTTCATGATTCTCATAGAAGTTTTGAATATTATGATATTATGGCATCATATTCCTTTTATTGTATCATTTGGTCTTCATATATTAGGAGAAGCTTGATCGTAATACACATGCATTACTCTGGGAAGAATCCATGAAGATCAATTTTCTCTATGATTTTACTAAGCCAAATGTTAGGATGCATTGAAACTCAATGGAGTGAATAATAAATGAACAAGAATTTGAGTTGTTAGAGTAAGGTGTCATTAAGCTAAAATGCTTGTCATCTGGATCTACAATTGCGACGACATCTAGGAAAGATTATAGCTGGAGGATTTGTGTAGATTATTGAGCATTGAATAAAATTATAATTGTGATTTGATAGCCATTTTTTAGAATGGAAGATTTATTGGACCAATTAAAGCATACCATAGTCCTTGTGCATGATTTCAAATCTAGCCACTACCAAAGCTGGTTGTTGATCTTTAGATCTACTTTAAAGAGAATTGTTGCTTTAACAATGATTCAATATCTGCATCACAAAGGTTAGAGAATAAGAATTTCAGAGTGAAACAAAGAGGAATGACAGAAAAGCATCTTTCATATATGTGCCTTATGAACTATAGTCAGTCTTTAAGTAAGGAAGAAGATGACAAGGCCGTTAGACAACAATGGATGAAATTGCTCATTGTGTAGAGCATCAACGGTAGGAGGGAAAATGATGTGGTAGCCAAATCAAGTGGTGGAGAGGCCAGCCAACTGATCAGTTATCGCCTCCCCTCAATTTAACAATATGTTCTTGAGTTACTTAGTAGTAGACAATGATTTTGGTGAAGATATCGGCTAGTTGATATTTAGGGGAATTGTGTTGAACTGTAATATGATGTAGTTTGATGCAATCTCAAATAAAATGGAAATCTACTTCGATGTGTTTGATTCAAGCATTAAACACAAGATTATTAGCAAGAACAAGTGCTGAAATGTTTTCATAGAATATTGTAGTAGGAGATGCAGCAGGTATGCTAATCACCTTTAGTAGTCGGCAAAGACATTATACCACTTGCAGTAGCTAACGCCATGTATTCAGCTTTGGTGAATGAGCGGGCAACGGTTGTTTGCTTTTTAGCACACCATGAGATCAAATTGTTCACAAGAATTGCATAGTGAAACATAGAGGAATGATAGAAAAGCATTTTTCATATATGTGCCTTATGAACTGCATTAAGTCTTTAAGGAAGAAGTTGATAGAGCCGTTAGACAACAATGGCTGAAATTGCTCATTGTTCAGAGCATTAATGACAGGAGGGAAAAATATGTTGTAGCCGAATCAAGTGGTGGAGAGGCCAACCAACTGATCACACGCATGTGTGATTATCAAATAGAACTTATCAATTATCACCTCCCCTCAAGTTAACAATATGTTCTTGAATTGTTAACTTGTTGCATGAGTATTGAAACTGAGCAGCAAACAATGATTTTGGTGAAGATATCGGCTGGTTGATCTTTAGAGAAAATGTGGTGAACTGTAATGAGATGTACTTTGATGCAAACTTGAATAAAATGGTAACATACTTCGATGTGTTTGGTTCAAGCATGGAACACAAGATTATTAGCAAGAGCAAGTGCTAAAATATTGTCACAGAATAGCGGAGTGGCAGATGCAATAGGTATGCTAAAATCCTTTAGTAGTCGGCGAAGCCAAACTATATCACTGGTTGCAGTAGCTAATGCCCTGTATTCAGCTTTGGTGAATGATCAGGCATTGATTGCTTTCTTTTTAACACACCATGAGATCATATTGTTCCCAATATAACCACAATAACCTATGATTGATCTTTGACTTATAGTATTAGCTGCCTAGTCTGAATCAGAGTAAGTATGAAGGTTAAGTGAGGAAGTAGTAATAGGAAGCCCAAGATGAAGTGTTTCACAAAGAAATCAAAGAACTTGTTTCGGCAGTTGATAATGTAGTGTATATGATTGATGCATATGCTGAAAAAGTAGGTTGACCACAAATGAGAGATCGGGATGAGTGAGTGTAAGATATTGAAGCGATCCAACAAGCTGTCGATATAGTTCATGTGTTCATAATAAGGTTGCGTCAGGTGGAATTGGCAGGATTTTAGTAGGCAAAGGGGTGAGAACAAGCTTTGAATCCTCCATGACAACCTTTTCTAGTAAATTTGCAACATTCAAAGCTTGAGATAAATGAAGACCGCTGTGAAGGTGCACTACTTGAATGCCAAGAAATTTAAAAACATAATCGAGAATCCTCATTTGAAACCGTGATTGCAAGGCATGGAAAAGTGAATTGATAATTGTAGTGTTGTTGCATGTGAGTAATATGTCATCCACATAGACTAGGAAGTATAGTTGATTACTGCCTTTAAAAAATACAAGCAAAGAGGGGTCAGTCGAGTTAACTTGAAAACCAAAATTGTGAGAAAAGTGGCGAAAGTGGCAAACCACTATCCCGGTGCCTATTTGAGGCAATAAAGAGCCCTTTTGAGTAAACATACATGATTTGGGAGTTGAGGGTCTTTAATTCATGGATGATGCATCATGTAAATTATTTCATCTAGTTGTCCATATAGAAAGGCATTTGATACATCAAGCTGTAGAATAGGCCACTTATAGTTGAAAGCCACATCGACGAGGATACGAATGGTAGGGAATTTAGTAATGGGGGCTAAATGTATCAAAGTAATCCAGGCCATAGTCTTGATTGAAATATTGAGCAACCAGCCTAGCCTTATATCAAGAAAACAAGCCATCTGAATGGTATTTGGTGTAGAAAAGCCATTTGCAACCAAGGACATTAAGATGAGGGTAATGGGGAACTAAGGTTCAAGTTCTTTGGCTTTGAAGGGCTTCAAACTCGGTAGACATTGCTTTCCTCTTGGCAACATATTTAACAGCTTTTGGATAATAAATTAGATTGGTTGGAATTATTGAGTGTTGTAAATCAAATATTTATTGTTATTGTACCGTTATGAATTCGAATAATCATAGGATGTTTTGGTTGAACTTTTGGTGGGGGGAGCAACTTGTGTTGAGTTGGAAGAACTGGAGTTGGTTGATGATGTAGTAGAGGGTGAAGGTGTAGTGTGGGGTAAGGTAGTTTGGATGAAGTTAGTAGAGGTTGATGTTGGTGTAGGGATAGTATAGGATGGTCACTACAGGAAAATCACCGATTTTCGGCGGCCTTTTCCGGCGGTAATTTAACCTTTTCCGGCGGTTTTGAGGTTTTCCGGCGGTTCATTTACCGCCGGAAAAAACGGCGTAGGAAAATAAATACCGGCGGTTTTTGCCGGCGGCGAATTATTCCGGCGGCTCTCCGGCGGTCATAAACCGCCGGCCAGATTAAAAAAAAAAAAAACTGGCCGTGACCGCGCACACCCGCTCCCGGCTCCCGCTGCCGGCGATGCGCCCCGCTCCCGGCTCCCGCTGCCGGCGACGTGCTCCGCTCCCGGCCAGTGACCGCGCACACCCGCTCCCATTTCCTGCGCGTGTGCGCCCGCGACGTGCGCCCTCGGCTGCAAGCGGTGAGGCTCGAACGGGAGACCTGTTGGATTAAACCCCTGCTATCAACCAAATTGCCAAAGGTCAAAATAAGATTTTATTCTCAATAGGTTTTATTTAATCTATATTCTGACTGTAAATAAATAAAATTTTAATTATTAAAAAAGGAAGTAATTAATTTAAAATAAAAAATTAATATTTAATATAATATAAAAATTAACTAACTAATTAATTTAAAAATGAATATTAATTAAATAGTTAATATAACTTTTAATAATTATTTGTTAAATCATTTAAATAGTTTAAATTTATTATTATTTTTTAATTTTTAAAAGCCGCCGGAAAAATGGAAAAGCCGCTGGAAAATTCCGCGGGATAATTTTGCGGGAAATTAGCCGTCGTAAAATTTTGTGGGGAAATTAGCCGTCGGAAAGCCGCCGGTAATCCGTCGGAAAGCCGCCGGAAAATTTTGTAGGAAATAAGCCGCCGGTAATCCGTTAAAAACTGCCGGAAATCCGCCGGAAACCAGACTGCCGGAAAGCCGCCGGAAAATTCCGCCGGTAATAAGTGATTTTCCTGTAGTGGGTGGAACAAGTAGTGAGGGAGATAATGCTGGAGAAGGTGGCGATGAATGTGAAGCATTTGAGCTTGATTGGAAAGGAAAAAAATAGACTCAAACAATTTGACATGGCATGAGAGTTGTATATGACCTATGTGAGAATTGAAACATTTGTACCCTTTTGTGGCATCATCATATTCGAGAAACAAACATGGATGAGAGAGGCTAAAATTTGTGATGAATATGAGTAGGGTTCCATGTATAACAAAAGCAACCAAATACTTTAAGGTTAGAATAATTTGGTGGGCAATGATACATAAGTTCATAGGTTGATACATTTTGAGTAGATTTGGATGGTAACCAGTTTATAGTGTAGACTATAGTGAGTAGAGATTCTATCGAAAAATGATTTGGTAAGTGGGCATGAAATAACATTGCTAAGGCAATCTCAATAAGATGCCTATGTTTTCTTTCAGCAACACCATTTTGTTGAGGCATATATGGATGGGTAGTTTGATGCACAATGACACATTGCTTGAGATAAGTATTAAAAGCATGATTGATGTACTCTCTAACACCATCAGATCTTAAAATTTTAATGGGATGATAGAGTAGCTTTTCCACAAGTGTTTTAAATTACAAAAAAGTATGAAAATTTTTAGATTTATTACGAAGCAGATAAACCCAATAAAACTGAGTATAATCATCAACAAATTATAACTTTGCAAGGATGAACTTGGGGAGGGTCCCCATACAACAGAATGTATTAGTTGTAAACAACTAGCAATTTTAGGTGTAGATAAAGCAAAGGCTTGTCTATGAGATTTAGCTCACACACAGGTAGAGCAGTGAAAACTAGAAGAATATAGTTTGGTTGTGGGAAGTGATGCTGAGAAGAGCTGTATAGTTGATAGAGATGGGTACCCGATACGTTAATGCCACATAGCTTAATACAATTCAGTGATATGAAGGAAAAAAATAGAGCTGGATGGAGCGAAAGTAGCAGCTGGATGCATTTTAATTGGGTAGAGACCATGATGACATGGACCATGGAGGATAGTCTGATTGGTTTGGGCATCGTTGCTGACAAAATCATTAGAATCAAAGAGAATGAAACAAGAGTTATCATTGGTTAGCTTGTTTATAGAGAGGAGATTATATGAAAGATGAGGAACATGTAAAACTCAAGTAAGTCGGAGCTTATGAGATGGAGTGGGTAGAACTCCTTGCCTTGAGTTAGTAAAAGGGAGGAATTGTCCATTTTCAACCTAAACATGAGAGGACCCATTATAGGTTTATGGTGATTATAATTGTCAAAGGTTTGAGGTTAGGTGAGATGTATAACCATAATCAAGAAACCAGTCATCAGGTGGTGCTATTCAGTTGTTGTGTATGCTTGCTATTGAGGTTAATAAGAAAGGTTAGTGCGATGTCAGCTCTAGAAGGCATAACCCCGTCTTGCCATAAATCTGACACTGGACGGAAGAGCGGGGACTATGACCACCACGAGTTACAAGGGTATAGTGTGACCACCATGAGCAGGTGTAGGGTGAAAGTTCGTTAGGGATGTTAGGCCCTATGAACTAGTCCCAAGGCTAACCATGAGGGGGGAGGGGGGAATTGATATTTTAAAAATTCTTTAAAACCAAAAGAACGATTATCACAAACCAAAATCACCACGAAAAAACAAATGCGGAAAATTAAAGTGCGGAAGCAGTAAAAAAGAACACAAGGGTTTATAGTATTTCGGTCAACTTGACCTACGTCCGCTCCCCGGAGGCGCCCTCCGAGTTTTGCACTTCCAACGTGACTCTCCTTTAGCCCCCACAGCTAGGCGGAGAAGCCCTTACAAAAATGCCTCCTTTTTGCCACACCCGGCAAGGCAGAGAACCCAACTCTTTTTGCTTTCTCCTGAAGTAGGCAGAGAACCACGACCACTTGCTAAAACTTATCTCTCCCAACCCTTCCAAGGATAAGAGACTCTAGGGAAGAAGAAGTGGAACAATGCTTGGAGCAACCCTTTTGAACCCCCTCACAAGCTCCCCCTCATAAGATCCTCTCTCTCTCTCTCTCTCTCTCTCTCTCTCTCTCTCTCTCTCTCTCTCTCTCTCTCTCTCTCCCTCTCTCTCTCTCTCCTTTAGGTTCTCTCAGGTCAAGACAGCAGCCAAGGATGTTCAAAAACGATGAACAAGAGCTCTTAAATAGAAGAGCTTCAAAGGAGCTCATTAATTGCAAGTTGCCGACTTTATCGTCCAGGACGATTTATAAATCGTCTTGGCCGATCAGTACAAATATCATAAGATCGGCCAGAGCATCGCCCTGAATGCAAACTGGACGATTAAAAATTTGCTTGATTGTCCCGGACGATATCACGATCGTCCCGGCCGATTAGTTCAAATCAGAGGAAAATAGTCTAAAGCATCGCCTTGAATTTGAGTTGTTCGATCCAAATCGTCCAGAGCATCGCCCTGAATTTGTACTGGCCGATATTTATCATTCAGGAGCAACCAAGGGTTTTTGAATGGATCATCCAGGCCGATCTTGAGATCGTCTAGGACGATGTGATCGTATCAATCATCCTTAATTACTCCCATGATTACCGGATCAATTTAGACATAATTATACAATATCGTTCAGGCCGATCAAATAATCATTCTGGCCGATTTCCAAAATACAGAATACTTAAATTAATCATGGCGGCAAATTCTTTCTGTATTGAGTATATCGTCCTGGCCGATACAGATATCATCTAGGCCGATCAGTTAATTACGGCTGCCTTAACTAAGAAATCCTGATTAGATCTTTTGTTTTGAACTCGATTGTCCAGGATGATATAAATATCGTCCGTGCCAATGTGAGTAAAAACACAAGTTCTAAATCTTTCAAGTGTGTGTGTGTAGGGTTACTTAACATAAGTCACTTCAAACAATTACAATTGACTCAAGAAAGAAAAAAGAAAATTACAGACTGACTCAACCCTAATCTACCTAGTCTTGAGCTAATTCCGATTTCCGTCCAATCTTTGAATCCTGAAAATGTCAGTAGTAAAGGCAGTCAAAAAGAATCAAGAGTGTTTGCTAATCATCAAAATATAATTCATGAAATCTGCAGATGATGACAAACACTTTGACAATTAATCCAAAAATACTAGTGTAAAACATGGAATTGAGCAAGCATTGACATCTCAAAAAGGAGGAGGAAACTAAGAAACAAATGGCATGAACATGATGTAGTACTCCATGTGATTGATTTGTACTAATGAATCAACATCAAAAAAATCCATAAAATGGTATAATATCCGATCATGATTACCCTTAGCTCAGACTTTCTTTTAGGGTAGAATTGTCCTTGGAAATCAATAACCTAACTTAAAGAAAACAATTGGATAGAAAAAAGGATCCATTCATTACTTGTTTCCAGAAAAAATCTCTTATAGAATAATGAACCAAAATGAATTTGTCACAATCGCAAAACAATTGAAATCAAGCCTTTGATATATGAAATTTTCTAAGTTTTAAAAGATTTGAAAGGAGAGGAGAGCTTGCTTTTGGTGGGCTCATTTTATGCCTCTTGTCAATTGATACACTTTGTGTATATATATATATATATATATATATATATATATATATATATATATATATATATATATATATATATATATATATATATATCAATTTTGGCGTCATTGCGCATCTTTCGTTGGGATCATTGGCCAAATTTTTTATTTTTGCAAGCTTCAGTCTCTTTCGAAAATTTTTAAAAATAATCTTAGTTGTGAGTATATCTTCTAGATATTAGAGAATAGGAGCTCTCTTTAACATAGGGAAGAACAATTCATAAAATAGAATCAATAACCAATGACAAGAGTAATGAGAAATCTTGATATGCCAAAAAAGACTTTGATCATTATAAATATAAGATAGATTTGCTTTGGCAAGGTTAGAAAAGATATTAATTTCACACATAATTGTTAATTTGAAATAGATTTTTGATTAGAAAAGAAAACTGTGCTACTAAAATAGATTAGAGAAAGAGACACAATTAACGGTATATTTTTACCATCTAATAGATTTAAGAGATGTAAAATATTGACTATAAATTTTCAAAACCAAGGACAAGGCATACGATATCATTTCAGCAATGATTTTGAAAACCAAATTAAAAGAATATGAAAGTAAAATAAATCAAACAAAAACTGAAAGTAAAGCAAAAAGAAGAAAACAACAACAAAGAGTAAAAGGAAAAGCAAATCAAAAAAAAAAAAAAAAAAAAACAAAAGCAAAAGAAAGAAAGTAAGAGAACAAGTTCATGCATTTATGTCAATCACACCCAATCTGGTCCTTAAAGAGCTAAAAGTGTCGAAGGCCAGTGGTTTAGTAAAGATGTCAGCCAGTTGATTTTCAGTTGTCACATAGTGTAAATTAATGTCTCCCTTAGTTACATGATCTCTAATAAAGTGATGCATAATGTCAATGTGCTTAGTCATTGAATGTTGGATATGATTCTTAGAGATGCATATGACACTAGTGTTGTCACAAAATTTTGAGATGTTTCCTACAGGTAATCCTAAATCCAATACCTGTTGATTCAACCAAAGGACTTGGGCCACACAACTCCCTAAGGCAATGTACTCAGCTTCAGCAGTGAAAAGTGCAACAGAGTTTTGCTTTCTACTAGACCATGAGACCAAAGATTGTCCTATGAATTGACAAGTTCCTGAAGTGCTTTTTCTATCCACCTTGCATCCTGCAAAATCAGAGTCAGAGAATCCAATTAACTCAAAAGAAGTGCTGTGCCTCGGATACCATATCCCTAAGCTTTGGGTCCCCAAAAGGTATCTAAAAATTCTCTTAACAATAGTCAGGTGGGACTCCTTGGGTTCAGCTTGAAACCTAGCACAAAGACAAACACTAAACATAATATCAGGTCGGCTAGTAGTCAGGTAAAGTAAGGATCCAATCATGCCTCTATACTTCTTTTGATTAATAGACTTACCACTTGGGTCCTTATATAATGGAACACTATAAGTCATGGGAGTATTAATTGGTTTAGCTTTATCCATCTCATACTTCTTCAAAATGTCTTTTATGTATTTTGTTTGATTTAAAAAGGTTCAATCATCCAATTATTTTATGCTAAAACCCAAAAAGTAGGATAACTCTCCCATCAAACTCATCTCAAACTCTTTACTCATTATTTTAGAGAACTCATCACAAAGTTTTTTATTAAAAGATCCAAAAAGTATATCATCCACATAAATCTGAACAATGAGCAAATCATCTCCAACTTTCATAAGAAAAAGTGTGGTATCTATGCTTCCCTTAACAAACCCCCTTTCTAGTAAAAATGTGCTAAGCCTCTCATACCAAGCTCTTGGTGCCTGCTTTAACCCATACAAAGCCTTTTTTAATTTAAAAACATGATTTGGTCATTGGGAGCTCTCAAAACCTGGGGGTTGTTCTACAAACACATCCTCTTTTATTCCCCCATTTAAAAAGGCACTATTAGCATCCATTTGAAAAAGTTTAAATTTTTTATAACAGGCAAAGGATAATAGCACTCTAACGGCTTCCAATCTTGCTACAGGGGCAAAAGTCTCCTCAAAGTCTATCCCTTCTATTTGGTTGTACCACTTAGCCACTAATCTTACTTTATTCCTAACCACTACTCTAGAATCATTCATCTTGTTCTTAAAGACCCACTTTGTTCCAACTACACTTTTCCCCTTAGGTCTTTCTACAAGCTCCCAAACATTATTCCTAACAAATTGATTCAACTCCTCTTGCATGGTTAAAATCCAAAACTCATCAGCAAGGGCTTGGTTTATGTTGGTGGGTTCATTCATTGAGATGAAGGCAGAGTGGTTCACCTCCTTCCTAAGTCCATATCTAGTCCTAACTCCATCAGAAGGGTCTTCTAAGATCAAATCGTTGGGGTGACTTGTAGAGTATCTTCAATCTCTAGGCAAGGTGTGAGAAGGTCCAACCCTTTCCTCCAAATATATATTTTCTACTCCTTGGGTGACATCTCCTACTCCTTTAATGTTTTGGTGACATACTCCCTTCTCCAAATTTTCTACTCCAGTGGTAATCTCTCCAACATCATCATCATCCTCAACTCCAGGCTTTTTAGGATCAGACTCATCAAATACTACATGTGTAGTGTCTTCCACCATCAAAGTCCTCTTGTTAAACACTCTAAAAGACTTCCCAACACTAGAATATCCCAAGAACACTCCTTCATCAGATTTAGGATCAAATTTGCCCAAGTAAGACTTCCCATTGTTGTGATGAAAACCTTACAACTAAAGACATGAAGGTAGGAAAGATTGGGTATCCTACCCTTAAGAATCTCATAGGGTATCTTATCTAGTTTGGCTCTAACATTCACCCTATTCAACACATAACAAGCTGTGTTAATCGCTTCAGCCCAAAAGTATTTTGGAAGTGAATACTCAGCAAGCTTGTCTCTAGCGGCTTCTACTAAGGTCTAGTTCTTCCTTTCAGCTACCCCGTTATGCCGAGGGATCCTAGGAGCTGAGAAGTTATGGCTAATCCCCTTGTTCTCACAAAAATCTCCAAATCTTTCATTCTAAAACTCTCCCCCATGGTCACTATGGATGGTCAAGATCTCATAACCTAGCTTTTTCTGAATCAAAGTAGAAAATGTTCTAAACTCCTCAAAAGACTCATATTTATGTGAAAGAAATCTAATCCAAGTGAATCTCGAGTAGTCATCAACAATCACCAAACCATAGAATTTTCCTCCCAAGCTGAAAGTGCTAATGGGTCTAAACAAATCCATGTGAAGGACTTCTAAAGGTCTAGAGGTGCTAATGTTCTTAATGGGGTGAAAGGTGGAGTGGATTTGCTTTCCTAGTTGGCAGGCATCACAAAGGTGGTCTTTTGAAAACATGAGTTTGGGGACACCTCTAACTAGATTTTTTTGGGCCACTTTCCTAAGGTTTTTCATACTTGCATGACATAGTCTCCGGTGCCATAACCATGAATCATCAACAACAGTTTTCAAGCAAAATGATGCAGCACATTCAATGTTATTTAAATAAAGCATGTACACGTTGCTGATCCTTTTTCCCTGCAAAATAGTGCTATTACTTAAACTCACAATGCATGAATTTGCAAAGAATTGCACGAAGAAGCCTTTGTCACAGAGTTGACTGATGCTAAGCAGGTTGTGCTTTAATCCTTTTGCAAGCAAAACATTTTCAATCATAAGTTTCTTGGAATTACTAATTATACCTGAGCCTACCACCTTCTGTAATATCTCGTTCCCTTACTGTTCCTCTCTGAACTGGATTTTCCTCCCAGAATCGGCCAGGACGAAGTTGAGATCGTCCAGGCCGATCAGTGCATTGAAAACAGCTGATTTCTGGAGTGTTCTGGAATGATTTCTTGACAGGATCGTCCAGGACGATATTGAGATCGTCCGGGACGATCGGCACTGTTTACAATACCGTCCTGATCATCGCCCTGGGAATGGTCCAGGACGATCAGAATTGGTCTGATCGTCCCGGGACGATCGGGCGATCGGCCAGGCCGATATGAGTATGATATAAGGAAATGAGCTCGTTTTGAGGAGAGAGAAATTCATATTTTAAAATCAGATATTTTGAGGAGAGAGAAAGAGAAAGGGAAAAAGAGGAAAAGCTGGTTTTCGGAGGCCGCGGAGCGCTTTTCGTCCGACGCTGCTGTTGGAGAAAGTGTAGATCTCGTGGTAAGGACTCCGAACTCTATTTCTGTTTTCAAAGATTTTGAGGTTTTGTAAAATGGTGCTCAGATTTGTATTTTTGTAAGTGATTTTTGTACCTGGTTTGGTACTGGCGAAGATTTCACCGCATAACTTTTGGTATAATGTAGATATGATTATTCTGCACGTATTGATTATTTTCTGGCAGATTTCGTCCGGTCCGTTTTGGTTCTGCGGGGTTTTATTTTGACTGTAATTTATTATGATGTCCGAATTGGTTTGAGCAGTAAAAGAATAGTCTTATAATGTTGCTGTGTACGTTCTGTATTAATTTGGTGAATTGTGATTTTTGGAGATTTCTGTGTAAATTCTGTAGACTGCCGTTGCTCTGCCTGATTTTTGTACGATTTCTGATTTTCCCGGAATTGATAGATTGAATTGATATGTATATGACTATTGATATGATTGTTCTAGATTTCTCTATTATTGCTTATTGCATCGATTATTGATTGAATTGATTGATTCTGAAAGACAAGTGAAAACCTGGTTGAACGTTGGTTATAGAAACCAACGTATGGATATCTACAACAGCAATATTGATAACTACAACAACACTATTGATATTGAACGCCAGTTGCCTTACTCGGACCTGAAAATTTTAACCACATATAATGAACTTACAAAGCCCAGCAGGTCACCAAAGCCTACAACTGAAATCAAAGCACGGCGATGCTATCAATATGCGGGTCAATAAAAATCAAGTCAATCAATGGTCAATGAGTCTATGCAATTCAGAAATCCATTGTCAATGAAATCAAGTCTACACAGCGGAAATCAAATCAATAGTTAATGCAGTACGGAAATCAATAGTCAATAAAGCCAGTCAATGCAGCGGCAGGTAAATCGATAAATCAACTCAATCAATTAATATCCGTCAATCACATCGATGCTGTCGAGTCAATACAATCTATTCAATAAAATCAATCGAGAAAAGCAATACGAAACAATGAATCTATAAAGCAGTCAATACGGTGCAGAAATAGTAGCGATGGCGAATCTATAAAATCTATAGGCAGTAATACAATGAATCTATACGATGTCCATATCCATGCTATCAATGCAATATCTATATCTATCCATGTCCGTATCAATACTCAGTAGAATCAATGCTCAGTCGTATCAATGCTCGGTAATCAATCGATGAAATCAATAAAATTGTACGATACAGTAAATCCAATCAAATCAATAAATCAATGGATAATCAATAAATCAATGCATATCAGGAAATTCATACAATGGTCTTACTCGACAAGCACAAACACTAGTCATTATCAATGGTGCTGTTGTAGTTATCAATAGTGCTGTTGTAGTTATCAATCGATCAATATCAATAGTGCTGTTGTAGTTATCAATCGTTCAATATCAATAGTGCTGTTGTAGTTGATTTCAGTTGTAGGCTTTGGTGACCTGCTGGGCTTTGTAAGCTCATTATATGTGGTTAAAATTTTCAGGTCCGAGTAAGGCAACTGGAATAGAGTTTGATCAGAATGTCAGACGAATCCTTTCACTATTGATATCTGGGGCATCACACCTTCCTGGTGGTGTTGTCTCCAAGAGTAACATTGCCTCCAGTCCTGGACTCCAGTGAAACAAATTGATTGGCATCATTAGTCATATGTCGAGAGCATATGCTGTCCAAGTATCACATACTCTCACGAGGCCTTTTATGAGAGCCCACCTACAAAATTATCAAATGTCAGATATAGGAACCCAAATAGGTTTGGGTTTCTTCTTAAGAAAAGTAGAATGCAATGCATGTGTGGTATGTTGTAAATCATGCACCTTTGGTCTCCACACCCAACGTGTATTATGGTGAACAGTGCAAGTGTGTGAGATGTGTCCTAGCATGCCACATGAAAAACATTTAACACCTGGAAATGAATTTTTTAAATGGTTTGAGTTATAATGCATCTTCCTAGATTTTGACTTTTGATCAAGTGTTGGTGTCATCCTAGTTTTCTTAAATGTATCCAATTCATTTTGAATCCTCAAGTTAGTACTTTTTAAGGCATCATTATCAATCCTCAAATTTATCTTCATCTCTTTAGAATTCTTAAAATCAGATTCAAGTGAGGTGTGTTTGACTTTTAGTGACTCATGCTCTTCAATTAATTCACAATGCTTTTTGTTTAACTCATCAAATTCATCAAGTAGAATCATGTGATTTGAATCAATCGTAGAATGATATTTGAGAATAACTTCATGCTCTTTTTGTAAATTCAAAAATTCCAATTTCAAGCTATCATGTGTTTTCTTAAGTTTTCTATATGATGCATGAGTTTTTTCAAAAACTTCAAGAAGTTGATTGTAGGAAAGTTCACATACCTCTTCTTGATCAAGATTATCATTTGCCATTAAGCACAAGTTTGTTGTCTCATCTTTTGATTTCGTCTCCAATGAATCTGATGCAAAATCTATCCAAAATGCCTTTTGAAGTCTATTTTTGTCTTTTCTAAACTTGGATTTCTCCTCACTCTTTTTCTTGCTTGTGTGCGTCTTAAGTGTAGGGCAATCAGCTTTCACGTATCTGGGCTTCCTGCATTCATAACAAACCACATCATACGATCTTTTAGAATATTTGTTATCCATACATTTTCTCCAATTTTGATGATGCTTTTGCTTCTTCCTTAAAAAGCTTTTGAATTGTCTTGTGATAAAGGCAATGTCATCGCTCTCAGACCCGAAAGAATCAGAGTCAGATTTGTGCCCCTTTAGTGCCACTGTTTTCTCTTTATTTTTCTCACATGCATCAAGATTTCTTTGATTCACCCCTTGCTCGTAAGTAATGAGTGATCCAAATAAGTTATCAATTGAATAGGTGTTTAAATCCTTAGATTCAGTTATAGCAGTGATTTTAGCATCAAAAGAGGAAGGCAAGCATCTTAAGATTTTGTTTAATTTTTCATAGTTTGAAAGTTCTCTTCCTAGGGCATGCAAAGAAGTTACAATTTGAGTAAACCGTGTATACATATCAGAAATTGATTCAGAAGGTTTCATACGAAAAAGTTCGTAGTCATGCAAGAGAATATTCAAAAGAGATTGTTTCACTTCATTGGTTCCTTCATAAGTAATGCACAACTTATCCCAAATCTCTTTCCTAGTAAAGCAAGTAGAAACACACATGTAATCCTCAGACTTTAAAGCACAGAAAAAACAGTTCAAACACTTCACATTCAATTGAGCGAAATCTCTTTCATCGGTAGTCCATTCAGTAAAAGCAACTTTAGTTTTAATTCCGTTAATTTCATGAGTAGGTGGAGAATATCCTTCTTTAATAAGCATCCACATACAATAATCAGTTGATTGCAAAAAAAGTAGACATGCGAGTTTTCCAAAAATCAAAAGGAAGGTTGTCAAACAAGGGAGATCGTGTAATAGAATATCCTTCAGTTGTGTTACGATTACCAAAGTTAGCCATGGATCAAAATTCAAAAAGTTTTCAAACTTTATTTTTATGAATCCTGCTCTGATACCACTTGAAAGTTTATTAGGGATGTTAGGCCCTATGAACTAGTCCCGAGGATAACCAAGAGAGGGGGGGGGGGGATGAATTGGTATTTTAAAAATTCTTTAAACCCAAAAGAACGATTATCACAAACCAAAATCACAATGAAAAAATAAATACGGAAAATTAAAGTGCGGAAGTAGTAAAAAAAAACACAAGGGTTTATAGTGGATCGGTCAACTTGACTTATGTCCACTCCCCGAAGGCGCCCTCCGAGTATTGCACTACCAACGTGACTCTCCTTTAGCCCCCACAGGTAGGTGGAGAAGCCCTTACAAAAACACCTCTTTTTAGCCACACCTAGCAAGGCAGAGAACCCAACTCCTTTTGCTTCCTCTTGAAGCAGACAGATAACTACGATCACTTGCTGAAACTTACCTCTCCCAACCCTTCAAAGGATAAGATACTCTAGGGAAGAAGAAGTGGAACAATGCTTGGAGCAACCCTTGTGAACCCCCTCACAAGCTCCCCCTCACCAGATCCCCTCTCTCTCTCTCTCTCTCTCTCTCTCTCTCTCTCTCTCCTTTAGGTTTTCCCAGTTCAAGATAGCAACCAAGGATGTTCAAAAACATTGAACAAGAGCTCTTAAATAGAAGAGCTTCGAAGGAGCTCATTAATTGCATGTTGCCAACTTTATCGTCCAGGACGATTTGTAAATTGTCCTGGCCTATCAGTACAAATCTCAGAGGATCGGCCAGAGCATCGCCCTGAATGCAAACTGGATGATTGAAAATTTGCTTGATCATCCCGGATGATATCATGATTGTCCCGGTCGATCAATTCAGATAAGAGAAAAATCGTCCAGAGCATCGCCCTGAATTTGAGCTGTTAGATCAAAATAGGCCAGAGCATCGCCCTGAATTTGTACTGGTTGATATTTATCATCCAAGAGAAACCAAGGGTTTTTGAATGGATCGTCCAGGCTGTTGAGTCATATAATTAGGTTGTTAAGCCTAAGTGAATGTCCCAAGGCTACCAAGAGGGGGGTGAATTGGTAGTTTAAAAATTTTAAATCCTCTTTGAAGATTAAGTTGAACCGAAATAAAAATTTCTTTTAAAGTTTGTAGAAAAATATTTTTCAACCACAGAGTTGTTAAGACTGAAATTTAAAGTGCGGAAACGTAAAAACAATAAAGTAAATGACACCAGATTTATAGTGGTTCGGTCTATAACCAGACCTACATCCACTCCTCAGAGGCACCCTCTGAGTATTGCACTAAAACCAATAGTTACTCTCCTTTAGCACCCACAGCAAGGCGGAGAAGTCTTTACAACACACTCTTTTCACCACTACCTGCTGCGGCAGAGAACCGTCGTCCTTTTACACAATCCAGTGCTGGCAGAGAACCGTCGTCCTATTACACAATCTCCAGTGTTGGCAGAGAACCGTCATCCTTTTACACTCTCCTAGTGTGGGCAGAGAACCCTACGGCTGTTCACACTCTCCAAGTGTAGGCAGAGAACCTTTCGGCTGTTCACAC
The DNA here is from genome assembly GCA_016618105.1 of Dendrobium huoshanense. NCBI lineage: Eukaryota > Viridiplantae > Streptophyta > Magnoliopsida > Asparagales > Orchidaceae > Dendrobium > Dendrobium huoshanense. The sequence goes on along the minus strand of CM028348.1, from coordinate 51,114,799 downwards.
TCTCCAAGTGTAGGCAGAGAACCTTTCGGCTGTTCACACTCTCCAAGTGTCGGCAGAGAACTGGATCTCCTTGACTGATCTTCTCACAAGAATCTAGAAGGAAGAAGGAAAAGAGTGAAGTAATCCAAATTCACAAGTAGAGACTCTTACCTTTGAAATCCAAGTGAAGCCTTCTCGCTCCAGTGGTAGGAATCCTCCCTTGAATGCTCTCTTCCACTCTCTCCTTGGCTATTCTTTCAAGAGGCATGAAGATCAAATGACAAAAAGATTGGGTGGCAGTCTAATTTGGACTATTTATATAAAAGACAAGAAAAACTGCCCAAAAACTGCAAGTGTTCAATTCTGTACGCAGTGGATCGTCCTGTACGATCATGGATCGTCCTGGACGATTTTACTTAAACGATCTGAAACGACCCTATTTGAATATGTGTACGAAATGTCTTCGTACAGATGATCGTCCAGTACGAACGGTTATTACTAGGTCGGTTCTAGAAACTGCTGAAAACTGTTTTAAGTCGGTTAATCGTTTGGACGAGAATATGTTCGTCTGGACGAAAATTTTCCAGAGACCCGATCGTCCTGGACGATTCTTTACTTCGTCTGGACGAAAATTTTTCAGAGGACCAATCGCCACGGACGATAATTTATTTTCGTCTGGACGAAAATTTTCCAGAGACCCGATCGTCCTGGAAGATATTTAATTTTGTCTGGACGAAAATTTTCCAGAGGACCAGTCGCCACGTACGATAATAAAATTCGTCTGGACGAAAATTTTACAGAGAACCAATCGTCTGGTATGATAATTAATTTCGTCCTGGATGAATAGAACTTAGAAAAAAAATTTCGAGCAAGTTCCTATTCGTTCCATGTGCCCTATAGGAGATAACTGTCTGATCATCCCGTACGATCGGATATCGTCCAGTACGATCAGTATAAAATTTTATGATCTCCTTATGTGTGTGTGTATGTTTTTTTTTATTCACTCAATTACAATACTCCCTTTCAAAATTAATTCAAAGAAAAAAATGCAAACTTCAAATTAACAAAGTATCTCATGTTGAATTTGATTTGAAGTTATCTTAGTCTGGAGTATGATTTTCCTGAAATGTTAGTACACACAAGAGCAAATACAAATCTTCTAAAATTGTTAGGAGATAACTACACAATTGAACAATAATGTTTGAAATCATCAAAACTATTCAAGTTGCAAAAATGTAAAAGCATTCAAATAGCAAATATTCTAACAATCTCCCCTTTTTGATGATGACAAAATAATTATTGTTTGTATGGTTTCAAGTTAAACAAATCTCCTATCTCCTAAACTCCCCCTGAATTGATGAGTACATTAAAATAAGGAGGCATAAAGAACAATATTTTTGTTTTTTAAAATTTTTAACACAAACAACCACAAAGTCAAATACTTGCAAACAGAATAATCAAAACACAATAATTTCAATAATTTCTCCCCCTTTTTGACAGCAACAAAAAGTGAAGAAGAAATAGACGAGAAATGTAATTAATTATATGAAATTCATTTTAAAATTTAATCTAAATGGTGATTGACATAAGGTATGCAATTTTAAACTAAAAATATTAGATCAATCATAGAAATTCATTAAATTTAAGAAGTGATATAACATTGTAAGTAAGAAGAAATTTTTAAAGACATTATTCAATTTAGACATTCAAGTATAGAAAATCATTACAAGAGAGATGTAAAAAAATTATATTTCAAAGTTCAATGGAATATAAATGAACATAAGGTCAATTTGAATTAAGAGATTGAAAGAATTTGGAAAGAAGAGAATTACCACATGTGGCGCTTTGCGCATCTTTTTCAAAATTTTTTGGGGCACATTTTTGTGCATTTTTTCTTTGTTGGGCTTATTTTGTGCCTCTTTTTCACATTGCAAATCTTTGCGAATTCCTTTTGATTTTTGTACTTTTTGTACAATTTTCAAGAGTAATTGAGACCTATTCTTTCCAAAATCTATAATCTAAAATTTCAAATATTTCTAAGTGCATAAATATCACTTGATCATAGAAATACAAAATAAGAAAACATCTAAATTGCAATAGTAATATTAACTTTTATGTAGTCTAAATGAATAGACATGAATTTAAAAGTTCTAATTACAACAAGTTATAAACAACTTTTAAATTTAGAAAGACTAAATTTTCTAATATAGATAATCTCAAATTACAATCTAATTTAAGCACTATGAAGATTAAATAATATTAATGAAATTCATAAAAATTAATCACATTCCAAAAACAAATCAAATTTGAAACAAGTACAACATCCATTGATATTAATGAAAGGATTACACATTTCATAATATCTAAAAACAAGTAAGAAAATACATTGAACTTAAAAGAAAAAACAAACATAAACACAAACACTTAACATTGAAACTGACACAATAAAAACTTAAAATACGAATACAACAAACACACAAAAATTCATCTCTACTGTTCTGGAGGAGGAGGAATGCCGCCAAAAAGGTTGAAGTAGGAGGCCATCAACATTACAATAGTATTAATTTCATGTACTTCATTTATAATATTACCAATGTCTTGTTGCTGCTGCGTAAGTTGAGCATCAAATTGATCAAATCGTTGATCAATGTGAGTCTCTAATCTATCAAATCTTTCAATCAGATTCTGATAATCTGACTGAGGAGCAGAAGTTTGCACTCCCTCTTCTTCCTCTTCTGAAGCACTGGCATGTGCTTTTCCTTTTTCCTCCTTGAAAAGCAATCTGAAGGAAGCATCATTATAGTATACTGGCTCTTCGTATTCTTCATCAAGATGCACTAAGTTGTATTTCTTTTCCAAAATGTAAGTGACTAAGTGTCCTAATGAGATGTTCATTTTCCTCTTATGATCTGCATGTCCTATTTCTGAAAGCCCATAGATATGATCTATGATAAGTTGGGCTTCGTCAATAGGATGACCTTCCATAATTAAAAAAGTTAGAGCAGAAAGGAGAGGGGTAATATTAATCCTATCACCAGCTTTAGGAATGATTGAAGATTGAAGGATATGCTGGATGATTCGGGCATCCCTGGTCCTTCAAGAAACTCTAGCAACATGATAGGTTAGGCCAATTTCTCTAATCACCCTATTGACTTCATACCATTCAAATTTGTTTTCACTCATTAGGGTGTTGGCTCTATATCCCTCAGTTCTTAAGTTCAAAAAGGCACCAAGGTCGTGCTTTGTGATTTCAACTTTTTGCTTGAAGACATAAGAACTAATGGAGGAGTGGTCGGAATTAAAACTCATGTTCGCTAGGAAATAGTGATAGGTTTGCTTGTTGTAGAAGTGGACGAGAGAAAGTATGAAATGAAATTGGGTTAAGGCAAAGAGGTGCATTACCCAAAATTTTAACTCAGTTTGGATTAAAATGCGAGAGGGAGTTATTTTGGCGGATGCAAAACGAGGAAAGGATTTCTCATTTGCCTTAGACAGGAAGTTCTCTAAGGCATTCCTATTGGGTTTCTTCACCAACACCTTTTGTCTCTTACTTGAGGAGGCCATTGTCGATTTGAAGTAGAAAGGGATTGAAAGTGAAGTTTGGAAGTGTGATTGTTAAGTTAGAAAGCCTTCATATTTAAAGAAAAATGATACGTTCGTCCTGGACGAAAATATTCGTCCTGGACGAAAATCATCGTTCGTCTGGACAAAATTATTTCGTACAGACGATCCAATTCGTCCAAAATGTAACGGTTTTTTGTAATCAACACAACTTACGATGCGTCCCTTCGTACATGCTTTTTGACTTGACCGATCGTACAGACGAAATATTTTCGTACAGACGATCAAAAAGTAAATCGTTTTAATGTCTCTTGAAAACCGTCCCCTACAATGAACTGACATCTATTCGTCTGGACGAACGAAAAATTTGTACAGACAAAGTCCATATTAAAAACTGTCTTATCCACTCAACCGCTCCATTCAATCGTCCCGACGTTTGAGAAAAAAATATTTTCGTCCTGGACGATTGTCAGATCGTACAGACGATCTAATTAAAAACTGTTCTCTAAACGGTTAAAATTCGCGCAAACTGTTCTTTCACATATCGTCCCGTACGAAACCAGATTCGACCCAGACGATTTCCTCCAATTTTTTAATTTTAATTTTTAATTTAAGAAAATCAAACTAAACATTCAAAAAACACAGAAGACATAAAACAAAACCATAGACCCAAAAACAATTCATTCAAAACACACAAAATTTCACAAAATAAAAAACAAAACAAAATAAATATCAATGTTGCAAAGACATTTTGTTTAGGCATTCAAATCAATAACACCAAGCCTTGTTCTTAAAGTACTGAAGGTATCAAAGGCTAAAGGTTTTGTAAAAATGTCTGCAAGTTGATTTTCAGTTGAAACATGTATGAGTTCAATTTCTCCCTTGGATACATGATCCCTTATGAAATGATGCCTTATATCAATGTGTTTGGTTCTAAAATATTGAATAAGATTTTTGGAAATGCAAATAGCACTAGTATTGTCACAATAAATTGGAATAGTGCCTATAGTTAATCCTAAATCAATCAACTGTTGTTTTAACCAAAGTACTTGTGGCACACAACTTCCTAATGCAATGTATTCTGCTTCTGCAGAAGATAGTGCCACTGAATTTTGTTTTCTACTAGACCATGAAACTAATGAATTTCCAATGAATTGACATGTTCCAGAAGTGCTTTTCCTATCCACTCTACAGCCTGCAAAGTCAGAATCTGAGTAACCAATAATTTCAAATGAAGAGCTAAACTTAGGATACCAAATCCCTAAGTTTTGAGTTCCTAGTAGATATCTTAAAATCCTTTTCACTGCTGTCAAATGTGATTCTTTTGGATCTGATTGAAATCTAGCACATAAGCAAACACTGAACATAATATCTGGTCGGCTAGCAGTCAAGTAAAGTAAAGATCCAATTATCCCTCTTAATTTCTTTTGATCAACAGATTTTCCCTTAAGGTCCTTATCCAACTGAACAGAGGAACTCATTGGTGTACTAACATGTTTAGCATTGTCCATTTCATATTTTTTGAGGATGTCCTTAATATATTTAGTTTGACTAAGAAAAGTACCTTCCTCAAGTTGCTTAATGCTAAATCCTAGAAAGTAATTTAAATCTCCCATTAGACTCATTTCAAATTCACTACTCATTGTTTTAGAAAAATCATCACAAAGATGTTTATTTGAAGATCCAAAGATGATGTCATCAACATAAATTTGAACAATAAGTATATCCTTTCCAATTTTCCTTAAAAAGAGAGTTGTATCCACACTTCCTTTTTCAAAAGATCTTTCAAGTAGAAAGGTGCTCAACCTCTCATACCAAGCCCTAGGTGCCTGTTTCAATCCATATAATGCCTTTTTTAACTTGAAAACATGATTTGGAAATTTAGAATTTTCAAAACCTGGAGGTTGTTCTACAAAAACATCTTCCTCAATTACCCCATTTTAAAAGACACTTTTGACATCCAATTGAAACAATTTAAAACCTTTAAAACAGGCAAAGGCTAGTAAAACCCTAATTGCTTCAAGTCTAGCTACAGGGGCAAAAGTTTCCTCAAAATCAATTCCTTCATATTGATTATACCCCTTAGCTACTAATCTAGCCTTATTTCTAATGACTACTCCTGAGTCATTCATTTTATTTTTGAACACCCACTTGATTCCAACAATACTTTGATCTTTTGGCCTTGTAGTTAATTCCCAAACTTTATTTCTTACAAATTGATTTAACTCTTCTTGCATGGCCAATATCCAAAATTCATCAGAAAGTGCTTGATCAATGTTAGTGGGTTCAATAGATGAAATAAAGGCTGAATGATTGACTTCCTTATTTAATCCACGCCTAGTTCTAACACCCTCACTTGGTTCACTTATAATCAATTCCTTTGGGTGGTTTTTAGAAAATCTCAAATCTCTAGGCAAAGTGTTTTTTCTTTCCAAATTTTCTTCCACATTTTCTTCCAAATTTAATCTATCAATCTTTTGGGAATTTTCTTCAATTTCTTCTTCAACAACATTTGGCTCTTCCATGTTTCCACTTTCATCAAATACAACATGTGTGGTTTCTTCAATGATTAAAGTTCTTTTGTTGAATACCCTATAAGATTTTCCAACACTTGAATATCCAACAAAAATTCCTTCATCTGATTTTGGATCAAATTTTCCTAAGGCAGATTTTCCATTATTATGTATGAACACCTTGCAACCAAATACATGCAAATGAGACAAATTTGGTGTTCTACCTTTTAGCAACTCATAGGGTGTTTTATTCAAATTTGATCTCACATTCACCCTATTCAGAACATAGCATGCAGTGCTAACCGCCTCAGCCCAAAAATATCTAGGAAGCGAGTATTCTGCTAACATTGCTCGGGCGGCTTCTATTAATGTTCTATTCTTCCTTTCAACTACCCCATTTTGTTGAGGGATTCTAGGTGCAGAAAAATTGTGATCAATCCCCTTTTCTTTACAGAAATTTTCAAATCTTTCATTTTCAAATTCTCCTCCATGATCACTTTGTATAGAAATTATTTCACATCCTAGTTTTCTTTGTATCCAAGTTGAAAAATTTCTGAATTTCTCAAATGATTCACTCTTATGAAAAAGAAATTTAACCCAGGTGAATCTTGAAAAATCATCCACTATAACAAATCTATATACCTTCCCTCCTAGACTTATAGTGCCTACTGGTCCAAAAAAAACCATGTGAAGAATTTCTAAAGGTTTAACGGTCCTAAGATCTTTATTGGACTTAAAAGAGGACTTCACTTGTTTTCCTAATTGACATGAATCACAAAGGTGGTCCTTAGTAAAGTCTAGTTTTGGTATACTTCTCACCAAATTCTTTTGGGTAATTCTCCTAAGATTTTTCATACTAGAATGACAAAGTCTCCTATGCCAAAGCCATGATTCATCAGAAACAGTTTTCAAACAAAAACCAGTAGGAGATTGAATACAATTTAAATCTAGCATGTAGACATTGTTTATCCTTTTTCCATTTAAAACAATTTTCCCATTTAGGCTTATTATGCAGCTAGTAGGTAAAAATTTTACATTATAGCCCTTATCACATAGCTGACTTATGCTAAGCATATTATGTTTTAAGCCTTCAACTAATAACACATTGTCTATGAAAAAGTTTTTCAAATTTCCAATCATACCTGATCCAACCACTTTCTTTGTGGTTTTATCTCCAAGTGTAACCTTGCCTCCACTCCTGGCTTCCAGCGTTATGAATTGAGCAGTATCTCCAGTCATGTGCTTTGAACATCCGCTGTCCAGGTACCATATACTCTCACGAGGTCTTGTGAGAGAGAATTCCTGCAAAATTCTCAAATGTTAGACCTGGGAACCCAAACAAGTTTGGGTTCACCTTTATGAAATTTATAATCAGATGCATGTATGATATGTCTAGGTTTATGCATCTTAGTTCTCCACACAAAATTAGTTTTCTTCTTATAGTGCATGTGTGAGATATATGTTCCAAAAATCCACAATTATTACATTTAACATTAGGAAAAATATTCCTATGTTTTCTTTCATATGATTGTCTTCTAAGGGATTTCATGAATTTAGGATAATATTTAGGATTTGTAAAATCTTCAAGTTTAGGGGGGTTCCTATTATCCTCGAGAGCTCTTATTGTGAGTTTGTAAAATGAATTCATATCTTCCATGATTCGATTGGTATAATTGATTCTATATGTCTTGCTCTCAGATTCATCCTTAAAATTCTTAAATTCTTTTTCAAGTTCAGCATAGGATGATTTTAAATTCTCAAAATTTTTATTCAAGTCATCATATTCATCAAGTAGTTTCATGTGGTTGTTATCTATTAAAGCATGATATTTCCTAAGGATTTCGTGTTCCTTATTAAGCTCTTCCAATTCTAAAACTAAACTAGCATGCATCTTTTTCATTTTCCTATATGCATCATGCATGTGTTCAGAAACTTCAAACAATTCATCATAGGTTAAATCACATACCTCTTCTTGATCTGATTGTTCAACATTATCTGCCATCAAGCAAAGGTTGGTGACTTCTTCTTCTTTTTCAGTCTCAGATGAGTCTGAAGCTGAGTCCGCCCAAAAATCCCTTTAAAACTTCTTCTTGCCCTTCTTTACCATTGGTTTCTCCTCTACCTTCTCCTTGCTAGGAGTGGCTTTGAGTTTTGGATAATCAGTCTTTATATGACCTGGTTTCCTGCATTCATAACAAATTACTTCATTAGAAACCTTGCCATTTCTGTTATACTTACCTCTATTCCATTGCTGGCGTCTCTTCTGCTTCCTCTTTAAAAAGCTTCTGAATTGTCTAGTCATCAATGCAATATCGTCTTCATCCTCAGGTTGTGAGTGTTCACTTTCTGACTCTTCCATATTTAGTGCAATATTGTTGTCCTTTCTAGGTTCACCTGCATCAATCTTTCTTTGACTTACTCCTTGCTCATAAGCAATGAGTGAACCAAGAAGATTGTCAATGGAATAAATGTTCAGATCTTTAGACTCTGTAATTGCAGTAATTTTAGCATCGTATGCAGTCGGTAAACAACGAAGAATCTTATTGACCATTTCAGCATTAGTTAATTCCCTACCAAGTGCATGCAAAGAGGTGATAATTTGAGTGAATCTTGTGTACATGTCTGAAATAGATTCATTAGGTTTCATGCAAAATAATTCATAGTCATGTAACAAGATATTGAGTCTTGATTGCTTAACCTCATTTGTTCCTTCATAAGTTATACAAAGTCTATCCCATATGTCCTTTCCGCTTTTACAAGTGGAAACTCGCATGTAGTCTTCAGATTTTAAAGCACAAAAGAAACTATTTAAACATTTCACATTTAATTGTGCTAAGTCACGTTCTTCAATAGTCCAATCTGCATAGGGTGTTTCTACCCTAACTCCATCAACTAATCTAGTTGGTTTTGAGTAACCTTCCTGGACTAGCATCCACATGTGATAATGAAGTGACTGTAAGAAAGTAGACATGCGTGTTTTCCAAAAATCAAAAGGAATATTGTCAAACAGTGGAGGTCTAGTGATAGAGTAACCCTCAGGTGTGTTTCGGTTTCCAAATGTAGCCATCTACGTTAATCAAAAAGTAGTTCAAACTTATGATTTTGAAACTATGCTCTGATACCACTTGTTGAGTCCAGTAATTAGGTTGTTAAGCCTAAGTGAATGTCCCAAGGCTACCAAGAGGGGGGTGAATTGGTAGTTTAAAAATTTTAAACCCTCTTTGAAGATTAAGTTGAACCGAAATAAAAATTTCTTTTAAAGTTTGTAGAAAAAGATTTTTCAACCACAGAGTTATTAAGACTGAAATTTAAAGTGCGGAAACATAAAAATAATAAAGTAAATGACACCAGATTTATAGTGGTTCGGTCTATAACCAGACCTACATCCACTCCTCAGAGGCACCCTCTGAGTATTGCACTAAAACCAATAGTGACTCTCCTTTAGCACCCACAGCAAGGCGGAGAAGCCTTTACAACACACTCTTTTCACCACTACATGGTGCGGCAGAGAACCGTCATCCTTTTACACAATCCCCAGTGCTGGCAGAGAACCGTCATCCTTTTACACAATCTCCAGTGTTGGCAGATAATCGTCGTCCTTTTACACTCTCCTAGTGTGGGCAGAGAACCCTACAGCTGTTCACACTCTCCAAGTGTAGGCAGAGAACCTTTCGGCTGTTCACACTCTCCAAGTGTCGGTAGAGAACCGGATCTCCTTGACTGATCTTCTCACAAGAATCTAGAAGGAAGAAGGAAAAGAGTGAAGTAATCCAAATTCACAAGTAGAGACTCTTACCTTTGAAATCCAAGTGAAGCCTTCTCGCTCCAATGGTAGGAATCCTTCCTTGAATGCTCTCTTCCACTCTCTCCTTGGCTATTCTTTCAAGAGGCACGAAGATCAAATGACAAAAAGATTGGGTGGCAGTTTAATTCTGACTATTTATATAAAAGACAAGAAAAACCGCCTAAAAACTGCAAGTGTTCAATTCTGTACGCAGTGGATCGTCCTGTACGATCATGGATCGTCCTGGACGATTTTACTTAAACGATCTGAAACGACCCTATTTGAATATGTGTACGAAATGTCTTCGTACAGATGATCGTCCTGTACGAACTAGGTTTGTCCAGTTTTGTCTCATTTAAATTTTATTTAAAAAAAAGTTGTCCTCTATCAAACTATTGCTCGCCATATCCACTCTCTCCCTCTATGCACAACCACAACTTCATAGATACGACTCTATCATATACATGTTCTATATTTGCTACACTTCACTTCTCCTTCTTTTGTGTTTAATAACCAATCTCCATGGCCCTCTCTGTTGTAGTAATGCATTAATCAACTGCAGCTCTCGTCCTCTACCTATTTGGGTCCTGCTCAAATTCTTGCAGCTTGTTTTTTCCCTTATGCTCCTTGCCCGAAATCCTCAATGGCAAAGAACCATGAAGTCACAAAGGACATCTTCATAGAAGAAGAAATCTGTAATAGACAAATGTTTAATTTTGATAGTGAGACAACCACAATGTTCTCATGCCTTTTTTTTTAAACATATTTATATAAATACAAGATTGATAAATAAGATACTATGAATTGCTTATTAAAATGTATTTTTAAAATATTTTTTTCTTTGAAAAATGTTATGAAAGTTTGGCTAAGAAACAAAGATATAACCCTTAAATTGTTTTATGACATTTTTTGAGTTACAATTGTCAAATAATATTTTAGGAGTTATTATAAATCTAATTTGCAAACTATCTTTGTCTTATCATATATATTATTGTGGTTTAATTATGATATTTATTTTTAAATTTTATGGATAGTTTAGACATAAAAATAAAATGTAACAATAACATTAAATTCCTCTTTGTGGACTTCCGAAAGGACACCGCCGTAGTTATCGATTGCGGAGGGGTATACGACCGCACCACCCCGATGGATAGAGACGATCACAGGCCTCCGCGCTCCTCACAAGCGGGCCAATGGAAGGGCATATTAGATCGCACATATGACTAATCATTGATGATAGCGACTCTCGCCAGCGCACCCCGATTGGTAGTGTTATATACGACCTGATTGTAACAACGTGTTTCCCCCACTCGATACATGAGCTCGAGTGGGGTTTATTTGTTGGTGAAGTTCCGTTTCCCATGGGCGCAAGCCCCCGTGGTTAATTACATCTCAAGCATAGGGTTTGAGAAAACTCTAGATTAAGGATATGATATTATTCTTCCCAGACAAGGGATTGGCACACAAAGGGAGACTAGGAAGTTCATACTTAAAGGGGAAAGAAAGGATTCAAATGGCTTAGTCAACATGCATGATTCATCTCAGCATCCGGAGGAATTAAGTCTGTTGAGGAGAGAAAGAAACTCATACACTCAGAGCACGTAGAGAGAAAGGATGGAAATGGCGCCATATATGTGACGCGAATAGAAATGGTGCCAAAAGAGAAGGAACTTACCCACCATTTAGGCATACTATGAGGCACCCAATATTTTAGCCTTGAATCCTAGATCTAGGGTGGGTTTAGTGTTCTACCTAATACTAACACCCGTGTCCTAGCTAATGCACCTAGGCTTATATCCTTCCTGAAAAGAAATGCCAGCTAACCACCTAAACGCGTAAAATCTATGCTATATGGTCTTTACGAAAGATGGGTAGGTAGTTTGAGTGTTATGGAAGTAGGGCCGACGTCTAGAGAGTTTTCTAATTGGCCCTGAACTTATGTAGGGTGAATGCTCCTAGAGCTAATGCAATTAAATTTTTTAATTAGTTAGTATCTAATACAATGCATACTAGTTGAAAGGTCAAAATTATGAATGTATAAGATTTTAAAAACAAGCTTGTATAAAAATAATTTTTAAAAAAGAGTGGGCCTCCCTAGGTCTGACACTTCATCCTCATAGGTCATATTATCCAGACTCTACCCACAGGTGGGGAGGTGTCTTATTAGAAGGAGAGATAAGAATGGATCGATATGCATGCGATCCCGGACGGTTTCGACTATTCCCTTGGTTGTTAGGTTTCTAAGTTATTTAAGCTTTAAGATTTGAATATTAATTACAAGTAGAAAAATATTTAGTCCTTAAAGAGCCTAGCAAAAATAGGGCACACACATGCAAGAAAAAAATCTAAGAAACATAAGCAGTTTTTAATGTGCACATAAAGTAAACACATCAATATAAATCCAAAAAAATACAGTAAAGTAAAGTCCACGACAAGTGCTGTATAAATATAACTTAGGGTCTGCAGAAAAGTAATGTGGCCAGGCCCCACCGACAACAACCTGGATTCTAATCCTAATGAATGATGCAAGTCTTAAAAGTCAGACCTTTTGTCTTCAAGTCTCCATTTTTGAGTGGATCATCCTTCTTCGGATCATCTCCTTCAGGCTCCGTCTTGTTCGTCCTCCGGAAGGATACCCAAATGACTAAGAAATTCTCCAAGTGGGGGCCTTTCTTTTTCTCTTTGGGTAATTTATGTTTAAAATGCTAGACTTTTGAAGACTTGTACAACTCGATGTACAATAAATTATATTACATTTGAAAAATAAAAAATTTAGACCCAAACTCCTATATGGTTATCCTAATAAAAAAATTATCCTAAGTAATTTGATATATCATATCACAAGCAGTTTATATATTTGTAGAAAAATGAACACACTTAGCCATGATCTTTTAATTTTAAAGGGGGCTAAGCAGTCTCTAGAGCATCTGTAGAAAACAACATTAGTTTTAAAGCTTTAATGATGACGACCCCCTTTATTTCAGTGCTGCACGAGCGTGGCCCCTTGCATAAGACTGAGTTAGTATAAAAGTGGCCCTAGCCCATGGGCAGTGTAACATACACATCAATCATAAAAAAAGTATAGAAAGCATGAAATAAGGATCACATCAATCATCAAAATAAATCAATCAAGGCAATCAATATTCATGGCATAATCAAGATCATCGCATCATAGAAGCTAAAAGAAGTAAAACACCGGCCCTAATCCTAGAGCTAGAAGTGGTGCCCTAATAAACTTATGTGTATGTAATAGGCTTGTGTGGCTTTAGATAGTTCCTATGTAAGGTAGTTAATTTAAGTTGCATAGAGTTAAAGTTTGTTGGAAGCCAAAAGGGGAAATTTGGTTAAAGTTTAAGTATTAATGAATTGGTATATATTTTTTAGTTAATTTTAGTTTGTTGATCAGTTTTAATGCTTCGGGTAGTGATATTTGAAGTTCAAATTTATTAGCCAATTTTGGAAAGTCCCGGGTTCTCTTATGTGCTAGGAATAGGGGGTCCAAAAGGTCACTATAGGAAATAGGCTAGGTTTAGGGGTTCTATCATTTTAGTTAAATATTAGGGCTTAAGAGGAGTAGTTAGGCTTTGAGTTTTTTGAATTTGGAGTTTTTTAGGCAAAGTTATGAATTTTGGAAGTTTCATGGCAATTAAATAATTATCAAAATTGCTTAATAAAGGGGTAATTTTATGAGTTTTGTCCAAATCAACTCCAAACTAATTGGAATCATTCCCAAAGGTCAAAAATGACATAAGGAAGTGTTCCCAAGTGTTTGGAGAAAATTTGAATATTTTTTTAATTATCTAATAAGGGTAAAAATGTAATTTTTAATTAAAGTTAAATTAAGGCTCAGATTAAAGTCCAATTAATGGGCCCTAATCATCTAAGGCTAAGGGCTGAATCCTGAAGAGTTTGAGCTATTATGGGGAATTTTTTGAGCTAAAATGGATTTATTAAAATTTTCTGAAGTTTTCGGGACCTAAATTAATGGGTAAATAAGGGTTTATTAATTAAGGGGTCTAAAGGGTCCTAAAAAATCTTAGAAAATTCTGGGATGTTTAGAATATCACTAAGTTTAATTGTTTGAAGTTTCAAGTCATTTGAGAATCTACCCAAGATCTTAAAATTTTTCTAAGTTTGCTAGACGGATCCTTAATTGTTGTTCTTAGGATGTCACTACGTTGAATGAGTTTAAAGTAAGTTTTTGTGACTAACCCTTAGGATAACATGCAAGGAAGTGCATAAAAATAGTAAATACACCAATCCTAAGATCTAGGAGGGCCTAAACTAAGTGCTCGTGCATCCTACACATGTTATTAGTACACAAAACATAAATAAAGATATATTAGTTTACTCAGCCTATGTGGCATGATCCTATTAGCTAACCATCTCATCCTACTCTATATATAGTAGGCTTGTTGTTGTATAAGATAATTAATACAATTCATTCTTTCCTTTTCCCCTGTACGCTTCGTCTCCATCTTCTTTCTATTATGTATGTTCTTCATGGTATCAAGAGCGGGTTGAGAGGAAATCTTGATCATGGCGAACTCAGCTAGTTCAAACATAAGTGAAAGCACCATGCCAGCATCTCAAGAAGAATCTTCTATCTCACCCAACCTGAAGTTTGTCATTTCTAACATAAAAAATTTGGTTTCGATTCAGCTAAACCTAGAAAACTACTCAGTTTGGAAATCACAAATCCTGAAATTTTTTCGTGCAAACGCTTTCGATAAGTATCTCGATCCTTCCTCTCCCATTCCCTCTCAAATGATCCAAGATTCTCAAGGTCACACAATTCCAAATCCCTCATTTACCAAATGGAACCTTACTGATCAAAATCTGTCTGCCTAACTGTGCTCAACAATCTCTTCCTCCATTCTTCCATACATGGTGAATCTTGATTCCACCGCCGTTATATGGTCTATGCTAGAAAATTGATTTCAGTCCACAAACTATTCTAAAGTTGTTCAAGTTAAGAACACTCTCCACAACATCTCTTTCAAGAACATGTCCATGACTCAATACCTAACCAAAATCGAGATTCTTGTAGACCAAATCGCCGCCACCAAGTCCGTTGTTGATAATGAGGACATCATTCTATACATACTCAATGGCTTACCACGTTCATACTAGTCATTTAAAACTACGATTCACACCATGGTCACCCCATTAGTCTTGATCATATTTATCCTCTTCTGCTCTATGAGGATATCAATATTGTTTCTGACGCTGCTCGAAACCAATCTATTCCCAATCCTAATGTTGCTCTGTACTCTTCGTGTGGATGCGGCAGACGTAACTGAGGAAAGACTAATACTCCTATCGAAAACACTCATCAATAATCTACATTGTCCTCCACCACTTATCAAATATTCCTTAAGAAGAGGCATTCTGCTTCAGAATGTTGGCACCGTTTAAACACTAACTACATCCACTCAGCTTCTTCTCAGAATAACAGAGCTCTAGTCTCGGCTTCCGATAATTCTAATACCAACTAGTATCTTGACTCTGATGCAACGTCGCATATTCTCAACTCTCACGACAATATGACCATATCATCACCTTATCACGGCCCCGAAAACATAGTCATCGGAGATGGTCGACCGGTCACCATAGCAAATTTAGGGTCCGGTTTACTAAAGACCCCAGCTCGTAATCTGCAATTATTGCAAATTCTTCACACCCCGTCGTTACATTACAATCTTCTCTCTATTTCTAAATTAACAAAAGATAATGATATCTCCATTACGTTTAATCCATATGGTTTCATGTTTAAGGATTTGACGACGCAGCAAGTTCATCTTCAAGGACCGTGTCATAACAGACTGTATCCCATTCAGACTGATTCCTCTTAACACCAACAAAAAGCTCCCGCTGCTTCCCGAAATAATGCAACTCCATGGCACCACAAACTAGGCTTTCATGGCACTACAGACTAGGCCATCCTCACGCAAGAACACTTCAAACTATTTCAAGATGTAATTCGCATCTCAAAATAAAAGATAGTATTTCTCCTTGTCAATCTTGTAAAGAATCTAAATGTCATATACTTGTTTTTGAAAAAAAAAATTAATTATCAAAACAGTACGCTTTCACTTATTCATTCGGACATTTGGGGCCCCTCCCCCATTATTTCTATTCAAGGGTACCGATACTATGTGTTATTTGTTGACAATTTTCTAGAATTTCTTGGATTTTCCAATGAAAAATAAGTATGATATGTTCGACATTTTTATTGCTTTAAAACAAAAATTTGAAAGCTATGCCTCTAAATCTACAAAGTACTTCATACTGATGGTGGCACCGAATATATAAATCATTCTTTCACTAACTATCTCAAGCAGCATGGCATAACACACCAAATATCATGCCCATACACTCCTGAGCAAAACGGTGTCACATAATGCAAGCATATGCTTATAATAGAAACCTGTAGGACACTCTTGCATATTGTATACGTCCCTTACCTTCACTGGCCTGAGGCCATCCTAACTTCGGTCTCTCTAATAAATTGTTTGCCCTCCATTAATACCAAAAATACCAAACCGTTTGAACTCTTTCATCAAGCGAGACCTAACTACAGTCATCTACATACATTTGGTTGTGCGTGCTATCCTCTTCTTCCTTCTCACAATCGTCATAAATTTCAACCAAAATCTAAATCCTGTGTGTTTCTTGGTTATTCTGATCAATACAAAGGTTATAAATGCTTAGATATATCTAATAACAGAATTTTTGTTTCAAGGCATATCACCTTCGACGAACATTCATTTCACTTCAAGATGACATCCTCTCCATCCAACTCAACCACACCTAACATATCCCCCATGTTTCTTCAACCCACTTTAACCTTACCTGTTATATCACCTAAACTTCATAATATCTATCCTTCACATAACACTTCCAACACCCAAAACACACAGCAGAATCTACACTCTCATAATACCAATCCTGCTGTTGAAATACCAAATTCAATTGACATACCACCCTCGGCTCCCAATATATCTCAACATCTTATGGTCACTCAGGTCAAAATCTGGACATCTGAAACCAACTACTCATTTAAATCTTTTTCGGACTAATACTTTTATCAAATCACATACAGCTCTAACCACATATGCCGAGTCTATTAAGCATCCAGAATGGAGAAATGCAATGCCTATGGAATTGTTTGCTTTGCAATAATAAGGTACTTGGAGTTTGGTTCTTCCACCAAAGAACGCCTCCATATTGGGTTGCAAATGGACCTATAGAATCAATACTCATTTGAATGGTACAATCACAAAACATAAGGCAAGACTTGTAGCTCAGAGCAACAATCAAGAATATGGGTTGGACTACACTGAAACATTTAGTCCCATCACAAACCTACCTACCATCAACATCTTGCTGACAATAGCACTCTACATCAACTGGAAAGTAAATTAGTTAGACATGGCTAACATATTCCCACACAATAATCTATCCAAAACTATTTACATGAGCCAACCAAAAGGTTTTGAAGACACCGCACACCTAGAGTACGTTTGTCACCTCAACAAGGCTCTCTACAGTTTGAAACAAGCACCATGACAATGGCATAACACTTTCTCCTCATATTTGATTTCAATCGGCTTTACTCATAGCAATGCGATTCTTCTTTTCTCATTCTACGTCAAAACTAAACACAATTTTACCTTCTCATATACATTGATGATATACTCATTACCAGTAACAATAAGGAAGCCATATCTCAAATCCTTGAAAAAATAAGCCTGAAATTCAACATGAAAAATCTTGGACAGGCTCACGATTTTCTTGGTATTAAGATAGATTCCAAAAACTGATCTTATTTTCTTTCTCAGAAAAAATACACTTTGTCCATTTTGCATTCAGCCCAGCTAACTGATTGCAAATAATTGGCTAATACAACATGCACTAAATTACCGTCTACCTTCTTCGATGATTCGATTCTTTCAGACACCAATCTTTACATACGGTTGACAGGTTCTTTATAATATCTTACTATAACATATCCGGATATAGCTTACAGCGCCAATCAACTGTAGCAACATATGCATCAGCCGCTCCCTCAACACACCTATCTGCTCAAACATCTACTCCGTTATATCAAAGGTATGTTAGATTATGGAATTCCTATAACTAAATCTAGTCTTTTCTTGCAATCCTTTTTCGATGCAGATTAGACAGGAGATCCTACAACAATAATAACAACAACATCAAGCCTTTATCCCACTACGTGGGGTCGACTACATGAATCCTTTTTCTCCATTGTGTCCAATTAAAAGTCAAATTCTCATTTTTATATAATAAAGAAAGGTCATCCATAATATTTTCTAACAAAGTCTTTTTAGGTCTACCCCTACCTTTCTTAACACAAGTCAAATCTAATACATCTACTCTCCTAACCGGGTCATCAGAAGGCCGCTTTTTTATGTGACCAAACCATCTAAGGCGACTCTCTCTAATCTTATCTTCTACTGGAGCTACTCCAACCTTTTCACGTATATGCTCATTTGGTATCCTATCTCTAAGGGTTAAGCCACTCATCCACCAGAGCATCCTCAACTCTGCCACACTTAACTTAGTATTATGCTTCTCTTTTAATGCCC
This sequence comes from Dendrobium huoshanense, assembly GCA_016618105.1. Taxonomy (NCBI): domain Eukaryota; kingdom Viridiplantae; phylum Streptophyta; class Magnoliopsida; order Asparagales; family Orchidaceae; genus Dendrobium; species Dendrobium huoshanense. The sequence continues at coordinate 51,096,350 of CM028348.1, read as the reverse complement.
AACATTCGGCACCATAAAGCATTGCAGGCCTCACTACCATCTTATAGAATTTTCCCTTAAGTTTGAGGGGTATATTTATATCACATAACAAGCCCGATGCATTCCTCCACTTTAACCATCCAACTTGAATTCTGTTGATAATATCCCCATCTATTTCACCATCACTCTGAATAATAGATCCAAGATATCTAAAACGTGTACTTTTATTAATGACTTGATTGCCCAAAGTCACAATACCCTCACTAGGTCTATTACTACTAAAATTACACTCCATATATTCCGTTTTAGATCTACTCAAGAGAAAACCTTTAGGCTCTAAGGTTGACCTCCATAATTCAAGTTTACCTTCAACTCCCTCTCTAGTCTTATCAACAAGAAGAATATCATCAGCAAAAAGCATACACCAAGATACATCCTCTTGCAAATGTCTAGTGAGAACATCCATGACTAAAGCAAAAAGATATGGGCAGGAGATCCTATATCGAGAAAATCCACATATGGCTACTGCTCATTTTTTGGTAACTCCATCATTTCTTGGACAGTTAAAAAGCAACACAGTCACAAGATCATCAATAGAGTCCGAATACAGAGCACTAGTGACCCTAACATCTGACGTCATTTGGATTCATTGACTTCTTCAATACTTTGGTATAACTCAAACATAACCTACATATATCCATTATGACAACACATCAGCAATTGCTTTAGCCAATAATCTTGTCTTCCACGTGCGAACAAAGCACATTGAGATTGATCAGAAATTCATTCGAGATCATATTCAAAAAAATAATATTCATCTCTTACTGATCAATACAATTGATCTAACAACATACATCTTCATCAAGTCTTTATCTACACCAAGATTCATCAAGTTGTGAAACAAACTGACTGTCACTCAGCACCCGTCAGTTTGCAGGGGCATATTAGTACACAAAACATAAATAAAGATGTATTAGTTTACTCTGCCTATGTGGCATGATCCTATTAGCTAGCCATCTCATCCTACCCTATATATAATAGGCGAGCTGCTGTATAAGATAATTAATACAATTCATTCTTTCCTTTTCCTTTGTACGCTTCATCTCCATCTTCTTTCTATTATATATGTTCTTCACATGCAAAAGATATTAAAAGGAAAATGTAAAAGCTTATCGAAATGATTAGTGGATGATTAAGACCCAACCACCCACTAATCCTCTCCCCCATGAATGTCATTCATAAGTATAGCCTATGTTTAAAATTCCAAGTAGTGGGTCCCCCAAAATTAATGGATTCAATAATATAGGAAATTTTAAAATAATTTTATATATCCATAAATATATAGATTTTGGAAAATAATGTAATCAAATATAATTCAATTTAAATGAATACATAAATAGGTGGGAGACCCACTGACCACCTGAGCGAGGTTTCAAAAAGGATTCAAAATAATTTTGTAATTTCAAAATATTTAACGTATTATTTAAATTAAATAATAACTAAATAATGAAAGTAAATACATAATACAAAAATGAATCAGAAAAATAATTTTTATCTTTTGAAAATAATTTTAAATAAAAGTACAAATTTTTCTAAAAAATATGAGGTATTATACACTAAAATATGATTTAAAATGAATTTAATATGATTTTTCAAAGCTTAATGAGATTAAAAAGATTTTTAAAATAATTTAAAATAATTAATATTCAAAAATAATAATTAAATTATCCTAAATTAAATAGTAAAGTTTTTTCTGAAAATAATTTTAAAATAATAATTATCCATTTATTTAGGAAATATTTTGATATTAAGTTTTGATAATTATTAATGAAATACCTTAAATTTTTAATTATTTAAATAATTATAAATACCCAAAACAATAATATTAAATATAATTAAAAAGGAAGGAAATAATAATTTCAAATGGTTTTTAGATTTTTAAAATAAATAAACATATTTAATAAATAAAATTATGATTTAAAATAATAATAATAATAATAAGATAATAATAAAATGATTTTTTAAAATATTTTAAAAGAAAATAATAATAATAATAATAAAATAAATTATTAATAACAATAAATAGTAATAATTAAATAATAATAATAATAATATGATAATTTAAAATTAATTTTAGTAATAAAAATGGTTTAGTAATAATAATAATAATAAAAGAAAAAAATAAGAAAAATAATAATAATAATAATAATAATAATAATAATAATAATAATAATAATAATAATAATAATAATATAATTTTAAATTAATTATTAAACTAAAATCAATAAAAAAACCTTTAAAATAGTTATTATAATTAGAAAAAGAACAGCGGTGCCACGTGGTGCTCTTGGATTCGTCCTCGCAAACAACGGTAATCATTGCCACACAGAGAAATCAGTTACCAATGATTGCGGCCAAGCAATCATTGGCCATTAATGTTGAATGGCGACAGCGGCATACGCGGTTTTAACTTAACCACGTCAGCACGCCGCCTACACCATCGGATCTCCTGCGGTTCTGGACGGATGGTCCAGATGGAGCCAGACTGTGATCTGAATAGCGGTAGAAATACATGGTGTAATATCAATCGTGGGATGGCAAAATGCGTAACATTGATCAAAGGATCAATGGCCCAGATCTTGTATAGCATAACGAGATGCTACCCCAAAACCCTAAAACTTAAATTGATTTGTTCTCGCAAACAACTCAATCAAATTACTTAAAATTTTAAATATGTATTATGGACATGAATAGAATTCATGGGGTGCCCTTTTTGAGGCATAAAATGATCTTCATGCAAATTTAATTAACCCTAGGTTTCCTAGACTAGGGTTAGGGTCTTATAGGGATTTAATAAGAGGAATGAACCGAAAAGGGATGATTGAGCCTGTAGACTGTCCACGAATAATTCCCTAGTTGAAATCGAGCTCTGATATGCCTTGGATTGAGCTAAATTTTCCTAGGAAGTTTTTGGCCTTCAGTTCACTGGAGGATCGTTGTCATCGAGCTTTGACCGATGGACTCTAGGTTGGAAAAAGTAGGGAAAGGTCGTGAGAGCTCTCACACCAAATCTCATGGCTTAAGAAGGTCTAGGGAGAGAGCAATTGCAAAAAGTCCCCTATGAAACCTTAATTCCGTCTACTTAAAGCCTTAGAATTATCACCAATGGCCTAGATTGCATCGAGGCCTAATTGGGAGGGAAATCAGGCTATGATGGACGTGGTTTTAATCCAAGAGCCATCAAGGAGGAGTTAAATACATTAAATGGGTTTTAATTGACCTAATTAGGTCAATTTGACCCAAGGTTGACTTGGGTTTACCAAGTCAATGATTGTCTTGGTCAACTTGGTCAAAGGGACCTAAGGGGGTGGGGGTTTGAGCCAAAGAAAGGTTTGGATAGTTTTGAAATTGATTTGGGCTCAAAGGATTCAAATAGGGTCAACCTGGGTTAACCTGGTCAACCAAGTTGACCCAAGGCATGGGCCTGGGCCCACTAGGTTGGGTCTGACCCACTGAACTCAGTAGAAGTGGTCTCAGGGCATGGGTTAGTTAATTTGACCAAGTCAACTCCTTTGACCAGAAGTTTGAGCAAAAAACTAGGTCAACACTCTTTCATTATTGTAAGATCGTCAGGGCCTCATTAAAAAATTCGTCATTATTATGCACAAATTTGGCCTAACATCAGATGTATTTAAGTGTAATTACTATGAAGCATAGAGACACCACAATTAGCTCCCACTCATCTTATTTCCATTTCGCTAAAATCTACCTTAGTCATTCTTGAGTTTATCCAATCTAACATCCATAAGGAGGAGCCATAATTATAAGAAAGAAGTGAAAGATCATCCAATCTATTTTTGGTAGAGACAACAACTCACCTTAAAAATAGTGATGTGTTCCAATGTTGCATTCCATTATGTATGTAACTTTGGTAGTCATAATGTGATCAATGGTTTATGAGACTACATGTAGAGATGATGAAAATACACAATCGCCTCGTATAAGCATTTCTAACCAACTATGATTGGAAGCATACAAGAAAGATTTCTAGAGAGAATAACATATTATTGGGCTAAATTTTATATAAAGAAGAAACCATGGGCTAATATGCCTTGATACTAGATTGAAATTTCTTGAGTCAATGGCATTAATTCTATCATCACAATTTATTGAGTGGAGCAGCCATGATGATGAGTTCATATTAAACTTGCATGATTAGTTGATTGATAAACCTCTTAAGTATGGTAGTAGAAAACATTTAATCAACTGATTAATAAGAAATTCAACACAATTTCAACTCTACATCCATTTCTACTCGACTTAGAAACAATCACAATCCCCATGCACCAGTTACTGAGGATAAGAAGTGAAGAAATGGAAGCAGTAGATAATATACTAATTTTGGCTATATTGAAGTTATTAAGTATTTCTCTATAGCGTGCATTTCTAGTATTGTTCATTTGTTATTGTTGTGATGTGATTTTTCATTCTTACATCTCTTATATAAGTTTCTATTTTCTTTCTAGTTGTGTATTACCTTCTACTGTAATATATACCGTATTTAAACTTTAATTATATATTCTTTGTTATCTTGTAATAATGATTTTATAGCACATGATAAGTTTCTAATAATTTTTTTTAGATATTAAGATTACAAATATTTTGAGTATTTTTAAAAATTTTATAATATGTATTTAGAAATTTGTACGAATTTGATTGAACAAAAAATAATCTATACACAGAAAAATGGAGCAACCAACATTAATCTCCAAAATGCCTAAGGTTGGTCATGAATTGTTTGTGTCCTCTGAGTTTACACCACATGCTCATCTAAGGTATCAAATTTGTTATAGTCTATGAATACTAATTTCTACAACTTTCTTGATAACTTTGTAATCTCTTTGAGTGACTGCTACATCAAGCTTGTATTCTCTCCATTCCCACCAATGAAAGGTTATGCAATGCCTCAGTCGATATGAACCATTCTAATTATTTTTGTATAATGCATTAACTATCATAATAATGATAATATGTAATGTGTGATGAGCTCATTCAAAAATCAAATTTACTTATCAACATCATCTCATTGGAATACTTAGGTAGAATATCTCATTCGGTTGGCTTACGGCCTTCATAAATGGAGTGATGCCCAACATATGTTCCACCTCATGTATGTGGCCAAGTCATCCTTCCTACTTCCTTTTGATTGCATGATACATGTGATGAATCTATGTCAATTATTCCATAATGCAATGTGCTTATCATCTTATTTCATCCACTATATTGGCTCTACACTATCCATCAACTCACCTGAGGTCTGGTCAATGGGTTAAAATAGGGGTGGATGGTATACCACCAAACTCTTACACTATCGGGTCACCCAAAGTACACTAAATATGTTTCTAATCGATGAGTGGGGTGCGAGCCACCTCTAACTCAGATCGTTCAAGACATACTGAGATAACCTCACAAAAATATTCTCAATATAAGCTGCCATGGTGTCCTATTGATAAATTATAACATATAATGATTACATTATAAATGCATAATTTATATTTACTACACCTCTTAACTTACTTGGCTCTATTGTAGGACATCAAACATATCCTTATACATCATTGTGTTTATAGTTGGGACCTTGTATACCCCATCCTTAGTCCACCTACATGCTATGTAATATTAATTTATAAATAAATGTAACATACCCTAAATTAAAAAAAGTGTTGAAAGAGAGTACCTACAACCAAGAGGCTTCCATTCATTTCCCTATGGAAAAGGAACCCATTATGTCAAGAAATCAATATGTAATTGCTCCCATGACTAAACTTGAAGTCTTTTTACATGGAAAAATATATCTCTATGTATAAATGTGCTAGCATGGACCCCCCAATAAACACCTTTCTAGAGTCCAAAAGTCTTTTCACAATGAATGTTAAATCTTTTAAGAAACTTTGTTTTGAGACCTTGGATGGTCTGAATGACTCTCAAGTTAGGGATGCATTCCCCAAGCTTCAAGAGGGAATTAAATCAACTATATATGACCTAAAAGAAAATCACTTGGGTAATAAATAAAATCCACATTCAATCTTCATAAGTTCGTTATGGAATGAGGAAGAGGAAAATGACATGGTCAAGTTGATTTCATGGTATAGAGATTGCTTTGCTTGAAGTTATGAAAAAATGCTTGAATTATCTCCAGATATAATAGTCCATAAACTTAAAAATTCAAACTGGTATGGTTCCCATAAAATAAGTACCTTGGTGCAAGCAACTTGAAATAAAATAACAAGTTATTATTGAAGTCAAGAAATTAATTGAAGTTGTTTTCATCAGAGAAGAAAAATTCCCAACCTAGTTAGCTAACATTGTGCATGTTAAGAAGAAGAGTGGTCATATTCACATCTATATCGATTTCAAAGTTTTAAATAAAGCCTATCTTAAAGATGCATTTTCATTTGAAAGTGATCTATTAACAATTGAGAGTTCAATAATTGGATATGAAATTAATTGAATGTGAAGATGATACAGCATGAGGGGGTGGTGAATTGGTGATTTAAAAATTTCTTCAAAAAGTATTCTAAATTAAAAACCTAATTAATAATTCAAATGGAAGAATTTGAATAAATGAAATAATATAACTTTGAAAAAAAGTGGACATTTTTGTGTTATATGATTTTTAAGCAAACTAATAAGAATATTCTTTTTCATTTGCTAAATTTTTTTCTCTTTCAAAAATAAATATCAATCACAATCCGTCACTTTAATCTTCTTTCACAATACAATCACAATTAAACTAGATTCTTGAAAATTTAATTACAAGGAAATAAAAGTGTTGAAATTAAATGCATAAAATAAATAGACGTAAATCAAATTTTAGTGCTTTGGTCAACTTAACCTATGTCCACTTTTTGAATGTCCTCTCTTCAAGAGTTACACTAATATAGTGACTCTCCTTCAATCCACATCTTGGCAAAGAAGACCTTCTCCCTTTCCTCAGGTGGACTTCACACCCAATGAATCTCTCCTTTCACCTTTTGGTTTTGACAGTTTCCTCCTTTCACCACTTCTATTCGATAGAGTCATCCGGTCATCCTTTCAGCTCCTTAATTTATTGGAGCCATTGTATGCTCCTTTAACCTCCTTGGTCTTGTAGATGGTCCTTGTCCCCAAAGTCTTTCCTTTATAAAAATTTGCTCAAGAGACACCCCAACATAACAGGAGGACCTCTGGTGTAGGTCAGTTGGAAAAATTATGTGAACCCCCATTACACTCCCTTGACTCCCTCAAGGCTCTTCTCCTTCTCTTGCAACATTAACATCTCTCTCATAGTACTATACGACGATCAGTTCAATTCCTTCAATGATCGTATTGTATGAATGAATAGTAATACAATATTATTTGTTCACACAAATAGTATTTGAATAGGATGAAACCTGGGATGATTAGTTGTCATCCAGAATGATGCTTTGCCTATCATCTCGTATGAAAAAGATCTTGTAGTACATTCATCAATCTTAATTATTCTTGATTTAATTGCTTAATCATAGGGACTAAAATTTGAGATATATTTAAATATTGTACACAATGAACTAGTTCCTATAATATGATTAGAACAAATTTTAAATTTTGAATTTTTTCCTAATTTAAATGATGATGGGGATAATAAATATAGTTGATCGTCCTGTATGATGTGTGGTTACACAATACAATTTGTTATAGACCATTACAAATTAATCATTTTAATTAATTTTTAATAGCATTGATTATAAAGTTCCAAGATTATATAATATGATTTTTTGAAAAATTAAATTATTTAATTACACCCGTTAGTGTGTGTGAGTGCACAGTTGCTAAGCTAACATACAATTATTATAAATATAGACTCTAGAAAAATAAAATTATAAACTCATTCAAAAAGTAACTAACTAACACAATGCTTTCTTCAGCATTGATTCTTTGACAGTTCTTTGTGTACGCTGAACCTAAAATATTAGTAGTGCACAAAAAAAAGATATGTAATATATAAAGCATGGATAAGTAAATAAACATCCAATAGTGTTTGTAATAATCTAAATATAAGGTCAGGCTCTTAGATTGCTATGCCATCACCCATACTAGAACTCATTTTAGATATTTCTTCCTTACATGTAATAGTCTCGTTTATGGATGAGTCTTCTAGATTTAAGTAAACTAAAATGACTTCTGAAGATGAAACATATTTATCTTTAAAGCATTGATAGGAGTGAAAATAAACTCTGTGAAGCGTGCCTTTGGTGTAACTTTAGGAAAAATTATAGGTTTCATGATAAAACACCACAAAATTTAAATTGATCCCAGTAAAATAAATCCAATCTTAGATATGCAACTGCCTAGAAGTATCACAAAATTGAATCTTTATGAGGTTGGTTAGCATATTTGACAAGATTTATATTAAATGTATTTGAAATCTATTAATTATTTGTAGCCTTGAGCAAGAAATATATTCATTTCGACTAGGATAATAAATATTAGTGTTGCGAATCTGATTTCAGGAAATATAATTTTGATGATAGCAAATTTTTTTTTCTATGACTGCCTTGCCTACTAATGTTTTAGGTCCACAAGATCAAATTACAAATCGAACCAGCTCAAGATTAGGTAGATTAGGACAGAGTCAGGTTGAAATATACGACAAGTGTCTTTTACCTTTTCTTGAATCCATTATAATAATATGTGTCCTGATGCTAAGTAACCTTACACACACACATTCGGGGGAGAATTTATGACTATTTTAGAGTTTCTATTTTTGATCACATCTTTTTGGATGATCCTAAATTGTCCTGGACGATTAGTTAAAAATAGAAACCCTAATTAAGGCATCCTGGTTAAGGAAGTCGTAATTAAGCAAATAGTCCTAGATGATATTATCATTGTCTGGGATGATAGGATCAAATCTGAAAGAATCAGCCGCTGCAACTTTTTAGGCATGTTTTATTTTTGGACATCGTTTAGGACATCGTCCTGGATGATGCACTTTAAGTATTCCTAAATTAGTTTGGTAATTAAGGAAATAAATTAAGGTTTGATTGTCTGATCATATCATCCTGGACGATCGCAAGATCGTCTGGGATGATCAGTTAAACAAATCTTAGTTCTTCCTAGATGATCCATAATCGGCCTGGCTCCATCTAAGGTGATGTTTTGGCTAATTTGTGATGTTTTGTACTAATTATCCCTAATAATTGTGAGTTATCCTGGACAATCAAGTTATTTTTTCATCATCCAGACATCCATCCAAGGCAATGTTCTGTATGATATGTGCCTTTTGGTACTAATTGGCCCAGACGATCATAACATCATCCTAGACGTTTAAGTTACTTTTTTATCATCCAGACATCCATCCAAGGTGATGGTGTGGATGATATTCGATGAATTGAACTAATCGTACAAGATGATATAATATCGTACTGGATGATCTGAACAAAGGAACTTTCTAATCATCCATACTCTCCCAAATCATCCTGGCTGATTGAGCAAGATTTGAACTAATCATACAGGACAATCGGTCGATCGTCATGGACAATATTTGACGAGTAGTTTCAAATTAGGGCAAATTTGGATCCCTTGTTTAAAAGATCTCTTATTTTCTCAAGAGGAGATCTTTTACTATTGTCATGACCTGAGAGAGCCAAGAGGAGAGGGAAAGGAAGGGAGAGAGAGATAAAGGATCTTATGAGCGGGAGTTTATGAGGGGTTTCACAAAGGTTGCTCCAAATAAGGATCTATGTCATCTTCTTCGATCGTTATCCCTGGTTCCTTGGAGGTTCGAGAGAGGTCTACTTTAGCAATTGATCGAGATTCTTTACTTCCTTCAGGAGGAAGCAAAAGGAGTTGGGTTCTCTGCCTGCTTCAACAGGAAGCAAAAGGAGTTGGGTTCTCTGCCTACTTCAGGTGGAAGCAAAAAGAGTTGGGTTCTCTGCCTCACCGAGGTTAGTTTAAAGGAGTTTTTGTATGGGCTTCTCTGCCTTGCTGTGGGGGCAAAAGGAGAGATACTGTGTTTAGTGCAATAACTGGATGAGAGGCTCCAGGGAGTGGACATAGGTCAAGTTGATCAAACCACTATAAAATATGGTGTATTCTTTTTTATTATTTTTCAACATTTAATTTTTACACTTTAATTTTTATGGTGATTGTTTGGTTGTATTTGTGTTTTTGTTTGGAGAAAATTTTAAATACCAATTCATCCCCCCTTTTGGTTAGCCTTGGGACTAGTTCATAAGGGCTTAACATTCCTGATGAACTTTCAAGTGGTATTAGAGTGGGATTCATAAAAATGAGTTTTTGAAAACTTTTGAATTTTGATTAATGGTTAACTTTAGTAATCATAATACTGTGGAAGGGTACTCTATTAACTGAACACCTTTATTTGACAATATTCCTTTTAATTTTTAAAAAACTCATATGTCTACATTTTTACAATCGATTGATTATCGCATGTAGATGCTTATTAAAGAAGGTTATTCACCTTTGTCATGCAAAATTAATGACATTAAAATTGAACTTCTTTTTATCGAATGGACTTTTGATGATAGGGATTTAGCACAACTGAATGCAAAATATTTAAACTATTTTTTTTTTGTGTTTTGAAATTGAAAGATTATATGTGTGTTTAAACTTATTCTATTGGTAATAAAATTTTAGATATATTGTGTATTACTTATGAAGGAACAAATGAAGTTAAGCACTTTAGGTAAAATATTTTATTGCATGACTATAAATTTTTTCATATGAAACATACTAAATCAATTTCTAACATGTATTAGGTTTACTCAAATTGTCTCCTCATTGCATGCATTAGGAAGAGAGCTAAACAACTATAAAAGAGTTAATAAAATTTTGAGATGGTTTCCTTGTTCCTTTGATGCTAAGATTACTATAATTATTGAATCTAATGATTTGAATACTTATTATGTTGATAACTTACTTGGGTCACTCATTGCTTACGAGCAAGGGGTAAACCAAAGACAACTTGATGTAGGTGAGAAGAAGAAGGAGAAAATTGTGGTGCTGAAAGCTAATGATACACATATAAACTCTTTCGGGTTTGAAAGAAATGATGTTTCCTTAATTACTAGGCAATTCAAAAGCTTTCTGAGGAAAAAAATCATAAGTATCATCAGAAGTGGAAAAAAGGTTAGGATAGTAAAAATTTTAAAAGTTCTTTTGATATGGTTTATTTTGAATGTAGGAAACCATGACATGTCAAAGCTGATTGTCATACACTTAAGGTTTGTCCAAATAAAGAGAAGGGTAAGGAGAAACTCAAGTTCAGGAAGGATAAGAAGTGGTCCAAAAGGCAAAATAGGCGGATTCAGCATCTGACTCCTCTAAGATTGAAGCTGAGGAGGAGAAAAAAAACTTGTGCTTGATGGTCGGTGATCATCTTGGTCAGTTTGACCAAGAAGAGGTATGCAAATTAAGCTATAAAAATTTACTTGAAGTTTGTGAAAACAAATATGTATCATATAGGAAACTTAAGAAATCACATGCTTGTTTAAAATTTGAGTTTTTAAATTTGCAAAAAAGAGCATGAAGTTATTTTTAAAAATTACTCCACACTTGATAGCAATCACATGTCATTACTGGATGAGTTAAATAAAAAATATTCTGAGTTGGTCATTGAACATGATTCATCGAAAGCATCCTACACCTCACTTGAGGCTGATTTTAAAACATATATTGATGAATTTGAGCATAGGGAACACTATTTGAGAGTTGATAATGTCATTTTAGAAAGTGTTAACTTAAGGTTTAAAGCTGAATTGAATGCACTTGAGAAAAATAGGAATATACCCATTCCTGAACAGTTTTTTAATCTTGATCCAAATCCAAAAGTTTTGAAACCTAGGAGGAGACACTATAACTCGAGTAGATTAGTAAATCCTTTTCTTGGTGTTAGATGTTTTTCATGTGACATGCTTGGACACATTTCACATACTTGCACTATTCACTATAATACAAATTAGCTTTGGAGATTCAAATTGCATGATTCATAGTATAACACACATGCATTGCATTCTTCTTTCTAAAAAAAGGGACCCAAACTTATTTGGGTTCCTAAAATTGATGTTTGATGATTTTGTAGGCTTGCTCTCATAAAAGGCCTCATGAGAGCATGTGGTACCTAGACAGTGGAGGCTCACGACACATAATTGTATGACTTTGTTGCTTAATAAATTATGGTATGTATGTTTTTTGATCTATTGCTTGTGATTATTTTCTATTCTTTTTTTGTTTAGAGTATTGATTTTTTATTTGCTGTTATTTTCTAGTGTTTTTATCTCTGATGTTCTCTTTATATTTTTTTTCTTCGGTCATGATTGAAATAATATTTTGTGCCTTATTTTTATTTTTAAAAATTTGTAGTCAATGTTTGACATCTCTAAATCAATTAAAGGGAGAAACACCGTTGATTGTTTCCCTTCCTCTAACCCCTTTTAGCTGTGTAATTTTTTTTCTAAACAAAATTTTATTTCAAATTAACAACTGTACTTTGCGATTGAGATTTTTTCTATCTTGCTACAATAATCTATCTTATATATAATATTCAAAGTCTTTATATTACTTTCAAACTTTTATAATCTTGTCATTCCATTTATCATATTAATTTGAATCTTTTTTGTAATTTATTCTTCTTTATATTAGAGAGTGAGTTTTTTTTCTCTAATATATGGAAAATATACTCACAACTGAGAGTATTTAAGAATTTTGAAAGGGATCTTTATTGCAAAAATATCAATGGCATAAAATGAGACCCAAAGAAAAAAAATGAAAAGGTGTGCAATGATCGCCAAAAAAATTAAAAGATACATAAAGTATATCAAAAATTAAAAGATACGCAAAGTGAGCCAATAAATTAAAAAGATGGATAAAATGAGCCCACAAAAGGTAAGCTTCCTTCTCTTTCAAACCATTAAATCTTAGAAGAATTCTTACGTCACTTGATATTTTAAAAGGCTTGGTTTTGAATTTTATGATTGTGACAAATTACTTTGGTATATTATTCTATAAGATATTTTTCTGGAACCAAGTTTTGAACGGAACTCTTTTTCTTATACAATTGGTTTTTCTGAGTTAGGTCTTTTGTTTTCAAAACATGATTTGCCCTGAGAGAAGTCTGAGCTAGGGCTAACAGGATTCGCTATTCTACTTTTTTTAGGATTTCAACGATGTTAACTTATTATTTTTATAAATTTTTAATTTAATCATATGTAGAATTTATCATATTCCTGCTTTGATTAAACAAAAAAAAACTTTGTTTTCATTCCTTTTATCTTTTTATTATCTCTTTCATATTTTATTTTTATCTTTTACTATTATTTTTTGTGTTTTTAGGCCTTCTCTGATCATCTCCATCCATCTCTAGATTTTCAATCTTTGGTCACATCATTCTGGATGATACATTCAATCCACTCTTAAAATTCCATCTGATGACTGATATGACTTCTCTGTTTATGATCATCCTAGATGATCCATTATTATCCTAGAAGATATGATCATCTTCTACTTCAATTATTTGTGATCGTCCTGGACGATCTTCACAATTTTTGCTTAATTATTGGTGATCATCCTGGATAATCCACCTGTTCATCCTGGATGATTCATATGGAAAAATTCGGTGAACATTTTAAATTTGGCCGGTAAGATCAATTATTGCCGATCATCCTGGATGATCCACTTAATCATCCTGGACGATATACTCTTTTAAAGGTCATCCGGCATGACTCCTCGGGATGATCGTCTGTGTCTTATCATCCTGAACTATGTCTAATCATTATGGATGATATTATAGGCTTTTTGACCTATTGCAAATCTATTTTTTATGGCTTATGTTTTGATGATTGACAAACACTGTTTCTCTTGGACTACTTGTTGCTTCTAACTTTTCAGGAATCGAAGATCGGACGATCAAGAAGGAGCCAAGTTCAGGATTGCGTAGGTTTAGGGTTGAGTCAGCCTGTACGTTTGATTTTAACCTCTTGAGTCTACTTGTAATGGTCAAAGAGATTGATGCTATGTAACCCTTCACACACACACTTGAGAGACTTAGAATTTCTGTTTTTACTCATATCGGCCAGGACGATTTTTGGATCGGCCTGGACGATCAGCTTAAAACAGAAAGTCTAATTAAGGATTCTTAATTAATGGAGCCGACATTAATAGATCATCCTGGACGATACGTGTATCGGCCAGGACGATAAGCTCAAAACAAAAAGAAGTAGCCTCCATAGTCAATTATGGTATACTGTATTTTTAAATTATCGGCCAGGATGATCAAAGGATCGGCCTGGATGATATTCACAAATTATTCCATAATTGTTTAGGAAATCAAGGGAGTAATTAAGGATGATTGATACGATTATATCGTCCTGGACGATCGCAGGATCGGTCAGGATGATCCAGTCAAAAACCTTAAGTTACTTCAGGATGATCAATATCGGCCAGCCCGTATCCAAGGCTATTATCAGGACGATTTTCCTCTGATTTGAATTGATCGGCCAGGACGATTGTGATATCGGCCTGGACGATCAAGCCAATTTTCAATCGTCTAGCTTTGCATCCAGGGCTATGCTCTGGCCGATCTTCATTGATTTGTACTGATCGGCCAGGCCGATGTCCATATCTGCCTGGACGATATAGTCGGCAACTTGCAATTAATGAGCTCCTTTGAAGCTCTTCTATTTAAAGAGCTCTTGTTCAACATTTTTAAAAGACCTTTGGCTGCTGCCTTGACCTGAGAAGACCTTGAGGAGAGAAAGGGAGAGAGGAGAGAGAGAGGATCTTGTGAGGGGGAGCTTGTGAGGGGATTCACAAGGGTTGCTTCAAGGATCACTCTGCGTCATCTTCGTCTAGAGTTTCTCGTCCGTGGAAGGGTCGGTAGAGGTAAGGAGTTTGCTTTTGGTTTTGGTTCTCTGCCAGCTTCAAGAGGAAGCAAAAGGAGGAAGGTTCTCTTCCTTGCCGGGGTGGCAGAAAGGAGGTTCTTGTGAGGGCTTCTCCACCTAGCTGTGGGGGCTAAAGGAGAGTCACATTTTGTAGTGCAATACTTGGAGGGTGCCTCCAAGGAGTGGACGTAGGTCGAGTCGACCGAACCACTATAAATTTCTGTGTTCTTTTTCTTGCTTCCGCGCTTTTAAATTCCGCATTTATTTCTGTGGTGTGATTTGGTTTATGCAATTTTCTTTCTTTGTGAAAGTTGTTTTTAAAATACCAATTCACCCCCCCTCTTGGTTAGCTTGGGACTAAGTTCATAGGGCTTAACATCCCTAACGAACTTTCAAGTGGTATCAGAGCGGGATTCGAAAATTAAAGTTTGAAAACTCTTTGAATTTGATCCATGGCTAACTTTGGGAATCGCAACAATACAGAAGGGTATTCCATTACCCGACCTCCCCTGTTCGATAACCTACCTTTTGATTTTTGGAAAACTCGCATGTCAACTTTTTTACAATCTACTGATTATCGCATGTGGATGCTTATTCAAGAAGGTTATTCTCCACCTTCTCGTGAAATTAATGGTGTTAAAACTGAAGTTGCTTTCACTAAATGGACTTTTGATGAACGTGATTTAGCTCAACTAAATGCGAAATGTTTGAACTGTTTTTTCTGTGCTTTGAAATCTGAAGATTACATGCGTGTTTCAATTTGCAAAACTGGTAAAGAAATTTGGGATAAATTATGCATCAATTATGAAGGTACTAATGAAGTTAAACAATCCCGTTTAAACACTCTCTTGCATGACTACGAACGTTTTCGTATGAAACCTCATGAATCGATTTCTGACATGTACACTAGGTTTACTCAGATTACTACTTCATTGCATGCACTAGGATAAGAATTTTCGAATTATGAAAAAGTTAACAAGATCTTGAGATGCTTTCCTTCGTCTTATGATGCAAAAATCACTGCAATCACTGAATCTAAGGATTTGAATACCTATTCTATTGATAACTTACTTGGCTCACTCATTGCTTACGAGCAAGGGGTGAATCAAAGATATGTTGATGCAGGTGAAAAGAAAAAAGAGAAAACAATTGCATTGAAGGCTCACAAATCGGATTCTGAATCTTCCGGGTCTGAAAGCGATGAAATTGCCTTCATCACAAGGCAATTCAAAAGCTTTCTAAGGAAGAAATAAAAGCATCATCAAAGTTGGAGAAAAGGTAAGGATCACAAACATGTTAGAGGATCTTCTGACGTTGTTTGTTTTGAATAAAAGAAGCCTGACATGTGAGAGCCGACTGTCCTACACTTCAAGATCATTCAAGCAAAGAAAAGGAAAAAGGTGAGGAGAAAGCTAAGTCTAGGAAGGACAAGAAGAAAATCCAAAGAGGTTTTTGGGCAGAATCTGGTACTGATTCCTCTGAGACTGAACCAGAGGAAGAGACTACAAACTTGTGTTTCATGGGAGAAAATCAAAGTGATGAGGAAGAGGTATGTAAACCAACCTATGATGAATTGTTTGAAATTTGTAAAAAAATTCATGCAACATACAAAAAACTTAAGAAAACTCATGCTAACCTAAAATTAGAACATTCAAATTTACAAAAAGATCATTAAGTTTTTCTCAAAGATCATGCAACGATTGATTCAAATCACATGGCTCTTCTTGATAAATTTGATGAGTTAAACAAGAAATATTTGGAGTTAATTGATGAACATAATGCATTGAAAGCTTCACACACCTCACTTAAGGATGATCTAAAAAAATCTAAAGAGATTGATAAAAATTTGAGGATTGAGAATGATGCATTAAAAAGAACTAACTTGAGGATTCAAAATGATTTTGATACGTATAAGAAAAATCGGATGACTTCCACTTTTGATCTTAAGCCAGAACCTAAGAAGAGGCATTTTTACCCAAACCATTTAAGAAAACCTTTTCCTGGAGTTCAATGTTTTTCTTGTGGCATGATAGGACACATCTCACACACTTGCACAGTTCACCTTAGTACACATTGGGTGTGGAGACCTAAGATGCATGATTCAAAGCATACCACTTCTGCATTGCACTCTACGTTTCCTAAGAAGGAGCTCAAACCTGTTTGGGTTCCTAAATCTGACTGTCGTTGAGTTTTGCAGGTGTGCTCTCGCCAAAAGACCTCGTGGGAGCATAAGATAACTGGACATAAGGAGGCTCGCAGCTTAAAATTGCTTAAACTTGCTGCTTTATCACGTGCTTGAAATCTTTAGTTTTTGTGTGTCTTTTATTTTATTTTTGTGCTAGTTTTTGTGCTCACTTTGTGTTGTTTTGGTTTATTATTTTATTTTATGTGTTTTGTTTTTCACATTGTTCTTTAAATTTGGCCTTCTATATGATGAAACTTTTCAAGCTTTTAAATATTGGAGTTTTTGAGATAGGGTTTAGCTTTTCTAAATTGGTTAAAGGGAGTAAACTGTTGATGTTTTCCCTTCTTCTGACTTTATTTAGTGGCATGATTTTCTTCTCTAAAATAAAAGTCTAAACTCAGGTTAACCAATGGCTTTTCATCTAAGATCTTTTTCTTATCTTGCTACATCAAATTATCTTATGCATAATAGCCAAAGTTCTTAGATATCATTCAAGCTTTTGAAATCGTGCCATTTCATTTATCACGTGATTTTAATTTTGTGTTGTGGATTGTTCTTCCCTATGTTAGAGAGAGAGCTCCTATTCTCTAATATTTGGAGGATATGCTCACAACTAAGTCTTTTTCTTTAAGGGTATATTAAAGAGTTTTTAGCTTGCAAAAATTAAAAAGGAAAGAGGCCAATGAAGCCAAATTGAAAAGAAAGCTATATACAAAAAAGTGTATCAAAAATTAAAAGATGCTCAAAGAGCCAATCAAAGTGACAAGAGGCATAAAATGAGCCCACTAAATGCAAGCTATCCTCTCTTTGGTAAAACTCTTAAAACTTAAAAAACTCATTGATTACGTGATACTTTCAATGACTTGATTTTAATTTCCATGATTGAGAAAAATTACTTTGGTTTATTATTTATGAGAAATTTTAGTTGTAAACAAGTCTTGAATGGATCTTCTTATCCTATTTTGTTATTCCGAGTTAGGCCTCTGTTTTCCAAAAGAATTTTGTACCCTGAAGGATGTCCGATCAAGGGTTAACGGAATCAGTTTTTCTACCTTCTTCTGATTGGGATTTGTTAAACTTCTTGATCTCTTGGAACTTTAAAAGTTTAATTTTTGAAAAGAATTCTCATATGATGCCTCCATAAAACAAAAAAAAATTAGAAAAATTAAAATCCAAAAATATTCGGTGTTTGGTTTTCATTGTGTTGTTTTTATTTTTCTGTGTCTTTGACTATTTTTCTTTTGTTTTACTTTTTGAGGGTCTTGATCATCACCATTCTTCTCTTAATTTCAATTTCTAGTCACATCAGCCTGGCCGGTCCTGTTATCGTCCTGGACGATGTGACAAATTTTCTTCAAAAATTTATCTGCTGAACTTTTCTGTGCTTAATATTACTCTTCGTCCTGGACGATCATATATCATCCTGGACGATTTGATCGAACTCATAGTGATAGTCCTGGCCGATAGTATATTTGTCTGGCCGATGCATTTTATGTGCATCGTCCTGGCCAATACACTGGATCGTCCTGGACGATCCACATGTTAGCACGTTTTAATCTTTAAATTCGGCCCCGGACGATCCATTATTGGACAATCGGTCGGGCCGATCCACTGTTCGTCCTAGACGATACACGTGGCAAGCATTTTAAACATTTTAACTTCGGCCAGTACAATCAATTATTGTGCATCATCCTGGACGATACACCTAATCGGCCCGGACGATCTGCTTTTTCAACAGTCGTCCAGATTGACTCCTCGGGCTGATAGACTGTGTCTAATCAGCCTGGCCGATCTCTGATCGGCCCGGACGATTGGACATCCTTTTTGACCAATCGGCCTGTACGTAATTATTAAACCATATCGGCCTGGACGATTCTGCGATCGGCCAGAACGATATGGCCGTTTCTTTAAATTCAAGCCGTTCCAGCCATGGTTTTTCACTTCCAACCCTTTCTCCTCTTATGTTCTTTGCTTAGTTCTCTCAAATGACTGGTGGGAAATGCGCCCGACAGACTTCTGGAAGTTCCTCGAGGGCAAGGATTGACCCTCATTTTCGGGAAGAAGAAGATGAAGCCGCCTATCATTATTACAAAGAGTGTGAAATTACTGTCTCCAGAATCATCAATCCTGTCTACATCTCTTACCCGGTAATGGATCTTTTTGCTCACACCTCCCTTTGCTTCATTTTGTCTCTTGCCTTCCCTTTCAATTCAGAATTTCTTCTAGAATTTTTCGCAAACCTTCGCATCAACTATACCTTCACAGCCCTGACCTCCTATGTGAATTGACGCCCTGTCGAAATCACATATCAGAATTGTGTTGATCTTTTACAGCTATCCACCACCGGGGATAAGCTGCACATAATCGCCTCTGACCCTGATCTTGACTGGTCCATGGCAAATCACTTTCTTCATCAGACCAATGTACCTTACCATGTTGGAGAGACTAGCTCTTTAGTACGAGATGCTAGGACAATCCAACATGTCCTTCGCACCTCCATCATTCCAAACACATCACCTCTCTACTATCCCTCACTACCTTCTACATCATGGCTCATAGGAAATTCAATACTGCGGACCTAATTTTTTGATACATTGATCACCTAACCACAATTCGCGATCCAGGCCACAAAAGGAAACCAAATCTAGCCTTAGGACACATCATAGCATATGTTCTTGAAACTAAATACCAACTTCAATATCCTATTCCACCAAACCTCCCAACTCCCTTCTACTCAAACAATTCCTTCAGCACCCTTCACAGTACTCGTCTCCACCCTGAGGAACCTCGGGGGGCTAGAGAGGAGGAAACTCCCGCTCCAGCTCCCTTTCCTGACCCTGCTCCTCTCCACCAGTACTCACCGGTTGATCAGTTGATTGAGAGATTTGATCGTTGGGAGACCCGATTTGATGCCTATGTTGCTGCACAGGAGCAGCAACACTTTGAGGACATTGCCCGTTACGAGCATCACCGCGCTAAGGACTTAGCCCGATTTGATAGTTTCCTTACTCACCAGCAGCAGCAGCATGACCAGGACATCGCCTGGTTCAATGCTCAGTTTACCACTCTTGCCGGTTACTTTCAGCAGCCACCTTCACAACCTCCATCTGATGATCAGGATCCCTCGTTCTTTTAGTCTGTGCTTTATGTTGTTTGTTTCTTGTCTTTTTTGTAGTTTGCTTGTTAGTCTTTTGTGATGTTTTTCTGTTGTTTCTGGACCCTCTTTTTGTGATGACAAAAGGGGGAGTAGGTAGGGTGTGGTAGGAAAAAGCTGTTGTAACTTTGATTTTCTAATAAACATGTTTTTTATTTAATTTTTTTTCCTACTTCTGTTTGCCATCATCAAAAAGGGGGAGATTATTGCAAATCTATTTTTTATGGCTTATGTTTTGATGATTGACAAACACTGTTTCTCTTGGACTACTTATTGCTTCTAACTTTTCAGGAATCGAAGATCGGACGATCAAGAAGGAGCCAAGTTCAGGATTGCGTAGGTTTAGGGTTGAGTCAGTCTGTACGTTTGATTTTCACCTCTTGAGTCTACTTGTAATAGTCAAAGAGACTGATGCTATGTAACCATTCACACACACACTTGAGAGACTTAGAATTTCTGTTTTTACTCATATCGGCCAGGACGATTTTTGGATTGGCCTGGACGATCAGCTTAAAACAGAAAGTCTAATTAAGGATTCTTAATTAAGGCAGCCGACATTAATAGATCGTCCTGGACGATACGTGTATCGGCCAGGACGATAAGCTCAAAACAGAAAGAAGTAGCCGCCATAGTCAATTATGGTATACTGTATTTTTAAATTATCGGCCAAGACAATCAAAGGATCGGCCTGGACGATATTCACAAATTATGTCATAATTGTTCAGGAAATCAATGGAGTAATTAAGGATGATTGATATGATCATATCGTCCTGGACGATCGTAGGATCGGCCAGGACGATCCAGTCAAAAACCTTAAGTTACTTCAGGATGATCAATATCGGCCAGCCCGTATCCAGAGCTATTGTCAGGATGATTTTCCTCTGATTTGAACTGATCGGCCAGGATGATCATGATATCGGCCTGGACGATCAAGCCAATTTTCAATCATCCAGCTTTGCATCCAGGGCTATGCTCTGGCCGATCTTCATTGATTTGTACTGATCGGCCAGGCCGATGTCCATATCGGCCTGGACGATATAGTTGGCAATTTACAATTAATGAGCTTCTTTGAAGCTCTTCTATTTAAAGAGCTCTTGTTCAACATTTTTAAAATACTTTTGGCTGCTGCCTTGACCTGAGAAGACCTTGAGGAGAGAAAGAGAGAGAGGAGAGAGAGAGGATCTTGTGAGGGGGAGCTTGTGAGGGGATTCACAAGGGTTGCTTCAAGGATCGCTTTGCTTCGTCTTCGTCTAGAGTTTCTCGTCCGTGGAAGGGTCGGTAGAGGTAAGGAGTTTGCTTTTGATTTTGGTTCTCTGCCAGCTTCAGGAGGAAGCAAAAGGAGGAAGGTTCTCTGCCTTGCCAGGGTGGCAAAAAGGAGGTTCTTGTGAGGGTTTCTCCGCCTAGCTGTGGGGGCTAAAGGAGAGTCACGTTTTGTAGTGCAATACTTGGAGGGTGCCTCCAAGGAGTGGACGTAGGTCGAGTCGACCGAACCACTATAAATTTCTGTGTTCTTTTTCTTGCTTCTGCGCTTTTAAATTCCACATTTATTTCGGTGGTGTGATTTGGTTTATGCAATTTTCTTTCTTTGTGAAAATAGTTTTTAAAATACCAATTCACCCCCCCTCTTGGTTAGCTTGGGACTAAGTTCATAGGGCTTAACATCCCTAACGAACTTTCATGACCAATCGTCCGGACACAATTATTTCACATGATCGTCCTGGATGATTCTATGATCATCCTGGGCGATCTGTCTATTTCTTTTTAAATCGAGGATTACAAATATTCTTTTCTCACCCAAGCATTCTTCATTCATTCTTACTTTCATTGTTTCTCTATTCTTCGTGCTCATGATTTGTGGCAAGAGTTCTCATAAGCCTGTTGGAAGCTCCTCGAGGGCGAACCTCGACCCTCGTTTCACTGAGGCGGCCAACCAAGCCGCTTATATCTACTACAAGATAGCTGAGATCACCTTATCCCAGACTTTCAACCCGAGTACGCTTTCTTATCTTGTGCTCTGCATATCTCTAACTTTTATCCTTACACTTGTCTTTCCTTTCAATTCCAAAATGCTTTTCGAGTTTTTTGCTAGCCTCATAATCAACTCCTCATTCACTGCACTCTAGTCTTATGTTAATAAGCATCCTGTTGAGATCTCATATCATGATTTTAACGAGCTCTTGCAATTGTCCACCTCAGGAGACAAGCTTCACCTCTTATCTTAAGAGCCTGATTTTGACTGAGCTCCGACCAATCACTTTCTTAGGAACACTACTATCTTCTACCATGTTGGGGAGTCTAGCAGCTTACTCAAAGATGCTAGGATAATCCAACATGTCATTCATACTTTAGTTCTTCTAAAATTCGGTGATCGTGTCCACATTACTCCACTCCTTTCAATCACCACTATCTTTATCATGGCCTTGTAACTCATGACCCCGAGACCCCGAGTTTGAGATTTTGATGATGACAAATAATGTCGTTTGAATTATCTTGAGATTCATGAATATTATTTTCTATTGTCCGTGAGTACTAATATTTCAGGAAAGATCAAAAGCAACTCAGGATGACAGGAAGACTCAAGAATGGGTAGATTAGGAGTATGAGTCTGCAATGTATTTTATTGTTTATTTTATTTTTAATTTCTTGAGTCTAGCCACAAAATACATAAAAGTCTGAGCAACCATGCACACACACAGGGGGAGAGTGTTTTTAAATGAAAAATTTAGAGTTTTTCTTTCTCTGTAGATCGTGCTGTACGATATTATTTCGTACAGTACGATCAGAGCTTTGTAGAATGATTCTGTGAATAGATCGTACCGTACGAATATAATCGTACTGTATGATATGTTCAGATCCAAAACCCTAGCCATTGTTTTAACTTAAGTAAGTTATTTTGTGCCACTCGTATTGTACGAACACGTTCGTACTATACAATTTATTTTAAATACTTACTTAATTTAATCCGTGATTAGTGCAATAAATCCGAGCTTAATTATAATTTGAACATCGTACTGTACGAATAAGTTCGTACCATACGATGAACAGAGATGAATTATAATCATCCCAAAGATCATCCTGGACGATCTCTTGGATTTTGTCTCATCGTACTATACGACGTACATCATACCATACGATGAACAAAGACGATGTTTGATCGTCCCGACAATCTACCTGTACGAACATAATTATTGTGGATCATACCAGACGATTTAAGATCGTACTATACAAATGTTTTTGAATTGTTCGTACTACTTCATACCAGGATGAAGTCTGTTTATACATATCGTACTGTACAATTAGAAACCATATTGTATGATAGTAACGGCTAATTTTGAAATCTCAGGGATTTTGGAGCCCGTTTTATGTGTAAAAACTTGTCATATTTTGGTGTGTGAATCAGAAGAGGAGAACGTGGTTAGAAAGGGATTTCGAGGGAGAGAGCTCTTGAGAAGTTCTTTAGGGTTTGAGAGAGGAAGGAGAAGGTGAGCGTTGTGAGGGAGAAGAGGTGTGAGGTAGATCACACGGTTGCTCCGAACTTGCTGCATCTTGCTCCTCCTATGGCCCTAGAAGAATTTGTGGGAGGATCTTCAAGGGGAAAGGCTCTTCTACATCCGTAACCTCGATGTACTCTGCCTTCTCCAGGAGGGAGAAAAACGAGAAGGTTCTCTGTGAAAGTTCGTTAGGGTTGTTAAGCCCTATAGAACTAGCCCAAGCTAACCAAGAGGGGGGGGGGGTGAATTGGTATTTTAAAAATTTTCTTTTCACAAAAAATAAAAATCACAAACCAAAAACACCACAAAAATAAATGCAGAATTAAAAAGTGCGGAAGAAAAAATAAGAACACAGAAATTTATAATGGTTCGGTCAACGCGACCTACGTCCACTCCTTGGAGGCACCCTCCAAGTATTGCACTACAAAAAGTGACTCTCCTTTAGCCCCCACGGCTAAGCGGAGAAGCCCTCACAAGAACCTCCTTTTTGTCACCCCGGCAAGGCAGAGAACCTACCTCCTTTTGCTTCCTCCTGAAGCTGGCAGAGAACCACAACCAAAAGCTAACTCCTTACCTCTACCGACCCTTCCACGGACGAGAAACTCTAAACGAAGAACAAGCAGAGCAATCCTTGAAGCAACCCTTGTGAATCCCCTCACAAGCTCGCCCTCACAAGATCCTCTCTCTCTTTCTCTCCTCTAAGTCTTCTCAGGTCAAGGAAGCAGCCAAAGGTCCTTGAAAAACGTTGAACAAGAGTTCTTAAATAGAAGAGTTTCAAAGGAGCTCATTAATTGCAAGTTGCCGACAATATCGTCCAGGCCAATATGGACATCGGCCTGGCCGATCAGTACAAATCAATGAAGATCGGCCAGAGCATAGCCCTGGATGCAAAACAGGATGATTGAAAATTGGCTTGATCGTCCAGCCCGATCTCACGATTGTCCTGGCCGATCAGTTCAAATCAGAGGAAAATTGTCCTGACAATAGCCCTGGATACGAGCTGGCTAATGTTTATCATCCTGAAGTAACTTAAGGTTTTTGACTGGATCGTCCTGGCCAATCCTGCGATCGTCCAGGATGATATTATCGTATCAATCATCCTTAATAACTCCATTGATTTCCTGATTAATTAAGGCATAATTTGTGCATATCGTCCAGGCCGATCCTAGGATCGTCCTGGCCGATAATTTAAAAATACAGTATGCCTTAATTGTCTATGGCGGCAACTTCTTTCTATTTTGAGCTTATCGTCCAGGCTGATATGTTAATGTCGGCTGCCTTAATTAAGAATCCTTATTTAGTCCTTCTGTTTTAAGCCTGATCGTCCGGGCCGATCCAAAAATCGTCCTGGACGATATGAGAAAAAACAGAAATTCTAAGTCTCTCAAGTGTGTGTGTGAAGGGTTATTTAGCATCAGTCTCTTTGACCATTACAAGTAGACTCAAGAAGTGAAAAACAAAAGTACAGACTGACTCAACCCTAGACCTACGCAATCCTGAACTGACTTCTTCTTGATCGTCCGATCTTCGATTCCTGAAAAGTTAGAAGCAACAAGCAGTCCAAGAGAAACAGTGTTTGTCAATCATCAAAACATAAATTATGAAAAATAGATTTGCAACAATCTCCCCCTTTTTGATGATGACAAACACAAGTAGGAAAAAAAATTAAAAAAATAGGTTCATTAGAAAATCAAAATTATAACAACTTTTTCTTACCCTACTCCCCCTTTTGGAATCATAAAAAGAGGGTCCAGAAATAACAGAAAAACATCACAAAAGACTAACAAGCAAACAACAACAAAAAAAACAGGAAACAAACAACACAAAGTATAGATTAAAACAATGAGGGATCCTGATCATCAGATGGAGGTGGTGGAGGTGGCTGCTGAAAGTAACTGGCAAGCGTGGTAAACTGAGCATTGAACCAGGCGATGTCCTAGTCATGCTGCTGCTGCTGGTGAGTAAGGAAACTGTCAAATCAGGCTAGATCCTCAGCGTGGCGATGCTCGTTAACGGGCAATGTCCTCAGAGTGTTGCTGCTCCTGTGCAGGAACATAGGCGTCAAAATGGGTCTCCCATCGATCAAATCTCTCAATCAACTGATCAACTGGTGAGTGGTGGTGGAGAGGAATAGGGTCAGGAAAGGGAGCGGGAGCGGGAGCCTCCTCCTCTCTAGCCCCCCGAGGTTCCTCAGGGTGGAGACGAGTACTGTGAAGGGTACTAAAGGAATTGTTTGAGTAGAAGGGAGTTGGGAGGTTTGGTGGAATAGGATACTGATGTTGGTATTTAGTTTCAAGAACATAGGCTATGATGTGTCCTAAGGCTATATTTGGTTTCCTCTTGTGACCTGGATCGCAAATTGTGGTTAGGTGATCAATGTATCAAAAAATTATGTCCACAATGTTGAATTCTCTATGAGCCATGATGTAGAAAGTAGTGAGAGAAAGTATAGAGGGTGATGTGGATTCAGTCCCCGGTTTTTGGAATTACGGAGGTGCGAAGGACATGTTGGATTATCCTAACATCTTTGACTAAAGAGCTAGTCTCTCCAACATGGTAGGGTACATTGGTCTGGCAAAGAAAGTGATTCGCCGTGGACCAGTCAAGATCAGGGTCAGAGGCGATTACGTGCAGCTTATCCCCGGTGGTGGATAGCTGTAAAAGATCAACACAATCCTGATATGTGATTTCGACAGGGCGTCGATTCACATAGGAGGTCAGGGCTGTGAAGATAGGGTTGATGCGAAGGTTTATGAAAAATTCTCGAAGAAACTCTGAATTGAAAGGGAAAGCAAGAGACAGAATGAAGCAAAGGGAGGTGTGAGCGAAAAGTTCCATTACCAGGTAAGAGATGTGGACATGATTGATGATTCTGGAGACAGTAATTCCACACTCTTTGTAACGATGATAGGCGGCTTCATCTTCTGCTTCCCTGAAACGAGGGTCAATCCTTGCCCTCGAGGAACTCCCAGAAGTTTGTCGGACGCGTTTCCCACCAGCCATTGAGAGCACTAAGCAAAGAACACAAGAGAAGAAAGGATGAAGAGTAAAAAATCATGGCTGGAACGGCCTAAATTTAAAGAAACGGCCATATCGTCCCGACCGATCGCAGAATCATCCAGGCCGATATGGTTCAATAATTACGTACAGGCCGATTGGTCAAAAAGGCAGTCCGATCATTCAGGCCTATCAGATATTGGCCAGGCCGATTAGACACAGGCGATCGTCCCGAGGAGTCAATCAGGACGACCATTGAAAAAGTAGATCGTCCGGGCCGATTAGTTGTATCGTCCAGGACGATGCACAATAATTGATCATACTGGCCGAAGTTAAAATGTTTAAAATGCTTGCCACGTGTATCGTCCAGGATGAACAGTGGATCGGCCCGGCCGATTGTCCAATAATGGATCGTCCGGGGCTGAATTTAAAGATTTAAACGTGTAGACACGTGGATCGTCCAGGACGATCCAGTGTATCGGCCAGGACGATGCACATAAAATGCATAGGACCAGACAAATATACTATCAGCCAGGACTATCACCATGAGTTCGATCAAATCGTCCAGGATGATATAGGATCGTCCAGGACGATAAAATACAGCAAGCACAAAAAAGGTCAGCAGATGGGTTTTGAACAGAATTTATCATATCGTCCAGGACAATAAAAGTATCGGCCAGGACGATGTGACTAGAAATTCAAATCAAGGAAGGAATGGTGATGATCAAGACCCTCAAAAATAAACCAAAAGAAAAACAGTCAAAATAACACAATGAAAACCAAACAACGAATATTTTTGGATTTTAATTTTTCTATTTTTTTTTATTTTATGGAGGCATCATATGAGAATTCTTTTTAAAAGTTAAACTTTTAGAGTTCCAAGAGATCAAGAAGTTTAACAAATTCCAATCAGAAGAATGTAGAATATCTGATTCTGTTAACCCTAGATCGGACATCCTTCAGGGTACAAAATTCTTTTAGAAAACAGAAATCTAACTCAAAATAACTAAATAGAATAAAAAAGATCCATTCAAGACTTGTTTATAACTAAAATATCTCATAAATAATAAACCAAAGTAATTTTTCTCAATCATGGAAATTTAAATCAAGTCTTTGAAAGTATCACATAATCAATGAGTTTTCTAAGTTTTAAGAGTTTTACTAAAGAGAGGATAGCTTGCATTTAGTGGGCTCATTTTATGCCTCTTGTTACTTTGATTGGCTCTTTGAGCATCTTTTGATTTTTGATACACTTTTGTGTATATAGCTTTCTTTTCAATTTGGCTTCATTGGCCTCTTTCCTTTTTAACTCTTGCAAGCTAAAAACTCTTTAATATACCCTTAAAGAAAAAGACTTAGTTGTGAGTATATCCTCCAAATATTAGAGAATATGAGCTCCCTCTAACATAGGGAAGAACAATCCACAACACAAAATCAAAATCATGTGATAAATGCAATGGCGAGATTTCAAAAGCTTGAAAGATATCTAAAAACTTTGGCTATTATGCATAAGATAAATTAATGTAGCAAGATAAGAAAAAGATCTTAAATAAAAGGCCATTGGTTAAACTGAGTTTAGAGTTTTGTTTAGCGAAGAAAATCATACCACTAAACAAAGTCAGAAGAAGGGAAAACATCAACAGTTTACTCCCTTTAACCAATTTAGAAAAAGCTAAACACTATCTCTAAAACTCAAAAAAAAAATTCATCATATGAAAGACAAAAATTTAAAGAGCAACGCGAAGACAGAACACATAAAAATAAAAAAAGAATGAAAATAACGCAAACTAGACTACCACCAAGTAAGCACAAAAAACTAGCACAAAGAAACACAAAAATTAAACATTTCAAGCACGTGATAAAGCAACGAGTTTAAGCAATTTTGAGCTGCAAGCCTCCTTATGTTCAGTTATTCTATGCTCCCACGAGGTCTTTGCTGAGAACACTCCTGCAAAACTCAACAACAGTCAGATTTAGGAACCCAAACAGGTTTGGGCCCCTTCTTAGGAAAAGTAGAGTGTAATGCAGATGTGGTATGCAGTGAATCATACATCTTAGGTCTCCACACCCAATGTGTACTACGGTGGACGGTGCACGTGTGTGAGATGTGTCCTAGCATGCCACATGAGAAACATCGAACTCCAGGAAAAGGGTTTCTTAAATGGTTTGAGTTATAATGTCTCTTCCTAGATTCTGGCTTAGGATTAAAAGTAGATGTCATCCGATTTTTCTTAATTGTATCTAAATCATTTTGGATCCTCAAGTTAGTTCTTTTTAATGCCTCATTATCAATCCTCAAGTTTTTCTCAATCTCTTTTGATTTCTTAAGATCAGAATTAAGTGAGGTGTGTGAAACTTTCAATGCCTTATGTTCATCAATTAATTCTGAATGTTGTTTGTTCAACTCATCAAATTCATCAAGAAGAGCCATGTGATTAGAATCAATTGTTGAATGATCTTTAAGAATGACTTCATACTCTTTCTGCAAATTCACAAGTTCCACTTTTAAGCTAGCATGTGTCTTCTTAAGTTTTTTGTATGATGCATGGATTTTTTCACAAATTTCAAATAATTCATCATAGGTTGATTTACATACCTCTTCCTCATCACTTTGCTCAAGATGATCTTCCCCTATTAAGCACAGGTTTGTTGTCTCTTCCTCTGGTTCAGTCTCAGAGGAATCAGTACCAGATTCTGCCCAAAAACCTCTTTGGATTTTTTTCTTCTTCTTCCTAGACTTAGCTTTCTCCTCACCTTTTTCCTTTTCTTTGCTTGAATGATCTTGTAGTGTAGTACAATCGGCTCTCACATGTCCAGGCTTCCTGCATTCAAAACAGATAACATCAGAAGATCATTTAACATGTTTATTTTCCTTACCTTTTCTCCAACTTTGATGATGCTTTTGTTTCTTCCTTAGAAAGCTTTTGAATTGCCTTGTGATGAAGGCAACTTCATCGCTTTCAGACCAGGAAGATTCACAATCCGATTTGTACGCCTTCAGTGCAATTATTTTCTCCTTTTTCTTCTCACCTGCATCAAGATTTCTTTGATTCACCCCTTGCTCGTAAGCAATGAGTGAGCCAAGTAATTTATCAATAGAATAGGTGTTCAAATCCTTAGATTCAGTGATTGCAGTGATTTAAGCATCATAAGACGAAGGCAAGCATCTCAAAATCTTGTTTACTTTTTCATAGTTCGAAAGTTCTTTTCATAGTGCATGCAGTGAAGTAACTATCTGAGTAAATCTTGTGTACATGTCAAAAATCGATTCATGAGGTTTCATACGAAAAAGTTCGTAATCATTCAAGAGAATGTTTAATCGGGATTGTTTAACTTCATTAGTATCTTCATAGGTGATGCACAATTTATCCCAAATCTCCTTACCAGTTTTGCAAGTTGAGACACGCATGTAATCCTCAGATTTTAAAGCACAGAAAAAATAGTTCAAACATTTTGCATTTAGTTGAGCTAAATCACGTTCATCAAAAGTCCATTCAGTAAAGGAAATTTCAGTTTTAATACCATTAATTTCACGAGAAGGTGGAGAATAACCTTCTTGTATAAGCATCCACATGTGATAATCAGTAGATTGTAAAAACGTTGACATGCGAGTTTTTCAAAAATCAAAAGGTAGGTTATCGAATAGGGGAGGTCGGGTAATAGAATACCCTTCCGTAGTGTTACGATTCCCAAGGTTAGCCATGGATCTAATTAAAAAAGTTTTCAAACTTAAAAATTTAAATCCCGCTATGATACCACTTGAAAGTTTGTTAGGGATGTTAAGCCCTATAGAACTAGCCCAAGGTAACCAAGAGAGGGGGGGGGGGGTGAATTTGTATTTTAAAAATTTTCTTTTCAAAAAGAATAAAAAACACAAACCAAAAACAGCACAAAAATAAATGCGGAATTAAAAAGTGCGGAAGCAAAAATAATAACATAGAAATTTATAGTGGTTCGGTCAACTCGACCTACGTCCACTCCTTGGAGGCACCTTCCAAGTATTGCACTATAAAAAGTGACTCTCCTTTAGCCCCCACGGCTAGGTGGAGAAGCTCTCAAAAGAACCTCCTTTTTACCACTCTGGCAAGGAAGAGAACCTACCTCCTTTTGCTTCCTCCTGAAGCTGGCAGAGAACCACAACCAAAAGCTAACTCCTTACCTCTACCAACCCTTCTACGGACGAGAAACTCTAGACGAAGAACAAGCAGAGCGATCCTTGAAGCAACCCTTGTGAATCCCCTCACAAGCTCCCCCTCACAAGATCCTCTCTCTCTCCCTCTCTCTCTTTCTCTCCTCTAGGTCTTCTAAGGTCATGGCAGCAGCCAAAGGTCATTGAAAAACGTTGAATAAGAGTTCTTAAATAGAAGAGCTTCAAAGGAGCTCATTAATTGCAAGTTGCCGACAATATCATCCAGGCCGATATGGACATCGGCCTGACCGATCAGTATAAATCAATGAAGATCGGCCAGAGCATAGCCCTGGATGCAAAACAGGACGATTGAAAATTGGCTTGATCGTCCAGGCCGATCTCACGATCGTCCTGGCCGATCAGTTCAAATCAGAGGAAAATCGTTCTGACAATTGCCCTGGATACGAGCTGGCCGATGTTTATCGTCCTGAAGTAACTTAAGGTTTTTGACTGGATCGTCCTGGCCGATCCTGCGATCGTCCAGGACGATATGATCGTATCAATCATCCTTAATAACTCCATTGATTTCCTGATCAATTAAGGCATAATTCGTGCATATCGTCCAGGCCGATCCTAGGATCGTCCTGGCCGATAATTTAAAAATACAGTATGCCTTAATTGTCTATGGCGGCAACTTCTTTCTATTTTGAGCTTATCGTCCTGGCCGATACACGTATCATCCAGGCCGATATGTTAATGTCGGCTACCTTAATTAAGAATCCTTATTTAGTCCTTCTGTTTTAAGCCTGATCGTCCGGGTCGATCCAAAAATCGTTCTAGACGATATGAGAAAAAACAGAAAATTCTAAGTCTCTCAAGTGTGTGTGTGAAGGGTTACTTAGCATCAGTCTCTTTGACCATTACAAGTAGACTCAAGAAGTGAAAAACAAAAGTACAGACTGACTCAACCCTAGACCTACGCAATCCTGAACTGGCATCTTCTTGATCGTCCGATCTTCGATTCCTGAAAAGTTAGAAGAAACAAGCAGTCCAAGAGAAACAGTGTTTGTCAATCATCAAAACATAAATTATGAAAAATAGATTTGCAACACTCTGCCGTTGCCAGGAGGATGCAAACAGAGTTTGACACTCCGCCATGCCGGGTTGGTGAAAGGGAGTATTGTAAGGGCTTCTCCGCCTTGCCAAGGGGGGCAAAAGGAGAGATATTGCTTGTAGTGAAATACCCGGAGTGGAGGACTCTGGGGAGTGGCCGTAGGTCATGATTTGACCGAACCACTATAAAAATCTCAGTGTGCTTTTTCCTTATTGTCTCTCATTACTGCGTGCATTTTATTTTTCAATATTTGCTTGAAAAATTTGTGAAAAAAAATTTGTTTAAATTTTCATGTTAAAATTTTAAAACATCAAAAAAAAATATTAGAACTCCTGCTTAGGTTTTTAACTATTGTCAAAAAATTTCACAATTCACCGCCCCTCTTGTCCATCTTGTAATTTCAGGCCCATCGTGAATTCAATGCAACTGATTTGATTTTCTTCTATATTGAGTACGTCACGAGAATTAGGGATCCAGGACATAGGAGGAAGCCTAACCTTGTACTCATACACATCATAGATTTTGTATTGGAATCCAAATACAACCTTCAATATCCCGCCCCTTCAAACTTTCAGCATGCCTTCTACACCAATAACTCTTTTCACATTCTTCACAGTACTCATCTCTACCCAGAGCACGAGGAAGTTGATAGAGCAGAGGAGGAGGAGGCTCCTGCACCTGTTCTCGCACCTGCTCCGCTCCACTAGCACTCTCAGCTGGATCAGCTGGTGGAGAAGTTCAATCAGTGAGAGGCACAGTTTGAGTCCTACGTTTCTGCACATGAGCAACAATAAGTGGAGGATGTTGCTCGGTTTGACTCTTACGTGACTCACCAGCAGCGTCAGTACGACTAGGATATGACTTAGTTTGGGGAGTTGTTTGCTACTTTTTTCTAGCTTTTTTCATCCACGACTACCACCTCCTTCAGATGATTAGGGGCCGTCATACTTGTAGTTTGTTTACTTATTTTGTTTTTTTTGTGATGTGCTTTGTTCCAGCTAGTAGTTTCATTTTTTTTTTAATTCCCTTCTCCTTTTTGTGATATTAAAAGGGAGAGTAGTTGTACTATTTTTGTTATTTAGTTTTCTTCTTTTACATTGGTTACTTATACTATGATCATCTTTTAGTAAAATTTGAACTTCCTGATTCATATTATATTTCCTTGTGATGTTTCAGTTGGACTGCTTAAATTGTTTTTGTTTGCCATTATAAAAAAAGGGAGATTATTATGAATCTGATTTTAGGAAATATAATTTTGATGATAGCAAATATTTTTGTTTTTCTATGACTGCATTGCCTATTAATGTTTTAGATCTACAAGATTAAATTATAAATCGAACCAGCTCAAGATTGGGTAGATTAGGCTTGAGTCAGCTTGTAATGTATGACAAGTGTCTTTTATCTTTTATTGAGTCCATTAATTCGATATGGGTCATGATGCTAAGTAACCTTAAACACACACTTGACAAATTTTTTTTTGACTATTTTAGAGTTTCTTATTTTCAATCACATCATGTGGAATGATCCCAAATCATCCTAGACAATCAGTTAAAAACATAAACCTAACTAGGGCATCCTGTTAAGGAAGCCAAAATTAAGTAAATCGTCCTAGATGATATTATTGATCTTATTTTTGTGTGCATTGAAGTCTGAGGATTATATGAGAGTATCTACCTATGCCACTGGTAAGGAGATTTGGGATAGACTGTGTATTACATACAAAGGAACAAATGAAGTAAAACAGTCTAGGCTTAATATTTTACTACAAGATTATGAACTCTTCCGCATGAAACCTAGTGAAACAATATCTGACATGTACACTAGGTTCACCAAATCATGACATTCTTGCATGCATTAGGTAGAGAGATTTCAAATTTTGAGAAAGTAAATAAAATTCTTAGATGCTTACCTAGTTCCTATGATGCAAAGATAACTGCTATCATTGAATCTAAAGAGCTTAACGTTTACTCTATTGATAATCTCCTTGGGTCACTAATTCCATACGAGCAAGGAGTGAGTCAAAGACAAAGTGATGCAGGTGAAAAGAAGGAGTGAACGGTGGCATTAAAAGCAAGCAACTCAGAAAGTGAAAGCTCTGCAGGGAAGGAAGAGGATGAGATAGCACTGATGACTCGACAGTTCAAAAATTTCCTGAAGAGAAAACAAAATCGTTATTAGAACATTTGGAATAAAGGTAAGAGCTCAAGAACCAATAAGGTTTTATCTGATATAATCTATTTTGAATGCAGGAAGCCAGGTCACCTTCGAGCCAATTTCCCCAATTTAAAAAGCCAACCAGCTAAGGAGAAAGGTGAAAATAAAGCCAAATACAAGAAAGGAAAGATGAAGACACAAAAAGCTTTTTGGGCAGACTCTGCCTCAGAATCATCAGAAGAAGCAGAGGAGGAGGTAACAAATCTGTCTTATGGCTAATGATAACCTTGATCAATTGGATCAAGATGAGGTATGTCAACTCTCATATGAAGAATTATTACTTATTTCTAAAAATATCCATGACTCGTATAGAAAGTTGAAAAAGATGCATGCCAAGCTTAATATTGAATTTAGTTCTTTACAAACCGAGCATGCTAAGTTGTTTAAGGAAAATTCTGATTTAGATCATGATCATATGCTACTTATTGATGAGTATGATGCATTATATAAGAAGCATATTGAACTAACTGAAACGCATGAAATCTTGAAAACCACTCATGTTGAACTAGAAGAAGCTTTTCATAGGTTAGACAAACTTGTATTAGAAGTAGATCACAATGAGCATTTGTTAAAAATAGAAGTTCATGGATTGACATATCAAAACAACATGTATAGTGAAAGAATCAAAGAACTAGAAAATGAAATTGCATCACTCACAGGCCAACCTAGAAAGCCACCAACACAACATGCATCATATAACTCTAGGAAGAGGCACCACCACCCACATAGATTAGTAAACCCATTTCCTGGTTTAGGTGCTTCTCTTGTGGCATGCTAGGTCACATAGCCCGCACATGCACAATTCACCGTAGGACACACTTATTATGGAGACCCAAATTGCATCCATCATAGCATAGCATGCATACATCTCATTCATGCAAGCATAAGGTGGAACCCAAACTCACTTGGGTTCCCAAATCTAATATCTGAATGAAATTGTAGGGATGCTCTAACAAAAGACCTAGTGAGAGCATGTGGTACATGGATAGTGGCTGCTCGTGACACATGACTGGAGATATGACGAAGTTCATCCTATTGGAGACCAAAACTGGAGGCAAAGTAACGTTGGGAGACAACACTACCAGGAAAGTGATAGGCTCAGGTATTGTTGGTAATGCTAAAATTTTTTTAATTGAAAATGTTTTACTAGTTGATGGTTTGAAACATAATTTACTTAGCATTAGTCAATTGTGTGACAAAGGTTTTGATGTTAAATTTCTATCTGATAAATGTCTGATTAGTTTATTTGATAAACTAGTTTTAGAAGGAAAACGAATGAACAATGTTTACATGTTAGACATTGATTGCATTGATAGCTCAAATTCATTTTGTTTGAAAATAATAGTTGATGACTCGTGGCTATGGCAAAGGAGACTATACCATGCTAGTATGAAAACTCTTAGAAACATCACTCAAAAAAACCTAATTAGAGGCGTACCTAAGTTAGATTTCACAAAGGATCATTTATGTGATGCTTGGCAACTAGGAAAATAGGTCAAATCATCTTTTCATTCTATTAGAGATGTGATCACCGCTAAGCCACTAGAAATCCTACACATGGACTTATTTGGACCCGTTAGTAAAGCCAGCTCAGGTGGAAAAAATT
This sequence comes from Dendrobium huoshanense, assembly GCA_016618105.1. NCBI lineage: Eukaryota > Viridiplantae > Streptophyta > Magnoliopsida > Asparagales > Orchidaceae > Dendrobium > Dendrobium huoshanense. The sequence goes on along the minus strand of CM028348.1, from coordinate 51,060,560 downwards.
ATGGATTTGTGATTGTAGAGGACTTCACTAGATTCACTTGGGTAAGATTTTTAGCACATAAAAATGAGTCTTTTGAAAAATTTAAGGTTTTCTCCATGTGGATTCAACAGAAATTGGGTTGTGAAATCTCAACAATTCATAGCGATCATGGTGGAGAATTTTAAAATGATAGATTTGAATCATTCTGTCAAGAGCTAGGAATAGAACACAATTTCTCAGCCCCTAGAACACCACAACAAAATGGTATAGCAGAAAGGAAGAATAGAACCTTGGTAGAAGCAGCTAGGGCAATGTTAGCGGAGTACACCCTTCCTAGATACTTTTGTGCAGAAGCAGTCAACACAGCATGCTATGTTTTAAATAGAGTGAACATTAGATATAAGATGAACAAAACTTCGTATGAACTCCTTAAGGGTAGGAAACCAAACCTTTCGCACTTTCATGTCTTTGGGTGCAAGTGCTTCATCTTGAATAATAGTAAACATCCCTTAGGAAATTTTGATCCCAAGTCTGATGAGGGTGTCTTCTTAGGTTATTCTTCTGTAGGTAAAGCCTATAGAATCTTTAATAAGAGAACCCTAGTAGTTGAAGAGTCCACCCATGTGGTATTTGATGAATCAGATAAGCCCTATGAATCTAAAATTAAAGATGATGAAATAGAGGCAATTCAAGGAGTAGAGACTATGACCTTAGGAGAAAGGGTCGAACCTCAGGAAGATTTGCCTAGAGAATAGAGATATTCTTCTAGTCATCCTAAAGAGTTAATTTTAAGAGACCCTTCAGAAGGTGTAAGAACTAGGCATGGACTTAGGAAGGAGGTTAGTCATTCAACATTCATCTCTATGATAGAACCTACAAATATAGATCAAGCCTTAGGAGATGAATTTTAGATTCTAACAATACAAGAAGAGCTGAACCAATTCACCAGGAATGATGTTTGGGAGTTAGTCAAGAGACCTAAAGAACAAAGTGTTGTTAGAACAAAATGGGTCTTTAAGAATAAGGTGAATGATTCAGGAACAATAATAAGGAATAAAGCCAGACTATTAGCTAAGGGGTACAACCAAATTGAGGGAATAGACTTTGAAGAAACCTTTGCCCCTGTTGCTAGACTAGAAGCCATAAGAGTGCTCTTAGCTTTTGCTTGATTCAAGAACTTTAAGTTATATCAAATGGATGTAAAGAGTGCATTTCTGAACGGAGTAATTAAGGAAGATGTCTATGTTGAGCAACCCCCCCCCCCCCCCCCCCCCCCGGACTTGAAAGTTTACAATTTCCAAACCATGTATTTAAATTAAAGAAGGCACTGTATGGATTAAAGCAAGAACCTAGAGCATGGTACGGAAAACTTAGCTCATTTCTATTGGATAGAAGATTTAAAAAGGGTAGTGTAGATACTACACTCTTTTTACAAAAGATAAAAGAAGAAATTCTCATTGTTCAGATATACGTGGATGACATTCTATTTGGATCTTCAGATAAAATGTTATGTGATGAATTTTGAAAAATAATGAGTAATGAGTTTGAAATGAGCATGATGGGAGAACTTAATTACTTTATTGGCGTTAGTGTAAAACAAATGGATAATGGAACTTTTCTTAGCCAAACAAAGTACATTAAGGATATCTTGAAAAAATATGAAATGGATAATGCTAAACCCATGAACACACCAATGAGCTCAACAATTCAATTAGACAAAGATCCTAATGGAAAATCAGTAGATCAGAAGAAATATTGAGGAATGATTGGGTCCCTTCTTTACCTGACTGCCAGTAGACCGGACATAATGTTTAGTGTGTTCCTCTGTGCCTATTTTCAAGCTGATCCTAAAGAGTCTCACTTAACTGCTGTCAAGAGAATTCTTAGATATCTACTAGGCACCCCAAACTTAGGAATTTGGTATCCTAGGCACAGCACTTCCTTTGAAATCTTAGGGTACTCAGATTCTGACTTTGTAGGATGTATGATAGATAGAAAAAGCACCTCTGGTACCTGCCAATTCATAGGACAATCATTAGTTTCTTGGTCCAGTAGGAAGCAAAACTCAGTAGCACTTTCCATAGTCAAGGCAGAATATATTGTAGTAGGAAGTTGTGTTGCACAAGTACTATGACTAAAACAACAATTTCTTGATCTTGGCCTACCTGTAGGAATAATTTCAATCAAGTGTGACAACACAAGCGCAATTTGCATCTCTAAGAACCCAATTCAACACTTTCGAACAAAACACATAGACATTAGACACCATTTCATTAGAGATCACGTTGCTAAGGGAGATATAGAATTGCATCACATCGCTATAGGAGATCAATTAGCTGATATATTCACAAAACCTCTAGCTTTAGACACCTTTAGCACCTTGAGGACTAGATTAGGTGTCATAGATATAACTGCATAAAATAAAAAAAATAATTAAAAAAAAACAAAAAAAAACAAAAAAAGGGCTGCTCCTGATCATCACACACTCACTACACAAAAAGCACTAAACCTTGACTATGTATATCGTACTGTACGATACATATATCGTACTATACATTATACTATAATCTACACGGAACATAGCTAAATGATAAATTTCATCTCTGTTGATCGTACTGTACGACTCACATCGTACTGTACGATACATTATTGGTCATCGTACTATACGATATCTCCTCTTCATACTGTACGTACCACATCATCGAATAGATTGGGATGATTTTAAGCGTGATAGTACGTTATTATTACCGGTCGTACTGTACGACTAACATCGTACTGTACAATCCACCTCAGCCAATGGATAAGAACAAAATAAAGGCGTTCGGTACGATATTAATGCAATTTGAACTGTACGATACACCTGTTCGTACAGTACGATACGTTTGGTCAAAAGTCGTACTGTATTCCTCGGGACAATCGATATTCCTCTGATCGTACTGTACATTCTGACCTCCTTTTCTCGGTACAAACCGTCAGAATAATTAATGCCATATCATACAGTACGATAAACTATCATACTGTATAATGTTGGGAAAATTCTATAAATTGCCCGGCTAGGCTGTTATTTTCACTCACACTTTCCTCACTTCACTCACACCTTATCCTTCTCACATTTCACACCTTCCTCACTTCACTCTACACGATGTCTAGCTCCAGTAAGAGAGGTCATTTGGCAACTGGAAGTTCATCTTCTTCTAGTCTTCACAGCGCTCGGTTCCTGAGTTTTGAAAATGAGGAAGCCTACCATAAGTATAAGGCCTGCAAAATTACTCCTTCCAAAATGCTCAATCAGGCTGCACTGAATTTTGAGGTACTGAACCTCTTTGCTTCCACCACCTTTCAGTTCCTCCTCACCCTGGCCTTTCCCTACAACTCTGAACTTTTATTAGAATTTCTAGCAAATCTCACCTACACTGTCGACAACAAAACTTTCCACTCCTTTGTTTGTTGTCAAAACATAGAAATCACCAGAGCCGACATCGCCCAATATATTGGGCTATCCACTGAAGTTCCTAGGGTTCGTTACTTCCTCACAAATGAATTTGAATGGAGCGATGTTAATCGAGTCCTTAGGAACGCCGCTTTCTATCAACACCAGCCCCTCATCCAATCACTAAATCGGAATGCCAGAATTATTCAACATGTCCTTAGAACCTCTATAATACCCAAAGCTGGCGACCGGATCAACATGAACCCTATTTTATCTATCGCTACCTATCTCATCATGTCCAACACCAAATTCGTTGAGGTCGATTTAATTGTTGACTACATTCGTCATATGACCTTCGTTCGTCTTCCTATCATTCACAAAAAACAAAATATAGTTCTTGGTCACCTTATAGGATATATTCTCCAAAATAAATATCAATTGACTTATCCTGGTGAACCCGATAATATTCCTATTTTTTATACGGATGCCTCTTTCCGTATTCTTTTCCATCGGGGACATGAGCCAGAAGAACCTGTATTTGATGAAGAAGAAGGAGAAGATGCCCCAGCTGCAGCTCCAACACGTCCATGATGACATGCACCTCCTCAAGCACCTGCACCAACATAGAATGATTTGGTCGAACGCTTCGACCAACTTCAGACTCATCTCGATACTCACATTCAAGAACAACATTAGCAACATGAGACAAATATGCAATGGTTTGGAGAACGCTTTACTGCTATTGATCAGCACTTTGACACTCTCTTTCAGTACTTCTAACCAAACCCACCTCCACCACCGTCTGATCAGGATCCTCTACTTTAGATTATCTTTGTATTATAGCTTCTTTTTATTTTAGTGTTTGCTCCTCTTTTTGGTGCTGTCAAAAGGGGTAGAAGGTTATTGTATTTCGTTTTTATGGTTAAATGCATGTTTTTTTTCTTTCGTATTGCATTTTCTTTTATTTCATTTTTTCTTGTTCTTATGTTTAAATAAAATTAAAAAAAAATGCCTTTAACACTTGCTTACAACAAATATTATTTGACATCATCAAAAAGGGGGAGATTGTTGCAACTCATGACCCTGAGACCCCGAGTTTGAGATTTTGATGATGAAAAATAACGTCGTTTGAATTATCTTGAGATTCATTGAATATTATTTGCTATTGTCCATGAGTACTAACATTTCAGGAAAGATCTAAAGCAACTCAGGATGACAGGAAGACTCAAGAATGGGAAGATTAGGAGTATGAGTCTACAATGTATTTTATTGTTTATTTTATTTTTATTTTCTTGAGTCTAGCCACAAAATGTATAAAAGCCTGAGCAAGCATGCACACACATAGGGGGAGAGTGTTTTTAAATGAAAAATTTAGAGTTTTTCTTTCTCTGTAGATCGTACTGTACGATATTATTTCGTACCGTACGATCAGAGCTTTGTAGGATGATTCTATGAATAGATCATACTGTACGAATATAATCGTACTGTACGATATGTTCAGATCAAAAACCCTAGCCATTATTTTAACTTAAGTAAGTTATTTTGTGCCGCTCGTACTATACGAACATGTTTGTACTGTACGATTTATTTTAAATACTTACTTAATTTAACCCGTGATTAGTGCAATAAATCTGGGCTTAATTATAATTTGAACATCGTACTGTACGAACCAGTTCGTATCATACGATGAACAGAGATGAATTATAATCGTTCCAAAGATCGTCCTGGACGATCTCTTGGATTTTGTCTCATCGTAATGTACGACGTACATCGTACCATATGATGAAAAGAGATGATGTTTGATCGTCCCAACTATCATCCTGTACAAACAGAATTGTTGTGGATCGTACCGTACGATTTAAGATCGTACTATATGAATGTTTTTGAACTGTTCGTACTACTTCGTACCAGGATGAAGTATGTTTATACATATCATACTGTACGATATTAACGGCTACTTTTGAGATCTCAGGGATTTTGGAGCCCGTTTTATGTGTAAAAAACTTGTCATATTTTGGTGTGTGAATCAGAAGAGGAGAACGTTGTTAGAGAGGGATTCCGAGGGAGAGAGCTCTTGAGAAGTTCTTTAGGGTTTGAGAGAGGAAGGAGAAGGTGAGCGTTGTGAGGTAGAAGAGGTGTGAGGGAGATCACACGGTTGCTCCAAACTTGTTGCATCTTGCTCCTCCTGTGGCCCTAGAAGAATTTGTGGGAGGATCTCAAAGGGGAAAGGCTCTTCTACATTCGTGACCTCGATGTACTCTGCCTTCTCCAGGAGGGAGAAAAACGAGAAGGTTCTCTGCCGTTGTCAGGAGGGTGAAAACAGAGTTTGGCACTCCGCCACTCCAGGTTGGTGAAAGGGAGTATTGTAAGGGCTTCTCTGCCTTGCCAAGGGGGGCCAAAGGAGAGCTATTGCTTGTAGTGAAATACTCGGAGCGGAGGACTCCGGGGAGTGGACGTAGGTCATGGTTTGACCAAACCACTATAAAATTCTCGGTGTGCTTTTTTCCTTATTGTCTCTCATTACTACGTGCATTTTATTTTTCAATATTTGCTTGAAAAATTTGTGAAAAAAATTTGTTTAAATTTGCATGTTAAAATTTTAAAACATCAAAAAAAAATTAGAACTCCTGCTTAGGTTTTTAACTATTGTAAAAAAATTTCACAATTCACCCCCCCTCTTGTCCATCTTGTAATTTCAGGCCCATCGTGAATTCAATGCAACTGATTTAATTTTCTGCTATATTGAGTACCTCACAAGAATTAGGGATCTAGGACATAGGAGGAAGCCTAACCTTGTACTCATACACATCATAAATTATGTATTGGAATCCAAACACAACCTTCAATATCCCATCCCTTCAAACTTCCAGCATGCCTTCTACGCCAATAACTCTTTTCACGTTCTTCACAGTACTCATCTCTACCCGGAGCACGAGGAAGTTGATAGAGCAGAGGAGGAGGAGGCTCCTGCACCTGTTCTTGCACCTGCTCTGCTCCACTAGCACTCTCAGCTGGATCAGCTGGTGGAGCAGTTCAATCAGTGAGAGGCACAGTTTGAGTCCTACGTTTCTGCACAGGAGCAACAATAAGTGGAGGATGTTGCTGGTTTGACTCTTACGTGACTCACCAGCAGCGCCAGTACGACTAGGATATGACATAGTTTGGGGAGTTGTTTGCTACTTTTTCTAGCTTTTTTCAGACACCACTATCACCTCCTTCAGATGATTAGGGGCCGTCATACTTGTAGTTTGTTTACTTTTTTTTTTTTTTTTTGTGATGTTCTTTGTTCCATTTAGTAGTTTCTTTTTTTTAATTCCCTTCTCCTTTTTGTGATATTAAAAGGGAGAGTAGTTGTACTATTTTTGTTATTTTGTTTTCTTCTTTTATATTGGTTAGTTATACTGTGATCATCTTTTAGTAAAATTTGAACTTCCTGATTCACATTATTTTTCCTTGTGATGTTTCAATTGGACTGCTTAAATTTTTTTTGTTTGCCATTATAAAAAAAAGGGAGATTATTATGAATCTGATTTTAAGAAATATAATTTTGATGATAGCAAATATTTTTTGTTTTCTATGACTGCATTGCCTATTAATGTTTTAGATCTACAAGATTAAATTATAAATCGAACCAGCTCAAGATTGGGTAGATTTGGCTTGAGTCAGCTTGTAATGTATGACAAGTGTCTTTTATCTTTTATTGAGTCCATTGTAACAATATGGGTCATAATGCTAAGTAACCTTAAACACACACTTGGCAAATTTTTTTTGACTATTTTAGAGTTTCTTATTTTTGATCACATCATCCGGAATGATCCCAAATCATCCTAGACAATCCGTTAAAAACATAAACATAACTAGGGCATCCTGTTAAGGCAGCCACAATTAAGTAAATCGTCCTAGATGATATTATTGACCTTATTTTGCATGAGGTCCACACAAGACTTTAGAATCAATTCAGATTCAAATTGATTCAGGCTTATAATCAATTCAAACTCAAGTCAATCCATATCCCAATCTATCTAGATTTCAATCAAACCCTAATCAAATCTAAGAATTTAGACCCAAATTCTAAGTCCAAAAGCCCTGTCCTAAAGGCCTTTTCCATTGAATTTTTAGATATTTTAAAACCCAGTCAAAAGACATCTGATTTTGAGTCTATCACTTGAAAAGTGATAAGAGATGTATCTAGAGGTAAACCTCAAAATTTGAGCCCATTCTGATGTCTCTAACCTAGAAACTCAATTGAAGTCCAAAGGCTATAAAACCTTCAAATATTTACAGCCTATGCCACTAGACTTGCCACTCAGTGGATTTCAACCCTAGTTCCTTGGAGGTTCGAGAGAGGTATACTTCAACAACTGATCAAGATTCTCTACCTGCTTCTAGAGGAAGCAAAAGGAGTTGGATTCTCTGCCTGCTTTAGGAGGAAGCAAAAGGAGTTGGGTTCTCTGCCTGCTTATGGAGGAAGCAAAAGGAGTTGGGTTCTCTGCCTCATCGGGGTTCGTGGAAAGGCGTTTTTGTACGGGCTTCTCTGTCTTGCTATAGGGGCAAAAGGAGAGTCACCGAGTTTAGTGCAATACTCAGAGGAGAGGCTCCGGGGAGTGGATGTAGGTCAAGTTGACTGAACCACTATAAAATCTGGTGTATTCTTTCTTATTATTCTTCCACATTTAATATCCACACTTCATTTCTCTTGTGGTGAATCATGGTTTGGTTATGTTTGTGTTTTTGTTTGGAGAAATTTTTAAATACCAATCCACCCCCCTTTTGGTTAGCCTCGGGATTAGTTCATAAGGGTTTAACATCCCTAACAAACTTTTAAATATATATTCCAAGTTACTATCATAATTCTAAATTCATGAAATAGCTTATTTACCCAGATATATCCATGATGTGGGAACTCTTGATCTTTCAAATTACATATAAGAGTCGATTCTTACACTTTTTATTGTATTCAAGTTAGGCCAGTCAATATTTGATACGACCTAAAAACCTGACTCGAACTTAACCCAAAAACGTTATATAAGGTTCAACCCAGACCCAAAACTGGTTGGGTTTGGGTTATGTTTATCAACCTGTATGTAATTTTGGATCGGGTTTGGGTCAACCCGAGAAACTTGAATGTGACCCGATTCAACCCAATTTACAAACCATCCCCCGCCAGCCCACTATTTGTCTATTTATCTTTAGGTTTATTAAGTATGTATTCGACATTTGAGAGTCAAAACTCAAAATATCAGTTAAGGCTGCTCTTTTTTTGCAAAGATTCCAAGTTAAGGCTTCTCCTTTTCATGGCGCTTCCTCCCTTATGCTCGAATATTTTCATCTTTTCTTATCCTCTGTGACTCTACGTCCTTGACTCATCGTATTCTCTATAAGTATATCTTAAATCCTATGGGTGTTAACATTCTTTTGGTTATGTTTATGACTTATGAGTCTTTCCCTTTCTTTATTTTTTATGTTATTGAGTCACTACCTTACTGTTAGAGTGTTAGTTTTGTGTTATTAGGTTCTTCCTTCCAATTTTAAGCTATTTTGGTTTTGAAATGCCTATTAGGGCATCACTTTTTGCACATTTTTATGTTTGTTTTGCTAGAAATTTTGAAATTATGATGCAGTTGTAGTTTTATTATGCAGTTATATTGCGATTTGTGTTTTGAAATGCTAATTAGGATTTTTAAATGCCGATTAGGGTTTTGAAAATTGAAATGCCGAGTTGTTGTTGGTAGTTGGCTATCTTTGTTTCATTCTTTATATGTTATTTTGTTATAGCAAAATGCCAATATCTATTATTTTTTAATATTTAACTTTGATACCTATTATGTGAGATTGGAATATCTATATTCCATAATGACTGTTGAGTTGGTGACATATTATTGGCACTTGATAGTTTGCAATCTCTGATTCTCTATTGTTGGCACTTCAAACTTGTCAATATCTTGCTGGTTTGATATTATTTAGGTAGTTATTTCATATTGAATTAGTAATATGTAATATAATTTGATTTAATTGTTTCAATAGATGGAGGATTCAAACACCATTCCTGAGATTTATATTCAAGAAAATGAGGGAGTTTGCATTAAAGATAATGTGGTAGAGGGCCTAGAGGCATCTGGTGATACATGTAATGAAGGTTTAGTCATAATTAAGAAGCGTAGAAGGATGACTTCTAAGGTTTGGGATCATTTTGAGATGTTATCTAATTCTACAAATGGTAAAAAAGCTGTAAATGTAAAAATATGATGCTAAATACTTATGTGATAGTAAAAATGAGACTGATAAATTAAGAAGACACTTACAGAATTACAAGAGAAGAGATATACATGATATATGCCAGCTTATATTGCAAATCGGTTCTAATACATCTATTTTTATGACTGATCATAAATTTGACACTACATAATTTTGTGATTTATTTACTGCTTGCATAATTATGCATGATTTTCCCTTTCAATGTGTTGAATGGTTGGGTGTTCAAGCACTTCTAACCTATCTTCGTTGGGATGTTTAACTACTTTCTAGGAATACAACAAGAAATGATTGCAAGAAATTATGCACCAATGAGCTTTCTAATATTCAATCACAGTTGTTTAAGTGCACTAGCAAAGTTTGTATAACATCTGACCCATGGACATCCATAAACACCAATGGATTTATTTGCTTGACCATGCATTTTACTGATAATGAATGGATTCTACATAAAAAAATCATTAGTTTTTTCTTTTATGCCACCACCCCATGATGGTATTGTTCTCTTTGAGAAATTTCAATCCCTATTTCTTGAATGAAAAATAGAATCTAAAATTTTCAGTATTACATTAGACAATTCTTCTGCAAACAACATATGTGTAGACTACTTGAGAAATCAATTGAATTTGAGTAGTGATCTGTTATGTGAGGTCAATTTTTTCATATTAGATGTACTACACATATTGTTAATCTTATTGTCCAAGATGGAATCAAGGATATTGATGGTTCAATTTCAAAAATCAGAGAGAGTGTAAAATATGTCAAAGGATCTCAAGCAAGAAAACAAAAATTTCTAGATTGTGTAAGATAGAGTTGTTTGGAATCTACAAGGGACTTAGGGCAAGATGTTCCAACAAGGTGGAATTCCACTTTCATAATGTTAGAAAGTGCTATCTATTATCGAATGGCTTTCAAACATCTAGAGTTAGATGACTCAGATTACAATTCTTATCCAGCAAATTTAGAATGGGAGAGAGTAGAGAATTAATACAAAATTAAAACTAAATTAATACTATGAATCATCCATTAACAAAAAAATATAACAATACTATTGAAAACTAAATAATTCTAATACCAAACATAATCAATTGATATCAATATAGTTCCATCCATAGTAAGAAGATTTAACAAAAAATCATTACAACAGAATTCATAATAGAAATAAAAAAAAAATTTAATTTTTTTTTTCCTTATTTCTCATACTCGATTATCCCAAGCTTGATTGACATGTGGTTCCCTACTACAACTACTACTAATACTAGATCGGCCATTCGAGCAGAGCTCCTCAATCGTCTCTAATTGGGGCCTCCACATCGGCGGTTGAACCACAGAAACCGTCCACCGGCCCATTACATCCTCCTCCTCCGAGTACGGTTCACCCTGACTTAGTCCACTATCCGGTGATGTGGATCGATCAGCCATTTCTTTGAGCCGCCTCACGAGCACAACGAGGCTGGCCGGAGTAGCGTCCGAATGGAGCACAACGGCATCAGGGAGAATGAAATAGATGTTACCTGGTTCAAGCCGATCTGTCAAATGGAGTGGAACCGGACCAGTTGATAAAAGCCGCGTTGCGGTCCAAACCGCATATCCGTTGAGCCGTTTTCCGAGGACTTGTTGAGCAGTCGCCGGAGGGGAGAAATATTCGACGTGGCCGTTGATGTGAACCGCACGGATGAAATTGGATGGCAGAGATTGATCGCCGGAGGAAAAGAAGCAGCAGAAGTAGAAGCTCCCCATCTTTGGATTTCTCTCTCAACTTGCCACCTTATACATTATATATATGATATATAGAAGGAAAGGGGAAATAATGGGGAAGATTTTTATTAATTTATCTGTATAGCATTTGTATTTTGTGGTGTACTTATATGATTGAAAATTTTAATGGAGATTTACGTCCATGTCATTAAATTTTTATATATTTACATTACTAACATATAAAATATTTATACTGATTTATTTTAAAATTAATATTAACTTATTTAATGTGAAATATATATTTTTTTTATGTGAAATCCATCTTTTATATATATATATATATATTGATGTCATTGAAATATTAGGATCTTATGATGCTACGTAAATCAATACGTAAATCAATATAAATATTTTGATATAGATATGTAAATTTATAAAAACTAAATGGCATTTATGTAAATACCTCTAAATATAAAATAAAAAAAATTACATCATGAAGAGTTTTTAAAGTCTATAAATTTGTTTCAAGATAAGTACAATATATTCATAATAAGTTTAATAATTTTAAAATTTTGTTGACAATAATTCTGATTGAGATATCTTGACCTCGTTATTTTTTTAGAAAAAAATGTCTTTCATGCTTACGACCATCTTGTATTTATAATGTTTTTTTTTTTTTGAAGAAATGCAAATTGCATTAAAATAAAGAAAATAAACACCTAATCCAATTTAGAAGTAAATAAAAAAGTAAGAGTTCCTAACCCAAAATGGAGAGGAACCTTTATTGAAGATCATATTTGTTAAAATAAAATTGTCATAATTGAAATGAAACGTACTACTTCCCATTTTAAAACCTTTGGGTGGAGGGGATACCAAATATTAAACAACCTAAAAGGTTGGTTAGTATCCCAGATTCACTACAGGAAAAACGCCAAAAACCGGCGGTTAGGTAGGCAAAACGGGCGGTTTTAAATTTTACAGGCGGTTTCTCGGCGGTTTTTACGCCGCCGGTATAATTGGCGTAGGAAACTTTTACCGGCGGCTTATTACCGGCGGTTCTGTTTGGCGGCGGTTTTCCGGCGGCGTATACCGCCGGTGACTACCGGATTTGTAACCGACGGTTTTCCGGCCGTTCTGCCGTCGGTTATATTACCGACGGCTAACCGGCGGTCACTTTACCGACGGTATGCCGGTGGTTAAAGAGGTCGTCGTGTGTTCTCTTAACCGCCGGCTAGCGTCGGTACACCGCCAGTTATTTTACCGACGACGCCAGGCGGTCAAAGCCAACGGTATTACCAGCGGCATACACCGTCCGGCTTTCACTGGATACCCGCTGGTAGCTGTTCGTAACTGCCAGTATAGTACCAGCGGTTTAAGGGAATTACCGGCAGCATAGCTTAAACCGTCCGGTATCGTAGTTACCGGCGGCCAAACCGCCGGTTGACCGCCGGAAACCTGTAGCACCTGAAAAAAAAAAATGACAGCATTCCCTCTATTTGAGGGAGGTTCACCCTAAATTCAAAACATGCAAAAATAGCAATAAATAATAAGATATTTTGGGCAACACGCCGCTATACTCATCACAATTATATACATAACCACAAATTAAATAAACAAGTTTATAATCAAACATTAAGAAGTTCTAAATAAGTTCATCAAACATAAAACAAGTTCACCAAGTTCTAAATTCAATAAGATTACAATCACAAGTTCTAAATACAATCATCAAACATAAAAAAGATCTAATCCTCAGCTGTATCCTCACTGTCTGGAGATGGCTGCTCCTCTTGCTCCTTCTTCCTTTGATTTTAAACTCTATATGATTGCAGCTCTGCTTGCATTTCATTTTGAACTTTTCTCGTTTCTTCAATCTCTCTAGATTGAACCCTTCTCATCTCTTCAATCTCCCTAGTCAGCGCTGCAACCCTCTCGCTTACAGATTCTTCAGCTCCACTTGGATCATGAAATGCAGAGGTGGATGAACTGCCCTTAATAGCATAAGCCTGTGAACCCATGCCATATACCCTCCCCCTTTGTCTTCCACCAACAACTTTTGACCATGTTTGATACTCAGAAATGTGGGCCGATCCAGAAGATGATCCCTCGCCAGTGGACTGCCGACTTTCTCTAGCTCGTACAAAATCATCCTGCGAGTTACAATTAGTTTTATTAAAATAAATTTTTATTCTAAAACTCCAAAAAAATTTATTCACATGAGCCTTCTTAGACTTCTCATCAACCCACTGATGTCAGCTTGATGTTGATGAGTTCTTGTATGCAACTCCAATGGTGTTGACTCCCGACCAAGGTGTTTTTTCTGAAAATTTGATGCTTAGTTGTAATAACATAAATATGTAATAAACTAATTCAAAACACTTACCAGTCGCCGCCTATGTTTCGTATGAGGTACAGATCCACCAGTATGAAGAGAGCTTCCTAAACCACAACAGTCAGAGGCTTTGTTATGTTTATTTTGCTCTCTCATTTTTATAAACTCAGGGGTTGCCCAAGCACTACTCAAATCAGCCCAAATGCCCTCTCCAATCCAATTAGAACGTTGCCCGGGCTTTCTAATGTCCGTGAAAATGTCCCTGAGACGGGGTCGCTCCTCTCCTCTCAAAATTTGTTTTGATCCTCGTGCTGTACTCAGGCAACCACCTAAATTCTTTATGTAAAAATTTAGGCAATACCAAAAAGATTAGTACAAATTAAATAACATATTTGAAATATTTCCCAACCGGTTAAAGAATAAGAACTAGTGAAGATCCCATAATCAATTAGAATAATTTCATAAAACAAATATAAAACTAAAATAAAGAAAAAATAACTACAAAATGAAAAAAAAGGACATTAAAAGTCCATAAAATGACTAATAAGTCTTCAAATAAGCTTCTTTGGAATAAGCGAGTGTCATCCGATGCATCCTTTGAACAATATTCTCATCCTTAGAAATAGAGATAACCCAATTTCGGTTAGTGAGGACAATACTTCTATCAAGGGAAAAGAAATATATCCTGAACTTTTATACACAGCCATCAAATTCCGTAGAGAAAGTTCCAACCTGCTCCTTGCCAGTATGCCAATCATATCAATGAACTGTAGGGGAGAAATCCCCTTTAAGATTACTAATTTTTGAATCAGCAGTCCTTCTTCTGGGAATGACTTCCAATGGTCCCAATGTTTGAAGTTCCTTAAACAACTTAAGTTTAGGATTGGAGGAATAGCCATTTTTAATAACAGTAGATTTATCTTTAACAACCATAGATTTTTTGAATTTCAAATCAACATCAGAATAGGGAGTAACTACCTCCGGTTTATGAACAGAACTAACTCCACTTATTACTTTAAGATTTTTGAAGTCTCTAGCAGAATTAGCACTAATTACAGCTAGATTAGCCATAATTCCAACAGGATAATCAGCAGGCATATACTCCTTTTTATCAGGAGTATTATCCAAAACGGTATTTGAAAAATTGAACTCATCATTAACTGTTCCATCAACCTGGATAGAATTGCAGTCAGGTTCAATGCCAATTAATTCATCTTGATTCAAGACTTCAATAGAACTGTCTTCAATGGCCGGAAATACCTCCAAAATTACTTCAGAATCAACAATTTCAGCAGCTTCTTTACCTTCATCCTCAAGAGATAAAACTTTAAACTTGTTATTATTCCCATTATCTGAAATTAAAATATCAGATTGGCCACGCAAACTTTTTCCAGATAAATCCAAATGCTTATTAACAACGTCTTCACCATTTCTATTTGTTTGAGAATCCAGCTTCTCAACATTATTTGATTTATTTTGAAAAACCCATTTATTCTTTTTCTTATTTCTGAACTTCACATGCATCCAAGGACCATACAAATTCTTATTGTCATAAAGCGGTTTTGGGATAACTTTATCAGAAATCTGATCAGCTAAAAAGTTAGGACACACAGAATTTTTATGTTCAATCATACCACACTTGAAGCAAAGAGCTGATAAATTTTCATATTCAATTTTTTGAAAAAATTTATCACCCAGACCTTCAATCCAAATTCCACAAGGAAGCTTAGCATTCAATTTTACTTGAACACAAGCTCTAGCAAATTCCCTCATACCCCATTTGAACATATTACCATCTAATAACAATGGGGTTCCAATTTTAGAGATGATTCTGGTAATATTAACTTCATCCCAACAAAGAAGAGGCAAATGCGGAAGTTTAACCCAAATTGGCGAAGAAATTAAAATGCAAGTGACCATTTGTCAATCCCAACGATAAAGCCTCCAACATACCAGGGACCTCCATTAAGAATTTCCTCGAAAGCTTCAGAAGATTGAAATGAACATAAAAGCCAATCTAACCCAAGTGAGGTTATATGAAAACCACCAAATTTACTCCATTGTCGTCTTAATTTAAGACTACAAATGGAAAATGGCAATTTCTTACTAAGAACTTTAACAACCAAGGAGTTCCTTAAATTATGAACATTGGCATTAACTTTCTCCATATCAATCTTAACCACATCCACATCTATATTATCATTATTAAATTCCTCCAGATTTATTTTAATATGTGGCTTCTTAACCCACACATTAGGAGATAAATTTTTCCCACCAATCAATTTAGAATTGGTATCAATGCTATTAACAACACAATTTTCTTCACCATTATTCCCTTTCTCCAAGTAATCATTTCCTTTCAAACCAAAAGAAGAAGATTATGCCTCAAAATCATTTGGTAAAGGAGGAAATTCTAGATCTGTATTCAAAACAGAAACTGAAAAGTTCTGTTTTGAAAATGAGGATTTATGATTCAAAGAAAAATCTGAGACCATACTTTCCCTTTCAAACCATCAGGGAAAAGTTTACGAATCAAACCAGAGCTACCCTATCTAATAATTAGAGGAGTAGAATTGAAAAATGAATTCCTAGAACAGTTGTGATTAAGAGTAATTCTACCTTTTGTATCCAACAAAGTGGACGCACGGGAGAATTGGGGATAGAGGTTTTCCAGTCATCAGGTGATGACCGGCGAACCTCTTCCACCATCAACAGTCATGGCTAACGATTCGCAAAAGATGGAATTTGAAAATCTCTAAAATACCTGGACGTTCTCTATCCTCACGGCTCCCGTCACGGCTCCGAGTTGTTGTTGTATTTATAATGTTGACGAGCATAAAGGTACTAAAATTTATGTATTTTGTATTAGAAAAATTAGAATATCCTAATTTAAATTTGATATGATAAATTTAAATAATTAGATTTCCTTGGGATGAACGAATTTTGATTGATTATTTTTGTAATACATTAATATATGTTTTTAATTAATGATTTTTGATATATCTAAAAAATACGTCATGATCAGCATGAATCGTAATGTAAAATTTCAATTGGAAATTTTTAAAATTAAATTCATAACAATATAAACTCCAAATTCAGCAAACTTATAGTTGAATTGAACGTCTCAATGAAACAAGCCTAATGATAGCAAAGGTGGTCCAATCAGGGCCCAAATAAAAAACTTGAAGTATTATTGGAAGCTTAAAACATTAATTGGATGCCCAAATTATCTCCAAATTTAACATATTTATAATCAAAGTGAGCGGCTCGACGAGATGAATCCAATGAGCCTAAGAACACTCAATTCTGACATCATTAATGCACTTAAATGCTAAAAACATTATTTCATTATCAAGGGATTCGATATCGATCATATGATAAACTGTTTTGGATTCTCATTCAAATAACCAAAATGTCTACCTCAAAAAGTTTATAAATAGAGTCTCATTCTCCACATAAGGCGAACTAGAAAGAGTTACCTTGTATTTTCTAGCCATCTCCACCGACAACCACCACCAGCTATTGCCGCCAACGAACCCCATCTTCGTCGATGATTACCTTCAATAATCTTCTTCGTATTTAGACTTCTAAAAATATTTTATTCTGTTGTTATGTATTAGTTGTCCGCTTAGTGACATCAGACCTCTATAATTGCTACATAGGAAATCAAGCCCTATTGTTAAGTTCTAACATTCCATTTGTGGATATTTGATTTTTGTTAACCCCATGATATAAATTAAATGTCTTATTTTCAAAAAAAAAAACCCCTCTTATTCAATTGTGAAGAAAGGAAGATTTTTGTATCACCTACTACATTGTAGATTTTTCAGCTAGGCCAGGCCTAAAAAATTCTTTCTTTTTTTAGATTTTTCACATAAAAAGTTTCAGATCTTACTATTTTTATTTGTGTGTGCTAAACTTTTGTACAACATTGGGACATAAAACACACACTGTATTGATTCAACTCAAAAATTTTCAGTACAAAATAATTATAAAATTAAAATTTTTTTTGGAGTAACATTGCAATGAACAAAGTTTTATCAACTATAATAAATGTTGCTAGGTGGAACATTCTTGATGGAAGAGAGATATAAGGTTTAACATCATAGTTTTACATGAATATATAACACACATAATCAAGAGAGAGGGGTGCAAGTGTCATAAGTGACACTAATATTTTTACATAGAAAACCCTAAAAAGGGACCAAAAACATTGGGTCTGGCTCAAGTCAAATGATTATATTAGTGTTTGTCATCGATTACAATTAATGTTCTTTATCGGGGGAAGGCCTTGGTTTAATAAACCAAATATACATCATATAGAACACATTACATGGTGGGGAGTTGGAAGAATCCAATGATATGAGAGTTAATCTCAAAAGAATGTTAGTTTGTTTATTTGGTTGGTAGGACCATAGTTGGGGAATGGAGGTCGAAGAGGCCATAGTCGAGTGAATGAGGTAGAGGGGATCATTATCATGAGATGGAGGTTAGAGGAAACATGATTGGAGGGAGACGGTGATTAGAGGGACTATAGTTAGCCGGTACCAGTGGTCAGATTGATTATAGGCAATTGTGGTCAGAGGAACTGTAGTCGGCTGAGGATGATGATTGGAGAGATTATAGTGTTGAAACTTGTTCACTATGAATTAGGTTGTTAAACCTAAGCTTATGTTCCACGGCTAACCAAGAGGGGGGGGGGGGGGGTGAATTTGTAATTAAAAAATTAATTCCTCTTTTTAATTTTTTAAACCGAAAAAAAAAAAACTTTAATGAGCTTTGTAGAAATAGATTTTTCAACCACAGTTTTTAAAAGTAAAAACACAAAACTAAAAAGGCAGCGGAAAAATAAAGACACGAGGTTTATAGTGGTTCGATCAAAACCAGACCAACATGCACTCCTCGGAGGCACCCTCTGAGTATTGCACTAATACCAATATTGACTCTCCTTTTGCACCCAAAGCAAGGCGGAGAAGCCTTTACAAACACTCTTTCCACCACTACCTGGTGCAGCAGAGAACCGTCATCCTTTTACACTATCCCTAGTGTTGGCATAGAACCTTCATCCTTTTATACTATCCCCAGTGTTGGCAGAGAATCGTCGTCCTTTTACACTCTCCTGGTGTAGGCAGAGAACCCTTCGACTATTCACACTATCAAAGTGTGGGCAGAGAACCCTTCGACTGTTCACACTCTCCAAGTGTGGGCAGAGAACCCTTCGGTTGTTCACACTCTCTAAGTGTCGGCAGAGAACTGGATATCCTTGACAGATCTTCTCACAAGAATTCTAGAAGGAAGAGAAAAAAGAATGAAGTAATCACAAACCAAGAGTAAAGACTCTTACCTTTGAGTACCAAGTGAAACCTTCACGCTCCAATGGTAAGAAATCTCCTTCAAATACTCTCACACTCTCTCATTGACTCTTATTTCAATAGGCACAAAAATCAGTAGGGAAAAAGATTATGTGGTAGTTTAGTTTCGACTATTTATAGGAAAGACACAAAAAACTGTCCAAAAACTGTAAATTTTTAAGTCAATACGAATTGGATCGTCCCGTACGATCGTGGATCGTCCTGAACAATTTTACTTAAATGCGTTGGAAACGAACCTAATGTATATGGGTACGAAATGACTTCGTACATACACATCATCCCGTACGAACTAGGTTCGTCCGGTACAAACGGTTATTCCATAGGTCGGTTCCCAAAAACTGCAGAATGATACTTAATTTTCAGAGTCAGTTCACTTCGTCCTGGGATGAAGTTAAGGTTCGTCCAGACAAAAGTTTTACAAAGAGCAAATCGTCCCGGGATGAATACACTTCATCCTGGATGATAGTACTCTAGAGAGCAACTTGTCCTGCAACGAATACACATCGTTCTTGAACGAAAATTTTCAGAGAACATTTTGTCCTGGGATGAATACACTTCATCCTGGATGATCAGGACTTAGAAAAATTTTCTTCAACTCCTGTTCATTCCAATTCTCTTACGAGGAGATAACTGATCTGATCGTCCCGTACGAACTATGTTCATCTTGTACGATCAGTACAAATTTCTCAAAATCTCCTAAAGTGTATGTGTGTATTCACACAATTACAATCACACCCTCTCAAATTTAATTCAAAGAAAAATATAAGTTTTTAAATACACAAAGTATCTCATACTGACTTTGATTTGAAGTCTTTATAGTCTGGAATTTGATTTTCCTGAAATGTTAGTACACACAAGAGCAAAAACAACTCTTTCAAAAAGTGTTAGGAGACAACTATACATAAAATAATAATATTTGAAATAATCAAAACTATACAAGTTGCAAAAATGTAAAACATGCAAATAGCAACTCTCTTAACAATCTCCCTCTTTTTGATGATGGCAAAATAATTGTATAATTTTCAAATTCAAAAAATCTCCTAAACTCCCCCTGAATTGATGAACACGTGCAAATAAGGAGGCATTTTTAGAAATATACAGATAAAACAAACACACACAACTTAAACAATAAACACAAAATACAAAACAAAAAATAAAAACAGATCAAACAAAACCAAAAAATACGATACAAACAATTTCTACCCCTTTTTGACAACAGAAAATAGTAAAGAAGAAAAAAAAGACTTGAAATGTAAGCAGACATATGAAAATCATTTGATAATTAAATCTTGAAAGTGATTAAATTATGTTATGCAAATAAAATTAAAACATTAGGCAAATCATATTAATTCATAGAATTTAAGAAGAGATATAACATTGATAATAGAAAGAATATATCAAAAGCATGAGTCAATTTAGACACTAAGATAAATAAAATTATTACAAAAAGGATGAATAGAAAATTTGTATATTTCAAATTTCAATACAAAATTTAAATGCACAGTAGATCAATTTGAATTAAGAGATTAGAAGATAATGGAAAGAAATAATTACTACATGTGGCGCTTTGCACATGTTTTTCAAATTATTGGCACATTTTTGTGCATTTTTTTATTTTTGGGCTTATTTTGTGCCTTTTTTTCTACTTGCGAACCATTGCACATTTATTTTGATTTTTGTACGTTTATACATTTTTTCAAGAGTAATTTTTATCTTTCCAAAATCAATAATAAAATTTTTAAAATTTTTATAAGTGCATAAATATTTATTGATAAGTGAAATATAAAATAAGAAAACATCATAGTTGCAATAATAATATTAGAATTAATGTAGTCAAAATAAGAGACATGAAATTGACAATTCTAATTATATAAAGTTAAAGCAGAACTTAAATTTAGAAAAAAATTAGATTTTCTAATGAATTTAATTTAGACTTGCACTTCAAAGTATAGCACTATTAAGATAAAAAATCTAATGATTGTCATAAAGGTTAACACACATTTCAATACAATTAAATCTAAAACACGTGAACATAAATTGATATCACTATGAAGATATTACAATTTAAGGTCAGAATATCAATACAGAAACAAAACATCTAAAGTAAAAGAAAATACAACAAACTTACTTAAAACATAAACTACAAAAAATACATAAAACTAAGTGCAACAATCACTGAGAAGGACCCTGATTTGGTGGAGGAGGAGGAGGTGCAGCACCAAAGATGTTAAAGTAAGTACTCATCATAAGCATATTGGTACTGATATCATTTATCTAATCCCTCATAAAATTCATGTCATGCTGATACTGTGCGGCCTGCTGCTGAAGATGAGTCTCAATTTGATCAAGGCGTTGATCAAAATGAGTCTCTAAGCGATCAAATCTTTGAACCAAATCCTAATAATTTGGTTAATTGGCGGGTGCAGGTGCAGCTTCTAGTTCTTCCTCTGTATCACTAATGACATGAGTTTTACATGGTTCTTCTTTGAAGATTGCTCTAAATGATCCATCATTGTAGTAGAGCGGTTCTTCGAACTCTTGATCAGAATGAACCAAATTGTATTTCTTCTCCAGAATGTAGGCAACAAGATGTCCTAAGGCGATGTTCTTCTTTCTCTTATGCTCTACATGTCAAATTTTAGACAGCCCATAAAGATAGTCAAGGATAAGTTGGTCTTCATCTATAGGTTCTTTAGTCATGATCAAGAAGGTCACCATAGAAAGAAGAGGGGTAATGTTGATCCTATCACCAGCTTTAGGAATTATGGAAGTTCTAAGGACATGCTGGATGACTCATGCATTACAAACTAGACCGTATACTCTAGCCACATTTTCATTCATATTATTTCCTCTAATCACATTATTAAGTTCATACCATGCATAATCATGAGTGTTGATCAAGTGATGGGCTCTGGCTCCCTCTGTCCTTAAATTCAAAAAGGCTCCTAAGTCATTCTTGGTGATTTCAACTTTTTGTTTGAAGATAAAGAAACAGATTATAGAGTGGTCAGAATTAAATGACATGTTGGCGAGGAAATAGTGGAAGGTTTCCTTATTATAGAGATAGATGAGGTTAAGAATAAAACCAAACTGTGTTGAGGCAAATAAGTTCATTACCTGAAAGGTAAGTTGTTCTTGGATTAGGATTCGGGAGGGTGTGATCTTTGCTGAGGCAAACATAGGAAAAGATTCCTCATTTCCTTTAGAAAAGAAGTTTTTAGAGGAGTTTTTATGTGGTTTCTTTACTAGAACCTTTTGTCTCTTACTTAAACTCGCTATTTGGAAGAAGATCTAGAGTAGGAAAGAGATTGAAAATGATGTTTTGAGTGCGACTGTTGAGTTCAAAAGCCCTTCTATTTATTGAAAATGATACGTTCGTACCAGACGAAAAAATTTCATCTCGTACAAAATTTTCAATTCATCCTGTACGAAAAAATTTCGTATGGACGATCCAATGCATCAAAATGAAACGACTTTTCATAATCAACACAACTTATGAAGCATCCTTTCGTACAAACTTTTGACCAGAGTGATCGTACAGATGAACACATGTTCGTCCTGGGACGATCAGAACTTATATCATTTTAATGGCAGTTGAAACCGTCCCCTACATCGAACTGACATGTGTTCGTCCGGACGAACCAAAGGTTCGTACGTACGAAGTTCGTATTAAAAACTACCTTATTCATTCAACCACTTTATTCATTCGTCCCGTCATTTGAAAAACATTTCGTCCCGGACGATCTTGACGATCGTACAGACAAAGTGACACTAAAACACTAAAAAACTGCACTCAAATGGTTCAAAATCTGACAGTTTGTCACAGTACACAAATCGTTCCGTATGCAAACATTTCATCCTGGACGATTGTCACTCAAAATTTTCAAATGTTTTGTACTCAATCAAAAACTTAAACACAAACACACTAAAAACACAAAAAAACACAAACTCTAAATAAAGAAAATCACTCATGCAAGTTCATAAACACATAAAAACACACAAACACATTAACTAGTAAACAAACATCAATGTTACAAAAACATTTTTATTTAAGCATTCAAATCAATCACACCAAGCCTTGTTCTTAATGTACTGAAAGTATCAAAGGCTAAAGGTTTTGTAAAAATGTCTGCAAGTTGATTTTCAGTAGAAACATGAGTGAGTTTAATTTCTCCTTTGGATACATGATCTCTTATGAAATGATGTCTTATATCTATATGTTTGGTTCTTGAATGTTGAATAGGATTTTTAGAAATATAAATAACACTAGTATTATCACAATAAAATGGAATAGTGCCTATAGTTAATCCTAAATCAATCAACTGTTATTTCAACCAAAGTACTTGTGCCACACAACTTCCTAATGCAATGTATTCAGCTAATGAATTTTATTTTCTATTGAACCAAGAGACTAGAGAATTTCTAATAAATTGACATGTTCTAGAAGTGCTCTTTCTATCCACTCTACAACCTGCAAAGTCAGAATCTGAATAACCAATTATTTCAAATGAAGAGATAAACTTAGGATATCAGATTCTTAAGTTATGAGTTCCTACCAGATATCTTAAAATCCTTTTCACTACTGTCAAATGTGATTCTTTTGGATCTGATTGAAATCTAGCACATAAGCAAACACTAAACATGATATCGGGTCGGCTAGTAGTCAAGTAAAGTAAAGATCTAATTATCCCTCTAAATTTCTTCTGATTAACAGATTTCTTCTTAGGGTCCTTATCCAACTGAACTAAGGAACTCATTGGTGTACTAAAAGGTTTAGCATTGTCCATTTCATACTTTTTGAGAATGTCCTTAGCATACTTTGACTGACAAAAAAATGTACCTTCCTCAATTTACTTAATGCAAAATCCTAGAAAGTAACTCAAATCTCCCATTAGACTCATCTCAAATTCACTACTCATTATTTTAGAAAAATTATCACAAAGATTTTTATTTGAAGATCCAAAAATAATATCATCGACATAAATTTGAATAATAAGTATGTCCTTTCCACATTTCTTCAATAAGAGAGTTGTATTCACACTTCCTTTTTCAAAAGATCTTTCAAGTAAGAATGCGCTCAACCTCTCATGCCAAACCCTAGGTGCCTATTTCAATCCATATAATGCCTTTTTCAACTTGAAAACATGATTGGGGTATTTAGAATTTTCAAAGCCTGGTGGTTGTTCTACACAAATATCTTCTTGAATTACCCTATTTAAAAAGGTACTTTTTACATCCATTTGATACAATTTGAATCCTCTAAAAAAGGCAAAATCTACCAAAACCCTAATTGCTTCAAGTCTAGCTACAGGGGCAAAAGTCTCCTCAAAATCAATCCCTTCAATCTGATTATACCCCTTAGTAACTAATCTAGCCTTATTTTTAATGACTACTCATGAGGCATTCATTTTGTTTTTGAATACCCACTTAGTTTCAACTACACTTTGATCCTTTGGCCTTGTAGTTAATTTCCAAACTTTATTTCTTACAAATTGATTCAACTCTTCTTGCATGGCCAAAATCCAAAATTCATCCGAAAGTGCTTGATCAATATTTGTGGGTTATATAGTTGAAATGAAGGCAGAATGATTGACTTCTTTGTTTAATCCACGCCTAGTCCTTACACCCTCACTTGGTTCACCTATAATCAATTCTCTTTGGTGATTTTTAGAAAATCTAAAATCTCTAGGAAAAGGATTTTCTATCTCAAAATTTTCTTCCACATTTTCTTCCAAATTTATTTTATCAATCTTTTGGGAGTTAATCTCAATCTCATCTTCTATAACATTTGACTCTTCCATATTTTTAGATTCATCAAATACATCATGTGTGGTCTCCTCAATTACCAAAGTTCTTCTATTGAATACTCTATAAGAATTTCCATCACTTGAGTATCAAACAAAAATCCCTTCATCAGATTTTGGATCAAATTTTCCTAAGGCAGATTTTCCATTGTTATGAATGAACACCTTGCAACCAAAAACATGCAAATGAGACAAATTAGGTGTTCTTCATTTTAGCAAATCATAGGGTATTTTATTTAGTTTAGATCTCACATTCACCCTATTCAAAATATAACATGCAGTGCTAATTGCCTCAGCCCAAAAATATTTAGGAAGTGAGTATTCTACTAACATTTCTCGGGCGGCTTTTATTAATGTTCTATTTTTCTTTTTGACTATCCCATTCTTCTGAGGGGTTCTAGGTGCAGAAAAATTGTGATCAATTCCTTTCTCCTTAAAAAATTCTTCAAATTTCTCATTTTCAAATTCTCCTCTATGATCACTTTGTATAGAAATAATTTCACACCCTAGTTTTCTTTGAATACAAGTTGAAAAGTTTCTAAACTCCTCAAATGATTCACTCTTATGAAATAAAAATCTAACCCATGTGAATCTTGAGTAATCATCCACAATTATAAATCCGTATACCTTCCCTCCTATACTCACAGTTCCAACTGGTCCAAAAAGATTCATATGAAAAATCTCTAATGATTTACTAGTTCTAAGATCTTTATTGGACTGAAAAGAGGACTTCACTTGCTTTCTTAATTGACATGCATCACAAAGGTGGTCCTTAGTAAAGTCTAGTTTTGGTATACCTCTCAATAAGTTCTTTTGGATAATCCTTCTAAGGTTTTTCATGCTAGAATGACAAAGTCTCCTATGCCAAAGCCATGACTCATCAGATACAGTTTTCAAACAAAAAGTAGTAGGAGATTGAATATAATTCAAGTCTAGCATATAAATATTATTTACCCTTTTACCATTCAAAATATCTTTACTATTTAGGCTTAATATGTAGCTAGTAGGAAAAAATTTCACACAATATCCTTTATCACATAACTGACTTATACTTAACAGATTATGCTTTAATCCTTCTACTAATAACACATTCTTAATAAAAAATTTATTAAGATTTTCAATCATACCTGATCCAACCACTTTCCTTGTGGTGTTATCTCCAAGTGTAACCTTGGCTCCACTCTTGGCTTCCAGTTATATGAATTGTGTAGTATCTCCAATCATATGCTTTGAACATCTGTTGTCCAGGTACCATATGCTCTCACGAGGTCTTGTATGAGAGCGACCCTGCAAAATTATCAAACGTTAGACCTGGGAATCCAAACAAGTTTGGGTTCTCCTTTTGACAATTTATAATTAGATGCATGTATGATATGTCTAGGTTTGTGCATCTTAGGTCTCCACACCAAATAAGTTTTCATCTTCAAAGTACAGGTGTGAGCTATATGTCCAAACAATCCATAATTATTACATTTTATTTTTGAAAATAGTTTCTTAAGTCTTCTAACATTCATCTATCTATTCAGGGATTGCATAAATTTTGGATACATAATAGGATTAGTAAAATCTTCAAGTTTAGGGGGTATCCTATTATCCTCGAGAGCTTTTTTCATTAATTTATAAAATGAATTCATATTTTCCAAAATTTGATTTGTATAATTTGATTTATAAATTTGCTCTCTGATTTATCCTTAAAATTTTTAAAATCCTTTTCAAGTTCAGTATAGGATGATTTTAAATTTTCATGTTTTTTATTCAAGTCATCAAACTCATCAAGTAATTTCATGTGGTTGTCATCAATTAAAGCATGATCTTTCTTAAGGATTTCATGTTCCTTTTATAATTCTTCAAACTCTAAACTTAGAATAGCATGCATTTTCTTCATTTTCCTATATGCATCATCCATGTGTTCAGAAACTTCAAAAAGTTCATCATAGGTTAAGTCACATACCTCTTCTTGATCTGACTGATCAAGATTATCGGCCATTAAGCACAGATTAGTGACTTCCTCTTCCTTCACAGTCTCTGATAAATCTGAAGCTGAGTCCGCCCAGAAGGCTCTTTGAAACTTCTTCTTCCTCTTCTTTATAATTGGTTTCTCCTCTACCTTCTCCTTGCTAGGAGTAGCTTTGAGTTTTAGGCAATCAATCTTGATATGACCAGGTTTCCTGCACTCATAGCAAATCACTTCATTTGAAACCTTGGCATTTCTATTAAATTTACCTCTATTTCAATGATGGTGTCTCTTCTTCTTCCTCTTCAGAAAGCTTCTGAATTGTCTAGTCATCAATGCGATGTCGTCTTCATCCTCAAGTTATGAGTGTTCACTCTCAAACTCTTCCACATTTAGTGCTATATTTTTCTCCTTTCGTGGTTCTACTGCATCAATCTTTCTTTGGCTAACTCCTTGCTCGTAATCAATTAGCAAACCAAGAAGATTGTCAATAGAGTAAATATTTAGATCTTTAAAATATGTAATTATAGTAATTTTAGCATCCTAATCAGTAGGCAAATAATGAAGAATCTTGTTAACCATTTTAGCATTCGTTAGTTCCCTATCTAGTGCATGCAAAGAGGTGACTATTTATGTGAATCTTGTGTACATATCAGAAATGGATTCATTTGGTTTCATGCGAAATAGTTCATAATCATACAACAAGATATTAAATCTAGATTGCTTAACCTCATTAGTCCCCTCATAAGTTATACAAAGTTTATCCCATATGTCCTTTCCACTTTTGCAAGTGGAAACCCGCATGTAGTCTTCTAATTTTAAAGCACAAAAGAAACTATTTAAGTATTTGGCATTTAGTTGTGCTAAGTCACGTTCTTTTATTATCCAGTCCGCAAAAGGTGTTTCAACTCTAACTCCATCAACTAATCTAGTTGGTTTTGTATACCCTTCATGAACTAAGTTCCACATACGATAATCAAGTGACTGCAAAAATGTAGACATGCGTGTTTTCCAAAAATCAAAAAGGTATATTGTCGAACAGTGGAGGTCTAGTTATTGAGTAACCCTCGGGTGTATTTTGGTTTTCAAATGTAGCCATTTACGTTAATCAAAAAGTAGTCTAAACTTATAATTTTAAAATAAATCTCTGATACCACTTGTTGAAACTCGTTCACTATGAATTAGATTGTTAAACCTAAGCTTATGTCCCATGGCTAACTAAGAGGAGGGGGGTGAATTGGTAATTAAAAAATTAATCCCTCTTTTTAATTTTTTAAACAAAAAAAACTTTAATGAGTTTTGTATAAATAGATTTTTCAACCACAGTTTTTAAAAGTAAAAACACAAAAATAAAAAGGCAGCAGAAAAATAAAGACACGAGGTTTATAGTGATTCGGTCAAAACCAGACCTACATGCACTCCCCGGAGGCACCCTCCGAGTATTGCACTAATACTAATGGTGACTCTCCTTTTGCACCCACAGCAAGGCGGAGAAGCCTTTACAAACACTCTTTCCACCACTACCCGGTGCGGCAAAGAATCTTTATCCTTTTACACTATCCCCAGTGTTGGCAGAGAACCTTCCTCCTTTTACACTATCCCCAGTGTTGGCAAAGAACCGTCATCCTTTTACACTCTCTCGGTGTAGGCAGAGAACCCTTCGACTGTTCACACTCTCAAAGTGTGGGCAGAGAACACTTCGGCTATTCACACTCTCCAAGTGTGGGCAGAGAACCCTTCGGCTATTCACACTCTCCAAGTGTCAGTAGAGAACTGGATCTCCTTGACAGATCTTCTCACAAGAATTCTAGAAGGAAGAGAAAAAAGAGTGAAGTAATCACAAACCAAGAGTAAAGACTCTTACCTTTGAGTACCAAGTGAAACCTTCACGCTCCAATGGCAAGAAATCTCCTTCAAACACTCTCTCACATTCTCTCCTTGACTCTTCTTTCAATAGGCATGAAGATCAGTAGGCAAAAATATTATGTGGTAGTTTAGTTTGGATTATTTATAGGAAAGACACAAAAAACCGTCAAAAAATTGTAAATTTTCAAGTTAATATGAATTGGATCATCCCATACGATCATGGATCATCCTGGACGATTTTACTTAAATGCGTTGGAAATGAACCTAATGTATATGGGTACGAAATGACTTCATACACACACATCATCCCGTACGAACTAGGTTCGTCCGGTACGAACAGTTATTCCATAGGTTCCCAAAAATTGAAGAACAACACTTAATTTTTAGAGTCGGTTCACTTCGTCCTGGGTCGAAGTTAAGGTTCGTCCGGACGAAAGTTTTACAGAGAGTAAATCATTCCAGAATGAATACATTTCGTCTTGGACAATAGTACTCCAGAGAGCAACTCATCCTGGAACGAATACACTTCGTTCTTGAATGAAAATTTAACTGAGGACATTTCATCCTAGGATGAATACACTTCGTCCAGAACGATCAGGACTTAGAAAAATTTTCTTCAATTCCTGTTTGTTCAATTGCTCTTATGAGGAGATAACTAATATGATCATCCCATACAAACTATGTTCATCCAGGACGATCAGTACAAATTTCTCAAAATCTCTTAAAGTGTGTGTGTGTGTGTGTATTCACTCAATTACAATCACTCCCTCTCAAATTTAATTCAAAGAAAAATACAAGTTTTTAAATACACAAAGTATCTCTGCTGAATTTGATTTGAAGTCTTTGTAGTCTGGAGTTTGATTTTCCTTAAATGTTAGTACACACAAGAGCAAAAACAACTCTTCCAAAAAGTGTTAGGAGATAACTATACATAAAATAATAATATTTGAAATCATCAAAACTATACAAGTTACAAGAATGTAAAACATGCAAATAGAAACTCTCTTAACATATAGTAGGCTGGTGATAGAGATTGGAAGAAGGTTCGATAATGGTTTTTGGATGGAGGTTCGATGATGATGGTTTGGAAAATGTCCAACAATGATGGCTTCATAGCGAGGATTTGCTAGTGGTGGTGTCGGGTTGGATCTCTGAGATACTTTGAGCCTCAGAGCTCTCTTGAGTCTTTATTTAGTGTCTATGCATCCAAAAGCTGAAGCATCCAAATGTCTAGGCCTCTAAAGTTCTAAGGCCACTTTTATGTGGGAAAGAGAGGATCTATTTATAAATTTTGAAGTGACATACTTTATAAATATGAGGAAGATCTAGGAAAAATTTGGACTGCTCTATCGGATGTCCCATACTAATTTCCTTGATCATGGAGTGTATATTCAGCATTTATAGATCTTAATGATGTCAAAATTAAGTGATCTTGGGCCATTGGATTTGTCTCATTGATCTACCAAATTTGATTATAAGCATTCATATTTGGATAATATTTGGTCATCTAACTAATGCTTTGTAGTTTCCAAATATGCTATAACACCTTAATTTGATCCCTTTTGGATTTGGATTGGATTGATTTTGGTTTCAATGGGTTCATCTCATTGTGACATTTAGTCTGATTATAGTTTGCAGAAGTTAGAGTTTAGATGGTCCGACATTAAATTTTGGAAGTTTCCAACTTAATATGCATTAAGATCCGTGCTGGATAAAGGTGATTTTTTTTGCCGTATCAGTTGTCCCCTATTTTTGGGAGTCAAAGTCTGCAAAGTTAAAAATATGTGTCTATGCCATCAAAAAAGTTGCAAAATAAATTTATAATTATTAGAGAATTATGAGGCATGACTACTCCCTGGTCATCAATGTGGACTTCATTTTGGGACCATGAACCAAGTAAAATACTATTAATAATAATTTTAGTATTCCAAGAAGTTGGCATGAGGATCAAAGGAAAAAATATTAAAAAAATTGCTTCAAAAATTTAAAATAGTTGGAAACAAACTTTAGAGGTTTGTTGGGCTTTGAAAGTATCAAAATTGAGTCTAGAACATAAAAAAAAGATCTCAAGAACCCCAAAAATGTATGAATAGGACATTTCGTGCTATAAATCTAGCCCAAACACATGTTGGCGGACAAGCAGCTAGTTAGTTGGCCACCCACCGCCAACAGTGGGTAACTCCGTCATGTGTGTTAGCTTGTGCCCTTTGCGCCCCTAAGGGGATCACTACATTGCCCCTCTCCATGATTGTTTTTAAATTCTTTTTTTGTTTCTATAAAAATAGGAAAAATTCAAAAAAAATCAAAAATTTTTTAAAAATATTCAATCAATTTTTGGGAAAGAAAATAATCAAATATATGTAAATTTAGTTTATTTTTTAATTTAAAATTCTCCAGTATTTTATTTTGTAAAAAAAGGAAGAATTGGATTTTTGGCTTTATATATATATATATATATATATATATATATGGAAAATCCAAAAGTTTTTGGGGAAAAATTCCAATCATACCCACCTCATGGTTCTATAATTGCCCACCTTGGCGGTGGATGAAAGATAAAACCCTCTTCCACAGTCTCTAGTTGCCCCCCATAAAAGGATAGAAAACCTAGAATTTTGATAAATTGGACTTTTTTTTTAATTTAAAATTAATTTTAATAATTTTCTTAAAATTTCTATTAATCAAAGTGATTTAAAATTAATTTAAATAAATTATTTAATTAAAAAATGTGGCTCGTCTTGGATCGTCAGATCTGATTGGTGGAGATGAAGCTACGTGGCACTACGGGAGCCATCAGATCAGAAATGAGGCATTGATGGCCAATGATTGTGCAACAATAATCATTGGCAATCATTACCAATTGTGACACCTTGGGCCACTTATCCATGACAGCTGGGCTTGGATGCTGTTGGACCACCTCTATGGTTTGATTCAATTACTCAGTTAAGCTAGAACTAAGGTACAACTATGAGATCAAATGCACAGGTAAACAAAAATGCAAAAAAGTTTGATCTAGGCTGTTGATCATGCCATCAATGACCCAGAGAATGTACACCAAATGAAGACTACAAAAATGCCATAGAAACACTATTTTTCCTTGTTCTTCCTATTAGATAGACCATTTTGATTAAAATTTTAAACATAGATAGAGTACATGAATAGAAAACATGTGGAGGTAAAATCTCGATTCAAAATGCACTATATAAAAGATATTTAAGCCTAAGTGAAGTAACCTAGGGCTAAGTTTTTTAAGAGATTTTATCATTAGATCTTCATGATTTTTGTTTGGTTGAACTTGTAGATTGTCCTGATATATTTTCCTAGTTAGAAGCACAGTTTGAAACATAGTAGATCGAGCTAGCAAAGCCTTAGACAGAAAACTCCTTGGTTTGCCGGAGAACTCGCCTTTAGCAGGGTCCTACCAGTGGGGCTGAACTTAGAAAAGGAATGGGGAAGTCTTGGGAGCTCAAATGAAGCAAGAATTGAGTTTGGGAGGTTGGAGGAAGTGAGAGAGTGTGAGGGATTGAATGGAGCTCATTTTGAGACTTTTTTCCATATTAAAATGGCATGGGCATAAATGGATGGAACTGATGCATTAGAGGCCTCCCTTAGATCATTGACATGTACCCCAGGATGTTGGGTGGCTAAGGGAAAGGCTAAAATGGCCTCATTTATATTGGGTGCTTGAAGTGAAAGGGAGGGGGGGGGGGGGGAGGGGAGGGGCATTTCCTGCCATTCTTTGGTAAACCAGGGGCTGGGCCTGGTTTAAATAACACTTAGATAACTTTTAAGCTCAAATGGAATGAACAAAGCAACCTAGACCAGGGAGAAAAGAGTTAATATGTGAGTTTATCCATTTAGAAAGGTTTGAGTGCTTATTGACTTTCTTGACCAGTCAACCTAGTCAAGGCTGATGATGTAGCAATAGAGTGGTTTCAAAAGCTGGTTGGAATGTTTTTGAAATAATTGCCAGCTAATGGATGTGGGTTTTTGAAGAAATGTGTGGGATTTGAATGGTTTTAACCAAGTCAAAGTGATTTGACTTAGTTAAATTGACCATAACTTGGTTTCAAACAAGTTTGGATAAGTTTGAATTATAAATCATGTTTGATTAAGAGATTAATTAAGGAGAGATTACTTGAATTGATTTGATGGAGAGGTTTGAACACATGTTGTGCTATTTTGACTAAGTAAGTTGGTTCAAACCATTCATACATTCCAAGCTTATATCATCATTGATTCTAAATGTAATTGAAGCTTAAAATGGATAAACATGGGGATGGGATATAATCTAAAGAACCTACCTTGAATATGGGCCATGAATGAGCTCATATTAACACTAGTTAACCAAAGTTAAGTTTAGTTGA
The DNA here is from genome assembly GCA_016618105.1 of Dendrobium huoshanense. Lineage (NCBI taxonomy): Eukaryota > Viridiplantae > Streptophyta > Magnoliopsida > Asparagales > Orchidaceae > Dendrobium > Dendrobium huoshanense. The sequence goes on along the minus strand of CM028348.1, from coordinate 51,027,509 downwards.
CCAAGTCAACTAATGATTGGGTCAAAGGATCCAATCAAGTTCAAATCACTAGGGGAAGTGATCAGAGAAATTTGAGTGGGTTTGAATGTATTTAAAATTTGATACATATGAGAGGCTTAAGGTTTGATCTGGTCAACCTAGGTTGACTTGGTCAACCAAGTGACCCAAATGTAGGGGTTGGTCTTGATAGGTTTGCAATGATCAAAGGAGTCCACTGGAGGTTGTTTCAAGGTTTAAAGAGGCTAATTTAGTCAACATGACTATTTTACCCTTAAGGGGCTTTTAGGTCAACCTAAGTTGACTTGGTCAACCAGGTAGACCAAGGGCTAGGTTTGAGTTCAATAGATTTGAAAAGACATAAGGTACCCATTGGAGGTGGTCCCATGGATAGGTGAGGTCATTTGGTCCAAAATGGCTATTTGGACCCTTAAGGAGTGTCTTGGTCGACCCTAGTTAACTTGGTCAACCAAGTCAAACCTAGACTTGAGTTTAGGTTCAATGCATTCCAAATGATATTTAGGAATCATCAAAATAGGTTTCAAGGGTTGAAAAAATTGAGCCCTATTGAGTTCTAGCCAAAAGTCCAAAATTTCCCTTAAAGGGCAATTTGGTCATTTTGACTTCTAGTTAACTCTAGGCCAACCAAGGTAAAAAAAAAGGTTATTGATCAACAAGTCATAATAAAGATGATGGAAGTGATTATAAGGTTTGGGGAGAGTTCCAAAGTAAAATTAGATAGGTGACAAATCTAGTGGCATAGACCATAAATATTTAAAGGTTTTGTAGCCTTTAGAAATAGATTTAGTTTTTGGGTTAAAGACTTCAAAATGAGATCCAAATTGAGATGATAACTATAGAGACATTTTAGGTCAATATGTAACTGATAGATCATAAATTGAAATACATTTGACTGGATTTCTAGTTGATAGAAAATTCACTTAGAAATGGTTCCAAAATATAGGTTTTGGCCCTAGATTTGGGCTCAGGAATCTTGGGTTTGAGATGGATCTTAAAGTTGATTGATTGGATTGGATCTTTCAAATCAATATTAATTATATTAATATTTGGATTGGACTTGCATGATTGAAAGGTAGAAATCTTCCAACCACTAGGTCGCCAGAAAGAAACTCACCTAGGTCATAGTGACCTCAAACAAAAATGAGATCAACCAATGGACCCCTAATATGTGTAGTAGAATAAAGTTCTAGTGCACATATTGTCATTGACCGAATGAAAAATTGAAGTGGAATTTTAGAAGTTAAAGGAAGGGTTTCACCCAACCTTTGGTCTATAAGATATTGACAGAAGACTTACTCCTAATAAATAGATTATCTGGGATGATCATGTGGGGAGGAAGCTTGCTCCACAAAAAGTACTGATATTGGATTAAAACTAAGATGGTGCATGAAGGGTGTACTCCATCACTAGTGGATGGTCATATATGGAGGAATATTACTCCACATAAAGGACCAAAATTGGATTGAAATAAGGATGGTTCCATGAAGGGCATACTCCATCACTAGTGGATGGTCATATAGGGACGAAGCTTACTCCACAAGGAGGACTAAAACTAGATTGAAACTAGTATGCTGCCACAAAGGTCATACTCTATCACTCATAGATGGTCATGTGGGGAGGAAGCCTGCTCCACATAAAGGACTAAAATTGGATTGAAACTAGAATGGTTCCATGAAGGGCATACTACATCACTAGTAGATGGTTATGTGGGAGGAAGCTTGCTCTACACAGAGGACTGAAACTAGATTAAAACTAGGTTGGTGCCACAAAGGGCATACTCCATCATTGGTGGATGGTCATGTGGGGAGGAAGCTTGCTCCACATAGAGGATCAAACTTGGATTAAAATTAGGATGGTTCCACAAAGGGCATACTCCATTAGTAATAGATGGTTATGTGGGGAGGAAGCATGCTCCACATAGTGGATAGAAACTAGGATGGTACCACAAAGGGTGTACTCCATCACTAGTGGAAGGTCATGTGAGGAGGAAGCTTGCTCTATACAAAAGACCGAAACTAGATTGAAACTAGGATGGTGCCACAAAGGGCATACTCCATCACTAGTAGATGGTCATGTAAGTAGGAAGCTTGCTCTACACAGAGGATCAAAATTGAATTAAAACTAGGATGGTGCCAAAAGGGGTATACTCCATAAATAATAGATATAATCCTAAAGAAAGGGAGGACTCAATCCTATGGAAAAGATAAATGAACTTAAAATTCAAAAGATGCAGGAGAACATATTGAATTGATTTAAACTTGGAGATATCTTTATTGATTAAAAAGTTCATTAAGCATAATATTTCTTAAGAAAATGCCCAATGACATGTAACATTAGGTGATTTCTTTTATAGTCAACTAGCTGATATAAGCCCCCTTCATAGGTAGTCTCCATAATGAAGGTTCCTTCCCAAGTCAGTTTAAATTTCCCACTGATCTTTTAGTGAGCTAAGATAGGCCTCTAAAGAACCAAGACCAAGTCTCATACTTGGAAGGTTCTAGGTCGCACTAACTTATCTTGATCTTGAACTATCTGGGCCTTATATAACTTTAAGTTTTGATGAGCTTGGAGACAACATTCTTCAAGGCCTTCAAGTTCTTCTAACTAGAGTTTTGCATTCTACTTAGTTGTGATTTGATTATGGATTGCAACACTGAGTGAAGGAATTTTTATTTCCAAGGAAGCATAGCCTCAAACCCATACACTAGTGCAAAAAGAGTGGATTGGGTTGGGGTTCTATAAGTGGTCCGATAGGTTCATAAAACATCTACCAACCTCTCATCCCATTGATGTTGTTATCATCAAGGGTCTTCTTGATAATCTACACCAAAGTTTTATTGAAAGCCTCAACCAACCCATTAGCCTGAGGTAATAGATTATTGAGTTCCTCTAATTAATGTTATGTCATCTTATAAAACTGTTGATTTTGGTAGACTTGAATGTAAACCCATTATCAAATATAATTCCCTTGGGTATGCTGGATCGATATAAGATATATTCATGAAAAAATTTGAAAGTGTAGTGTGATGTTACATTACATAAGAGAATTGCTTTTTCCCACTTTGAAAAGTAATTAGTCATAGCTAATATAAAGCGATAACCCTTTGAAAAAGGAGGGTCAGTCAGCCCGATAATGTCTATGCCCAAACTTTCGAAGGTTTATGAAGATATTATAGGATTTAAAACATTAAGCGACTGATGTAAAAGCACACCGTGAACCAGTTATTGATGACAATGTTTTGCACTGTTCATGTAATCATTAATAATTATAGGCCACTAGTATTCAAGTCTTATGATTATCATCTTCATTTTTGAACCTGATTGATGAGCACACCACAATCTGAAATGGAGTTCATTAATAACCTTCAGTGCCTCTTATTTATTTAAATAGTGTATCCACATTTGATTGAATGATCAGTGGTACAACATATTTTTGACTAGTGCATACAATAGGGCACATTTTTGGATCTAGTTGGTTAGGGATTTATCCTAAGAAAGTTTACCCTCTTGAAGGTAGTTGATTAATGATTGTCAATCCATTGAGATATGATATGCTACAAGTAAATATTTGAGATAATAAATTCATCCTAATTTTATTTCTTCATTAGTTGATAAAGACGTAGAAAGTATCTGGGGAGACTTCTTGTTCATGTGCTCCAAATCTTTAGGGGAAATGGCCTGATAAACTTGAATCTTTATAGGAATGGAATCTTCTTCTAGGAATGCAAATTCCTTTTTGAGCTTTGCTAAGGCATATTTTACAGAGTTTCTTCCATGGGGAACCCTATACAAAGTTATATTAGGGATCTTCTTGAGTTAGTGACTGGTGTACTGGTGATACTTGAGGAGGTTAGGATTCAAAACCTTATAGGTTCCTACAACCTGGTTGATTACTAGTTGGGAATCACCAAAGATTTTAATCTCTTTAATCCTCATCAAAATTATAAGTTCTAAGCTGCTTATTAGAGCTTCATACTCAGTTTCATTGTTTATGCAAGGTTCTGATGAATGGTAGGAAAAATGATTCATTCCCTTCCCAGGTGTTATGAAAATCAAGCCAATTCTTGCTTTTCTAAGAATCATAGATTTTAGGTTTTATCCTGTTGAGAGAACGCCACACCATCAAAATACAATTTTTAGAAAGTGACATTAGATTCCTTTAAACTCATGATTTATTCATAGGATAAATCATTATTTAAAGGAGAATCAATGGGCAATGGGTGCACCGTAAGGAAGTCGGCAACTGCCTATCCTATCATATTATGTATGGGAATAAAAGTGATATTGAATTGAAGCAATATTATAGACCAATGAGCCAAACATCCTAATAATATAGATTGGGTCATAAGATATTACAACAAATTGACTCTGGAAATCAAACTAATTGAATGAGACAGCATATAGTGTCTTAGTTTTTGGACTAAAAGACCTAAAGAAAGATAATGTTTCTCGATCGATGAATATCAAATTTCTATAGGAAGACAACTAAGGTAATAGAAAGCAATCTCTTTCCCTTCGCCATTGACTTGAGCCAAAAGGGCACCTAAAGACTCATATAGGGCCGTAGTATATAGGATCAAAGGTTTCCCCAAAATACGGGCTACCAAAATTGTCAGAGTAGAAAGCTATTATTTATTTTTATCAAAGTCATTGTAACATTTCTTGTCCCATATGAATTTAATGTCCTTATTTTCTAGGATAGAGAAGAGTTGACATCTTCTAGAATGATTGGAAATAAACCTTCTTATATATGACATCCTACCTTGGAGGGAGCTTAGTTGGGTAAGGCTCTTGGGGGGCAGCATATCTAAAATGGATTCAATCTTAGCACGATCAATCTCAATCCCATGGTATATTAATATGAATCCTAAGAATTTCCTTAAAGTAACATTGAATGAACACTTTAAGGGATTCATTTTGAGGTCATAGTGATGTAACCGCTAAAAAAAGACTCTTAAGTCATATAGGTGAGCCTCTTTAACTTTTCTCTTCACAACTAAATTGTTGAGGTAACACTCAACTTGATTTTGGATTAGGTCATCAAAGATATGGGACATGACCCACTAGTAGGTTGCAATAGTAATCTTAAGCACAAAGGGCATTATCCCATAATAGAAGATTCCTATAGGAGTTCTGAATGCACTTTTTCTATCATCTTCTAGGGCCATCCTTATTTGACTGTAATAGGATGAGCCATCCATAAAGGAGAAACTAACATTCAAGGAGGTAATGTCCACCATAAGTTCAGGTATGGGTAAAGAAAATTCATCATTGGAACATGTCTTATTCAGATCCTTATTGTCGACACAAATCCAAATTTGATTGTTCTTCTTTCAAACTAGCATGACACTAACTACCAAAGAGTGATATTATTCCTCTTAGATAAATCTGGCCTCAGCCAATTTCTTGATTTTAGAAATGACTTGCTTCTCGATCCCAAAATGCATTCATCAAAGAGTTTATTTAATAAGAATGACATTATATCAAATTCTAAGTTTATAAATTTTACATCGGTAGACAGGCTTGGCATTTCATGATATATCCAGTCGAAGTAGTCCCTAAACTCAGACAGAAGTTGATTATGATCCTGAGCTCATCCTTACTCAGTATGGTACTTATAAAAGTAGGGCAAGGGTCATCATCAGTGCCCAAGTTAACTTCTCTCAACTCGTTGACTGTCGATTTAAACTCTTCTTCAAATTTAAGGGGTGCATCCTAAACTTGGAGTTCATTGGGATCATTTAAAGTCTCTAAATAGAGTCTATTGAGAGGGCCAATAAATTTAATAGGGAAAATTTGAGATTCAAGATGATAAGTTATCATTAAGTAGTATTCATCATCATCAAACGAGCTAATAGTACCAAAGTCAATACCACTTGTCAAAATTTTCTTGATTTTTATTTGCCAAATGTTATCATGGAATCTAGCTTGACCCTTAGTCCATATATAAGGTATAAGACCATTGGAAAAATAATTTTTCACACAAACAAAAAAATAACCAAGTGGTAATTCCATTAACTAATTGGAATCTGCCTTTTTGAGGGTTACAGTACTTTCATCAGTTGAGGAGGAGCTAGAGAAGAATTTTTGGACTTTGCTTATTTCACCGCTTAGGTTAGGGGTGAAAGTGCTCTGATACCACTTGAATGTTCGTTAGGGATTTTAAGCCCTTATGAACAAGCCTACGACTAACTAAGAGGGGGGGGGGGGTGAATTGGTTTTTTTTAAATTTTCTCAATCAAAAACACAAACTCAAACCAAACCAAAATTCACCACAAAGAAATTTAAAATGCAAAAATTAAATACTGAAAAAGCAGTAATAAAGAACACAGAAATTTATAGTGGTTCGATCAACTCGACCTATGTCCACTCCCCAGAGGTGCCCTCTGAGTGTTGCACTAAACTAAGTGACTCTCCTTTTTCTCCCACAGTAAGGCGGAGAAGGCTTTATAAACCTGCTTTCCACCAACACCGGTGAGGAAGAGAACCAAACTCCTTTTACTTTCTCCTGAAGTAGGCAGAGAACCTTGATCGATTGCTGAAGTAGATCTCTCTCAAACCTCTAAGGACTAGGGATGATGATTGGAGAAGATGGCTTAGATCTTTAATTGGAGCAACCTTTATGAAACCCCTTACAAACTCCCCCTCACAAGATCCTCTCTCTCTCCCTTTCTCTCCCTCTCCTCTAGGCTCTCTCAAGTCAAGAAAGTAGCAAAAGATACCCTCTTGGGTGAAACAAGAGATCTTATATAGAATAGCTTCTATATAGCTTTTAATTGTAACAAACTGACATTATCATTCAGGATGATATAAATATTATCGTATATGATCAGTATAAATTAAGCTCAATTAGCCAGCATAATTTGGGATTATTATAAGGTTTTTGTTCATATCATTCAGGATGATAGGATATCACTTTGTATGATTTATATAAGTCATTAAATATCATCTAGAATATCTCCCCGAATGGATGTCTATATGATGGAAAAATAACCTGATCGTCTAGGCCAATATTGCGATCATTTCAGATGATTAGTTTAATTTAGTGCATATCGTCTAGAGCATCGCCTTTAATAGAAGCTGGCCAATGTTTGATCGTCCAATAATAACTAAGGTTTTTGAACTGATCGACCCGACTGATCCTAAAATCATCCAGGATGACATAATTGAGCAATCATATCTTAATTTCTTTTCTTAATTACCAGATTAATTTATGCATAATTATATTACATCATCTAGGATGATGTCATGGACGATGTCAAAAAATAAAAGATACCTAAATAGATCTGGAGGCTAATTCTTTCTAATTTGAGCCTATTGTCTCAGCATATATGAATATCATATAGGATGATACGCTTAATGATGGCTGCCTTAACCAGGATGCCCTAATTAGGGTTTTTATTTTTAATTGTTTGTCCAGGCTGATTTTTGGATTGTCTCGGATGATGTGACAAAAAATAGTAAACTCTAAAAATTGTTAAAAATTTTCTCCCAAGTGTGTGTGTGCAAGGTTACATAGCATCAAGAACCACTTTGTTTATAATTGACTCAAGAAAAGGAAAAGATTACAAACTGACTCACACCTAGTCTACCCAATCTTGAGCTGGTTCAAATTGTAGTTTTGATCTTGTGGACCTGAAATATTAGTAGGCAAGACAGTCGTAGAGAAATAGAAGTGTTTACCATCATCAAAATTCTATTCCTTGAAATCAAATTCACAGTAATCTCCCCCTTTTTGATGATGGCAAACACAAAAATAATTAAAGTAGTTCAAAACAATTTAATGGAAATAGTATGAAGAAACAAACATTTAGTTATCCAACATAAAAACCCACAGAACAAACAATACAACTACTTCCCCTTTAGACATCACAAAAAGGAGGAAAACTAGAAAATAAACAAAGCAGAGACTGCCAAATAGAATCAAATTAAAATAAGAAAAAAGAAACAACACCATAAAAATAAACTAAAAGAAGGATGACCCCTGATCATTCGAAGGAGGAGGTGATGGTGGTGGCTGCTGAAGGTAATTAGAAAGAGTGGAAAACTGCTCTCCAAATAAGGTCATATCCTGGTCATGCTAGTGCTGTTGAAGAGCTACGTAAAAGTCAAAGCGAGCAATGTCCTCAGCATGTTGCGGCCTCCAGCACAGCAACATAGATCTCGAACCGTGTCTCCCACTGGTTGAATCGCTCCACCAGCAGATCCAACTTAGAGTGCTGGTGAAGTAGAGTAGGTATAGAAATAGGTGCAGGAGATGCCTCCTCCTCAGCTCCCTCAGCTTCCTCGTGCCCCGGGTGGAGATGTGTACTGTGAAGAACATGGAAGGAGTTGTTTGAGTAGAAGGTTGGCTAAAAATTTGGAGGGGTAGGATATTGGAGGTTGTATTTGGATTCTAGGACATAGGCAATGATATGTCCTAGGGCAAGATTGAGCTTCCTCCTATGTCCTGGATCTCAAATACTAGTCAAATACTCAATGTATAGAAAAATCAAATCAGAGGCATTAAATTCACAATGGGCCAAAATGTAGAAAGTGGTGATTTAAAGGAGTGGAGTGATATGAATGCGATCACAAACTTTTGGAAGGATAGAGGTACAAAGAATATGTTGGATTATCCTAGCGTCCTTAAGTAAGCTGCTAGATTCTCCAACATAAAAGGAAGCATTAGTGTTTATTAGAAAGTGGTTGGCCGGAGCCTAGTCATAGTCAGGATCTAAATACATAATGTGGAGTTTGACTCCTGTAGTGGATAGTTACAGTAGTTCTTGGCAATCCTGATATGTGATTTTGACTAGATGTCTATTCACATAGGTTTAAAGAGAAGTAAAAGATGAATTGATACGAAGGCTAGTAAAAAACTCAAATATTAACTCTAAATTAAAAGGGACGGTAATAATAAGGAGGAAAGTGAGAGTAGTACGAGCAAATAAATCAAGGATAAGATATAAAAGGATGTGGGGGTTGATAGTTTGAGAAATAGTGATTCTGGCCATCTTGTACCTCTGATAGAAGGCTTGATCAGCCGCCTCAGTGAATTGAAGGTCCAAATTTGCCCCCGAGGAGCTTCCAGAAGGCATGCAAGACCTCTATAGATCGACCATAATTAAGAAAATAGAAGGGCGGTAAGAGTAAAGAGGTTTGAAGAAAGATTGTATGAGAAACAATTGATTGAAAACCTCAATTTTTAAAGAAATGATCTAATTGTCCAAGACGATTTCAAAATCGTCTAGGACGATCAGGTGCAATAATTGGATTCAGGATGATTGGTCAAAAAGGCGATAAAGTCATCCAGGATGATCAAAGATCATCCGGGATGATAAGACATAGGCAATTATTCCGAGGAGTCAGTCAGGATGATTGTTGAAAAAGAAGACCATCCTGGTCATTTAGCTGTATCTTCTAGGATGATGCATAATAAGGGATTGTACCGACCAAATTTAGAACGTTTAAAGCATAGCCATGTGTATCGTCCAGGATGAACACCTGTTCATCCTGGACGATTACCAATAGTTGCGTAGAAATTATAAAGATCATCCAGGACGAGGATGATCGTCCAGGACGATCACAAAAAATTGAAGCAGAAGATGATCAGATTGTCCAAGATGATAAAGGATTATCCAGGACGATCAGAAGTAGAAGAGTCAAAATAGTCGTTAGATGGAATTTCAATAGTGAATTGAACAGATTATCCGGGACGATATAAATATCATCTGGGAGATGTGACAAAAAGTTTGAAATCAAAGGATGGATAGAGATGATCAGAGAAGGCCCAAAAAACATAAAAACCAATAAAAAGATAAAAAAATAAAAAAATATATATAAAAAAATATTAAAAGGAATGAAATAACAAATTTTTTTTAATCAAAGCTAGAATATGATTGAAATAAATATTTGTAAGAATTAAATATTTGTAAGAATTAATGAGTTAATATCATCAAAATCCAAAAAATAGTAAAATAACTAATCCTGTTAGCCCTAGCTCGGACTTCTCTCAGGGCAAACCATTTTTTGAAAATAAAAGTCTAAATCAAAAAAATTAATTGGATAAGAAAAAAAGATCCATTCGAAACTTGATTCCAGATTATAGAATAATATATCAAAGTAATTAGTCATGATCATACATTTTGAAATCAAGCCTTTGAAAAATATCAAGTGACATTAGAATTCTTCTAAGACTTAAAATTTTAAAAGAGAGAGAAGGAAGCTTGCTTTTGGTGAGCTCATTTTATGCCTCTTATTAATTGATTGGAGCTCTTTACGTATATTTTAATTTTTAATATACTGTGTGTGTGTGTGTGTGTGTATCAATTTGGCGTCATTGCGCTTCTTTTGATTTGGCTTCATTGGCTACTTTTTATTTATTTATTTATTGCAAGCTAGATCCCTTTTTTCAAAATTTCTTAAAGATTCTCAGTTGTAATTATATCTTCCAATATTAGAGAAAAAAAACTTACTCTCTAATATAAGAAAGAATGAATCACGAAACAGAATAAAAAATCATATGGTAAATACAACAACATGATTTGAAAAATTTGAAGGTAAAATAAAGACCTTGAACATTATATATATAAGATAGGTTACTGTAGCAAGATTGAAAAGATCTCAATCGCAATGTCCATTTCTTAATTTGAGATAGAATTTTATTTAGAAAAAAAAATACACCACTAAAAAGAAGTTAGAGGAAGAGAAACAATCAACGGAGTTTTATCCCTTTAACATATTAAGAGATGTAAAATATTTACTACAAATTTTCAAAAAACAAAAATATGACATAAAATATCATTTCAGCAGTGACCAAAAAAGAAAAACTAACAAACAAATAAAAAAACATTAGAGATGAAACAACTATAAAATAACAACAGAAATAAAAAACTAACTCAAAATTAGAACAAAAATAATAGAAAATAACAACAATCAACAGATTAGTAAACATGCAAATCAGAATTTATTAAACAGCAATTTATTCAATTGAGAGCCGCGAGCCTCCACTATCCAAGTATCACATGCTTTCATGAGATCTTTGGTGAGAGTACAACTATAAAATCATTAAATGTCAGATTTAGGAACCCAAACAAGTTTGGATCCCTTCTTATGAAAAGAAAAATGCAATACATGTGTGTTATGCTCTGAATAATGTAATTTAGGTTTTCATACCCAATGTGTACTATGACGAACAGTGCAAGTGTGTGAAATGTGTCCTAGCATGTGGTGTGTGAAATGTATCCTAGCATGCCACATGAAAAATAACTCCAAGAAAAGGATTTACTAATTTGTTCAGGTTATAATGCCTCATCCTAAGTTTTGGCTTTAGATCAAGTGTGGATGTATTCCAATTTCTCTCAAGTGCATTCAATTTATCTTTAAGCCTCAAGTTAGCACTTTCTAAAATAGCATTATCAACATTCAAATAGTGCTCCTTATGCTTAGATTCTTCAATATAAGTTTTAAAATCAGATTCAAGTAAAGTGTAGGATGCATTCAAAGAGTCATGCTCAATTATCAATCCAAAATGCTTTTTATTTAAATCATCAAACTCATCAAGTAAAGATATGTTATTTCACAAGTTGAAACACGTATATAATCTTCAGATTTTAAAGCACAGAAAAATAGTTCAAACATTTAGCATTAAGTTGTACTAAATCTCGTTCATCAAAAGTCCATTCAGTAAAAGGAAATTCAGTTTTAATTCCATTAATTTCATGTGATGGAGGTGTATAACCATCCTTAATAAGCCTCCACATGCGATAGTCAATTTATTATGAAAACATAGACATGCGAGTTTTCCAAAAATTAAAATGAATATTGTCAAACAAAGGTGGTCGGGTAATAGAATACCCTTATGCAGAATTATTATTATCGGAGTTAGCCATGAATAAAAATTCAAAAGTTTTCAAAAACTCAATTTTAGGAATCCTGCTCTAATACCAGTTGAAAGTGTTCTGATACCACTTGAAAGTTCGTTAAGGATGTTAATCTCTTATGAACTAGCCCAAGGCTAACCAAGAGGGGGGGGGGGGTGGTGAATTGGTATTTTAAAAAATTTCTCAATAAAAAATACAAACTCAAACCAAACCAAAATTCACTACAAAGAAATTTAAAGTTCTAAAATTAAACGCGGAAAAAAAAATAATAAAGTACACATAATTTTATAGTGGTTTGGTCAACTCAACCTACGTCTACTCCCCGGAGGCGCACTCCAAGTATTGCACTAAACTCAATGACTCTCCTTTTTCTCCTATAGCAAGGCGGAGAAGCCTTTATAAACCTTCTTTCCACCAACACCGGTGAGGCAGAGAACCTGACTCCTTTTGCTTTCTCCTAAAGCAGGCAAAGAACCTTGATCGATTGCTGAAGTAGATCTCTCTCGAACCTCCAAGGACTAAGGACAATGATTGGAGAAGAATACTTGGATCCTTGCTTGGAGAAACCTTTATGAAACCCCTCACAAACTCTCCCTCATAGGATCCTCTCTCTCTCCTTTTCTCTCCCTCTCCTTTAGGATCTCTATGGTCAAGACAACAATAAAAGATACCCTCTTGAGTGAAGTAAGAGATCTTATATAGAAGAGCTTTGGAATAGCTCTTAATTATAATAAACTGACATTATTATCCTATAAAATCAGTATAAATTAAGCTCAATCATCTAGGATGATTTGGGACGATCATAAGGTTTTTTTCATATAGTCCAGGATGATAGGATATCGTCCTACATGATTAGTACAAGTTACTGAATATCATCTAGAATATTACCATGAATGGATGTCTAGATGATGGAAAAATAACCTAATCATCAAGGCTGATCTTGCGATCATCCCGGATGATTAGTTTAATTCACTACATATCATCCAGAGTATTAAAACTCGTTCACTATGAATTAGGTTGTTAAACATAAGCTTATGTCCCACGGCTAACCAAGAGGGGGGTGAATTGGTAATTAAAAAATTAATCCCTCTTTTTAATTTTTTAAATCAGAAAAAAAAAATAAACTTTAATGAGTTTTGAAGAAATCTATTTTTTAACTATAGTTTTAAAAAGTAAAATCACAAAAATAAAAAGGCAGCGGAAAAATAAAGACACGAGGTTTGTAGTGGTTCGGTCAAAACCAGACCTACATCAACTCCCAGGAGGCACCCTCCAAGTATTGCACTAATACCAATAATGACTCTCCTTTTGTACCTACAGTAAGGCGGAGAAGCCTTTACAAACACTCTTTCCACCACTACTCGGTGCGCCAGAGAACCGTCATCCTTTTACACTATCCCTAGTGTTGGCAAAGAACCTTCGTCCTTTTACACTATCCCCAATGTTGGCAGAGAACTGTAATACTTTTACAATCTCCTGGTGTAGGCAGAGAACCCTTCGGCTATTCACACTCTCAAAGTGTGGGCAGAGAACCCTTCAGCTGTTCACACTCTCTAAGTGTGGGCAGAGAACCCTTCGGCTGTTCACACTCTCCAAGTGTCAACAGAGAACCCGATCTCCTTGACAGATCTTCTCACAAGAATTCTAGAAGGAAGAGACAAAAGAGTGAAATAATAACAAACCAAGAGTAAAGACTCTTACCTTTGAGTACCAAGTGAAACCTTCACGCTCCAATGGCAAGAAATCTCCTTCAAACACTCTCTCACACTCTCTCCTTTACTCTTCTTTCAATAGACACAAAGATCAGTAGGTCAAAAGATTATGTGGCAGTTTAGTTTGGACTATTTATAGGAAAGACACAAAAAATCGTTAAAAAACTGCAAATTTTCAAGTCAATACGAATTGGATCGTCTCGTACGATCGTGAATCATCTTGGATGATTTTACTTAAATGCGTTGGAAATGAACCTAATGTATATGGATACGAAATGACTTCGTACACACATATCATCCCATACGAACTAGGTTCATCCGGTACGAATGGTTATTCCATAGGTCGGTTCCAGAAAACTGTTGAATGACACTTAATTTTCAGAGTCGATTTACTTCATCCTGGGATGAAGTTAAGGTTCGTCTTGATGAAAGTTTTACAGAGAGCAAATCATCCTGGGATGAATACACTTCGTCCTAGATGATAGCACTCCAGAGAGCAACTCGTCCTGGAACGAATACACTTCATTCTTGAACAAAAATTTTCCAGAGAACATTTCATCTTGGGACGAATACACTTCGTCCTGGACGATCAAAACTTAGATAAATTTTCTTCAATTCCTGTTCATTCCATTGCTCTTACGAGGATATAACTGATCTGATCGTCCCGTACAAACTATATTCATCCTATACGATCAGTAAAAATTTTTCAAAATCTCCTAAAGTGTGTGTGTGTGTGTGTATTCACTCAATTACAATCACTCCCTCTCAAATTTAATTCAAAGTAAAATACAAGTTTTTAAATACACAAAGTATCTCATGCTGAATTTGATTTGAAGTCTTTGTAGTCTGGAGTTTGATTTTCCTGAAATGTTAGTACACACAAGATCAAAAACAACTCTTCCAAAAAATGTTAGGAGATAACTATGTATAAAACAATAATATTTGAAATCATCAAAACTATACAAGTTGCAAGAATGTAAAACATGCAAATAGAAACTCTCTTAATAATCTCCCCTTTTTTATGATGGCAAAACAATTATTGTTTGTATAATTTTCAAATTCAAAAAATCTTTTAAACTCCCTCTGAATTGATGAACATGTGTAAATAAGGAGGCATTTTTATAAATATACAGATAAAACAAACACACACAATTATATAATAAACACAAAATACAAAACAAAAAATAAAAATAGATCAAACAAAACCAAAAAACATGATACAAACAATTTCTCCCCCTTTTTGACAACAGCGAAAAGGAAAGAAGAAAAAAAAAACTTGAAATGTAAGCAGACATATGAAAATCATTTGATAATTAATTCTTGAAAGTGATTAAAATATGTTATGCAAATAAAATTAAAACATTAAGCAAATCATATTAATTCATAGAATTTAAGAAGAGATATAACATTGATAATAGAAAGAATATATCAAAAGCATGAGTCAATTTAGACACTAAGATAAAGAAAATCATTACAAAAAGGATGAATAGAAAATTTGTATATTTCAAATTTTGATACAGAATATAAATGTACAGTAGATCAATTTGAATTAAGAGATTAAAAGATAATGGAAAGAAATAATTACCACATGTGGCGCTTTGTGCATCTTTTTCAAATTATTTGCACATTTTTGTGCATCTTTTTGTTTTTGGGCTTATTTTGTGCCTCTTTTTCTACTTGTGAACCATTGCGCATTTCTTTTGATTGTATATTTGTACATCTTTTCAAGAGTAATTTTGATCTTTCCAAAATCAATAATAAAAAATTTCAAATTTTTCTAAGTGCATAAATATTTATTGATAAGTGAAATATAAAATAAGAAAAATATCATAGTTACAATAATAATATTAGAATTAATGTAGTCTAAATAAGAGACATGAAATTGACAATTCTAATTATATCAAGTTAGAAGCAAAATTTAAATTTAGAAAAAATTAGATTTTCTAATGAATTTAATTTAGACTTGCACTTCAAAGTATAGCACTATTAAGATCAAAAATCTAATGATTGTCATAAAGGCTAACACATATTTCAATACAATTAAATCAAAAATACGTGAACATAAATTGAAATCACTATGAAGATATTACAATTTAAGGTCAGGATATCAATACAGAAACAAAACATCTAAAGTAAAATAAAATACAACAAACTTACTTAAAACACATCTAAAACACAAACTACGGAAAATACACAAAACTAAGTGCAACAATCACTAAGAAGGACCCTGATCTGGTGGAGGAGGAGGAGGTGCAGCACCAAAGATGTTAAAGTAAGTACTCATCATAAGCACATTGGTACTGATATCATTCATCTAATCCCTCATAAAATTCGTGTCATGCTGACACTGTGCGGCCTGCGTCTGAAGATGAGTCTCAATTTGATCAAGGTGTTGATCAAAATGAGTCTCTAAGCGATCAAATCTTTGAACCAAATCCTGATAATTTGGTTCATTGGCGGGTGCAGGTGCAGCTTCTGGTTCTTCCTCTGTATCACTAATGACATGCGTTTTACTTGGTTCTTCTTTTAGATTGCTCTAAATGATCCATCATTCTAGTAGAGCGGTTCTTCAAAATCTTGATCAGGATGAACCAAATTGTATTTCTTCTCCAGAATGTAGGCAACAAGATGTCCTAAGGCGATGTTCTTATTTCTCTTATGCTCTACATGTCCAATTTCAGAAAGCCCATAAAGATAGTAAAGGATAAGTTGGGCTTCATCTATAGGTTCTTTAGTCATGATCAAGAAGGTCACCATAAAAAGAAGAGGGGTAATATTGATCCTATCACCAGCTTTAGGAATTATGGAAGTTCTAAGGACATGTTGGATGAATTGTACATTACGAACTAGACCGGATACTCTAGCCACATGTTCATTCACATTGTTTCCTCTAATCACATTATTAAGTTCATACCATACATAATCATGAGTGTTGATCAAGCGATGGGCTCTGGCTCCCTCTGTCCTTAAATTCAAAAAGGCTCCTAAGTCATGCTTGGTGATTTCAACTTTTTGTTTGAAGACAAAGAAATGGATTATAGAGTGGTCAGAATTAAAGGACATGTTGGCGAGGAAATAGTGGAAGGTTTTCTTATTGTAGAGATATATGAGGATAAGGATAAAACCAAACTAAGTTGAGGTAAATAAGTTCATTACCTGAAAGGTAAGTTGTTCTTGGATTAGGATTTGGAAGGGTTCGCTGAGGTAATCCTAGGAAAAAATTCCTCGTTTACTTTGGAAAGGAAGTTTTCAGAGGAATTTTTATGTGGTTTCTTTGCCAGAACCTTTTGTCTCTTACTTGAACTCGCCATTTTGAAGAAGATCTAGAGTATGAAAGAGATTGAAAGTGAAGTTTTGAGTGTGATTGTTGAGTTCAAAAGCCCTTGTTTTTATTGAAAACGATACGTTCATACCAAACAAAAAAAAATTTGTCTTGTATGAAATTTTCAATTCGTTCTGTATGAAAAAATTTCATATGGAATATCCAATGCATCAAAATGAAACGGCTTTTCATAATCAATACAACTTATGAAGCATCCTTTCGTACAAACTTTTGACCATACTTATTGTACAGACGAACACGTGTTCGTCCTGGGATGATCAGAACTTATATCATTTTAATGGTAGTTGAAATCGTCCCCTACATCGAACCTACATGTGTTCGTCCGAACGAACCAAAGGTTTGTACGTACGAAGTTCGTATTAAAAATACCTTATCCATTCAACCGCTTTATTCATTTGTCCCATCGTTTGAAAAATATTTCATCCCGGACGATCATGATGATCGTACAGACGAAGTGACACTAAAACACTGAAAAATTGCACTCAAACAGTTCAAAATCCGACAGTTTGTCACACTACACAAATCATCCCGTACGAAAACATTTTGTCCCGGACGATTGTCACTCGAAATTTTCAAATTTTTTGTACTCAATCAAAAACTTAAACACAAACACACTAAAAATACAAAATAATGAAAAAACACACTCTAAATAAAGAAAATCACACATGCAAGTTCATAAACTCATAAAAACACACAAACACATTAACTAGTAAACTAACATCAATGTTGCAAAAATATTTTTATTTAAGCATTCAAATCAATCACACCAAGCCTTTTTCTTAATGCACTGAAAGTATCAAAGGCTAGAGGTTTTGTAAAAATGTCTGCAAGTTGATTTTCAGTAGAAATATGAGTGAGTTCAATTTCTCCTTTGGATACATGATCCCTTATGAAATGATGCCTTATGTCTATATGTTTGGTTCTTGAATGTTGAATAGGATTTTTAGAAATACAAATAGCACTAGTGTTATAAAAATAAATTGGAATAGTGCATATAGTTAATCCTAAATTAATCAACTATTATTTTAACTAAAGTACTTGTGCCACACAACTTTCTAATGTAATGTATTCAGATTCTACAGTTGATAGGGCTATTAAATTTTGTTTTCTACTAGACCAATAGACTAGAGAATTTCTAATAAATTGACATTTTCCAGAAGTGCTCTTTTTATCCACTCTACAACCTGCAAAGTCAGAATATGAATAACCAATTATTTTAAATAAAAAGCTAAACTTAGGATACCAGATTCCTAAGTTCTGAGTTCCTAACAGATATCTTAAAATCCTTTTCACTACTGTCAAATGTGATTCTTTTAGATCTGATTAAAATCTAGCACATAAGAAAACACTAAACATGATATCAGGTCGGCTAGCAGTCAAGTAAAGTAAAGATCCAATTATCCCTCTAAATTTCTTTTGATCAACATATTTTCCCTTAGGGTCTTTATCCAACTGAACTGAGGAACTCATTGGAGTACTAAAAGGTTTAACATTGTCTATTTTATACTTTTTGAGGATGTCCTTAACATACTTTGATTGGCTAAGAAATATACCTTCCTCAATTTGCTTAATGCTAAATCCTAGAAAATAACTCAAATCTCCCGTTAAACATATCTCAAATTCACTACTCATTATTTTAGAAAAATCATCACAAAAATTTTTATTTGAAGATTCAAAAAAGATATCATCCTCATAAATTTGTACAATGAGTATATCATTTCCACATTTCTTTAAAAAGAGAGTTGTATCCACACTTCCTTTTTCAAAAGATCTTTCAAGTAAGAAGGTGCTCAACCTCTCATACCAAGCCCTAGGTGCCTGTTTCAGTCCATATAATGCCTTTTTCAACTTGAAAACATGATTTGGATATTTAGAACTTTCAAAGCCTGGTGGTTGTTCTACAAAAATATCTTCTTGAATTACCCCATTTAAAAAGGTACTTTTTACATCCATTTGATATAATTTGAATCCTCTAAAATTGGCAAAAGCTAGCAAAACCCTAATTGCTTCAAGTCTAGCTACAGGGGCAAAAGTCTCCTCAAAATTAATCCCTTCAATCTGATTATACCCCTTAGCAACTAATCTAGCCTATTTCTAATGACTACTCCTGAGTCATTCATTTTGTTTCTGAATACCCACATAGTTCCAACTACACTTTGATCCTTTGGCCTTGTAGTTAATTCCCAAAGTTTTTTTCTTACAAATTGATTCAACTCTTCTTGCATAGCCAAAATCCAAAATTCATCCGAAAGTGCTTGATCAATATTTGTGGGTTCTATAGTTGAAATGAAGGCAGAATGATTGATTTCTTTGTTTAATCCACGCCTAGTCCTTACACCCTCACTTGGTTCACCTATAATCAATTCTCTTGGGTGGTTTTTAGAAAATCTCAAATCTCTAAGCAAAGGATTTTCTATCTCCAAATTTTCTTCCAAATTTTCTTCCAAATTTATTTTATCAATCTTTGGGAGTTAATCTCAATCTCATCTTCTATAATATTTGGCTCTTTCATATTTTTAGATTCTACAAATACAACACGTGTGGTCTCCTCAATTACCAAAGTTCATCTATTGAATACTCTATAAGATTTTCCAACACTTGAGTATCGAACAAAAATTCCTTCATCAGATTTTGGATCAAATTTTCCTAAGGCAGATTTTTTATTATTATGAATGAACACCTTGCAACCAAAAACATGCAAATGAGACAAATTAGGTGTTCTTCCTTTTAGCAACTCATAGGGTGTTTTATTTAGTTTAGATCACACATTCACCCTATTCAGAACATAACATGCAGTGCTAACCGCTTGAGCCCAAAAATATTTAGGAAGTGAATATTCTGCCAACATTGCTCGGGCGGCTTCTATTAATATTCTGTATTTTCTTTCGACTACCCCATTCTGCTGAGGGGTTCTAGGTGTAGAAAAATTGTGATAAATTCCTTTCTCCTTACAAAATTCCTCAAATTTCTCATTTTCAAATTCTGCTCCCTGATTACATTGTATAGAAATAATTTCACACCCTAGTTTTCTTTGAATCCAAGTCGAAAAGTTTCTAAACTCCTCAAATGATTCACTCTTATAAAATAGAAATCTAACCCATGTAAATCTTGAGTAATCATCCACAATTACAAATCCGTATACCTTCCCTCCTAGACTCACAGTTCCAACTGGTCCAAAAAGATCCATATGCAAAATCTCTAATGGTTTACTAATTCTAAGATCTTTATTAGACTGAAAAGAGGACTTCACTTGCTTTCCTAATTGACATGCATCACAAAGGTGGTCCTTAGTAAAGTCTAGTTTTGGTATACCTCTCACTAAGTTCTTTTATGTAATCCTTTTAAGGTTTTTCATGCTAGAGTGACAAAGTTTCCTATGCCAAAGCCATGACTCATCAGATACAATTTTCAAACAAAAAGAAGTTTGAGATTGAATATAATTTAAGTTTAGCATATAAACATTATTTTCCCTTTTACCATTCAAAACATCTTTACCATTTAGGCTTAATATGCAGTTAGTAGGAAAACATTTCACACAATATCCTTTATCATATAGCTGACTTATACTTAACAGGTTATGCTTTAAGCCTTCTACTAATAACACATTCTCAATGAAAAATTTATAAAGATTCTAATCATACCTGATCCAACCACTTTCCTTGTGTTGTTATCTCCAAGTGTAACCTTGCCTCCACTCCTAGCTTCCAGTGATATGAATTGTGCAGTATCTCTAGTGATATGAATTGTGCAGTATCTCTAGTCATATGCTACTGTCCAGGTATCATATGCTCTCACGAGGTCTTGTGTGAGAGCGACCCTACAAAATTATCAAACTTTAGATCTGGGAACCCAAACAAGTTTGGGTTCTCCTTTTGGCAATTTATAATCAGATGCATGTATGATATGTCTAGGTTTATGCATCTTAGGTCTCCACACCAAATAAGTTTTCATCTTTAAAGTACATGTGTGAGCTATATGTCCAAACAATCCATAATTATTATATTTTACTTTTGGAAATGGTTTCTTAAGTCTTCTAACATTCATCTGTCTATTCAAGGATTGCATAAATTTAGGATACATAATAGGATTAGTAAAATCTTCAAGTTTAGGGGGTATCCTATTATCCTCAAGAGATTTTATAGTTAATTTGTAAAATGAATTCATATCTTTCAAAATTTAATTTGTATAATTTGATCTATAAATTTTGCTCTCCGATTCATACTTAAAATTTTTTAAATCTTTTTCATGTTCAGCAGATGATGATTTTAAATTTTCATGTTTTTTATTCAAGTCATCAAACTCATCAAGTAATTTCATGTGGTTGTCATCAATTAAAGTATGATCTTTTCTAAGGATTTTATGTTCCTTTTGTAATTCTTCAAACTCTAAACTTAGACTAGCATGTATTTTTTTCATTTTCCTATATGCATCATGCATGTGTTCAGAAACTTTAAAAAGTTCATCATATGTTAAGTCACATACCTCTTCTTGATATGACTGATCAAGATTATCGGCCATTAAGCACAGATTAGTGACTTCCTCTTCCTTCTTAGTCTCTGATGAATCTGAAGCTGAGTCCGCCTAGAAGGCTCTTTGAAACTTCTTCTTTCCCTTCTTTATAATTAGTTTCTCCTCTACCTTCTCCTTGGTAGGAGTAGATTTAAGTTTTGGGCAATCAGTCTTGATATGACTAGGCTTTCTGCACTCATAGCAAATCACTTTATTTGAAACCTTAGCATTTCTATTAAATTGACCTCTATTCTAATGTTGGCGTCTCTTCTGCTTCTTCTTCAGAAAGCTTTTGAATTCTCTAGTCATCAATGCAATGTCATATTCATCCAGAGGTTGTAAGTGTTCACTCTCAGACTCTTCTACATTTTGGCAAACAACGAAGAATCTTGTTAATCATTTTAGCATTGGTTAGTTCTCTACCTAGTGCATGCAAAGAGGTGACTATTTGTGTGAATCTTATGTACATATCAGAAATAGATTCATTTGGTTTCATGTGAAACAGTTCATAATCATGCAATAAGATATTAAGTCTAGATTGCTTAACCTCATTAGTCCCCTCATAAGTTATACAATGTCTATCCCATATGTCCTTTCCACTTTTGCAAGTGAAAACCCGCATGTAGTCTTCTGATTTTAAAGCATAAAAGAAACTATTCAAGCATTTGGCATTTAGTTGTGCTAAGTCATGTTCTTCTATTGTTCAGTCCGCAAAAGTTGTTTCAACTCTAACTCTATCAACTAATCTAGTTGGTTTTGTATACCCATCCTGAACTAAGTTCCACATACGATAATCAAGTGACTGCAAAAATGTAGACATGCGTATTTTTCAAAATTCAAAAGGTATATTATCGAACAGTGGAGGTCTAGTTATAGAGTAACCCTCGGGTGTATTTCAGTTTCCAAATGTAGCCATCTACGTTAATCAAAAAGTAGTCTAAACTTATGATTTTGAAATAAAGCTCTGATACCACTTGTTGAAACTCGTTCACTATGAATTAGGTTGTTAAACCTAAGCTTATGTCCCACGGCTAACCAAGAGGGGAGGTGAATTGGTAATTAAAAAATTAATCCCTCTTTTTAATTTTTTATACCGAAAAAAAAAACTTTAATGAGTTTTGTATAAATAGATTTTTCAACCACAGTTTTTAAAAGTAAAAACACAAAAATAAAAAGGCAGCGGAAAAACAAAGACACGTGGTTTATAGTGGTTCGGTCAAAACAAGACCTACATCTACTCCCCGGAGGCACCCTCCGAGTATTGCACTAATACCAATAGTGACTCTCCATTTGCACCTGCAGCAAGGCGGACAAGCCTTTACAAACACTCTTTCCATCACTACCGGTGCGCTAGAGAACCATCATCCTTTCACACTATCCCTAGTGTTTGCAGAGAACCTTCATCCTTTTACACTATCCTTAGTGTTGGCAAAGAACCGTCATCCTTTTACACTCTCCCAGTGTAGGCAGAGAATCCTTCGGCTATTCATACTCTCAAAGTGTGGGCAAAGAACCCTTCGGCTGTTCACACTCTCCAAGTGTCGGTAGAACCCTTCGGCTGTTCACACTCTCCAAGTGTCGGCAGAGAACCGGATCTCCTTGACAGATCTTCTCACAAGAATTCTAGAAGGAATAGAGAAAAGAGTGAAGTAATCACAAACCAAGAGTAAAGACTCTTACCTTTGAGTACCAAGTAAAACCTTCACGCTCCAATGACAAGAAATCTCCTTCAAACACTCTCTCACACTCTCTCCTTGACTCTTCTTTCAATAGGCATGAAGATCAGTATGCAAAAAGATTATGTGGTAGTTTAGTTTGGACTATTTATAGGAAAGACACAAAATACTATCCAAAAACTGTTAATTTTCAAGTCAATACGAATTGGATCGTCCCGTACGATTGTGGATCATCCTAGTTGATTTTATTTAAATGCGTTGGAAACAAACCTAATGTATATGGGTACAAAATGACTTCATACACACGCATTGTCCCGTACGAACTAGGTTTGTCCGGTACGAATGGTTATTCCATAGGTCGGTTCCCAAAAATTGTAGAACAACAGTTAATTTTCAGAGTCGGTTTACTTCATCCTGGGACGATGTTAAGGTTCATCCCGATGAAAGTTTTATAGAGAGCAAATCATCCTGGGATTAATACACTTCGTCTTGGATAATAGTACTCCAGAGAGCAACTCGTCCTAGAATGAATACACTTCGTTCTTGAATGAAAATTTTCTAGAGAACATTTTGTCCTGGGATGAATACACTTCGTCCTGGACGATTAGGACTTAAAAAAAAATTCTTCAATTTCTATTCGTTCTATTGCTCTTACGAGGAGATAACTAATCTGATCATCCCGTATGAACTATGTTCGTCCTGTACGATCAGTACAAATTTCTCAAAATCTCCTAAAGTGTGTGTGTGTATTCACTCAATTACAATCACTCCCTTTCAAATTTAATTCAAAGAAAAATAAATGTTTTTAAATACACAAAGTATCTCATGCTGCATTTGATTTGAAGTCTTTGTAGTCTGGAGTTTCATTTTCCTGAAATTTTAGTACACACAAGAGCAAAAACAACTCTTCCAAAAAATGTTAGGAGATAATTATATATAAAATAATAATATTTGAAATCTTCAAAACTAATACAAGTTATAAGAATGTAAAACATGCAAATAGCAACTCTCTTAACACATAGCATCATCCAAAATAGAAGCTGGTCGATGTTTGATCGTACAGGAACAACTAAGGTTTTTGAACTGATCATCTCGGCCGATCTTGAAATTGTCTAGGATTATATGATCGGGCAATCAAACCTTAATTACTTTCTTTAATTACTATATTAATTTAGGCATAATTATATTGCATCATCCAAGATGATGTCCAAAAATAAAAGTTACCTAAATAGATTTAGTAGTTAATTCTTTCTAATTTGAGCCTATCATCCTGGCTGATACGAGTACCATCCAGGATGATGCGCTTAATAATGGCTGCCTTAACTAGGATGACCTAATTAGGGTTTCTATTTTAACTGATCATCTAGGCCGATTTTATGATCATCCCATATGATGTGACCAAAAACAGTAAACTCTAAAAACAGTCAGAAATTTCCTCCTAAGTATATGTGTGATAGGTTACTAGTATCAGAAACCACTTTATTTACATTTGACTTAAGAAAAGGAAATAATTACAAACTAACTCAGACCTAGTCTACCCAATCTTGAGCTGGTTCAAATTGAAGTTTTGATCTTATGGACCTGAAATGTTAGTAGGCAAGACAGTCGTAGAGAAATAGAAGTATTTGCTATCATCAAAATTCTATTCCCTGAAATCAGATTCATAACAAGGGGCCTCTTTAATCTCTAACCCTATAAATGTGCTAGCCAATAGTGGGGCTAAGGATAGGGCATCAATTCTCTTACAATGCTTTTTATACATTATTGATTCAGGCTTCACTTTTAAATCTTGGAGCATCAACCTCAAAGTCACTATCCCAATCTCAAGTGAGATTAAAATTTGGATGGGATTAATTTTTTGATAATAAAAAGGAATTACAACAGACTATTTTTCTGGTTCTTCATCAAAACTTGATTCAGGATTTATATATAGGGGGTATTCTTCTTTCAAATAAAACATGACCTCGACCACATGCCCTTAAATCCATTCTCCCACCTCTTTTAGGTAACATGTTTGGAGGCCTAAGGACCATGATCTCGAGGTTATGTTCACTATCTGATCCATATATTTCTTGATCTTTTTCTCTTTTATTTTCTTTTTCTTTTTTACTTTTGATCTTTTATTTTGATTGGAACTTTGCTCACTCATTTTTCCTCAATTTTTATATCAACTTTAAGATGGGAAGAGGACCCTTTTGATATGGAATATATGACATCCTCATAGATCCTGATCACTTGAATTGAGAATAGTTATAAATTACCCCTAATCATATGTTCAATGACATTTGTTGGTACTTGATGCATTAATATAGGGTAGATGGAACCATCCTATATTCATGGATTAAAGGATGTAGCTGAATCAATGTTATGAAACTTTTCTTTGATTCTTAGTTCTCTAATTTCCAATAGAAGGGTGTTCGAACCTAATGCCCTCTCTCAATTCTTGTTAAACCCACGTAGCACTAACTAGTTAGTGGTGAGCTTACTAGTAACAACTCGTAGATAGGCAAGAGTCTTTACGTTCATCATATTGATCGATGCACCTGAATCAACAAGGACTCTTGATATCTTAAAATTCCCTACATTTATAGTAATATAATGAGGGTGATTATAATCGATAGTACCTAATAGTAGGTCTTCATCTGAAAATGTTACTCCTGTTATTTCTTGAAAGTAAAAGGCTTCATCTTTTGAGGTTAAAGTAAGTTGAGCTAGGAAAATATATGGATTGAGAAGTGCTTTTAATTTGAGACTCTCTCATTTCATTAGATAGAATGAGGGCGTCATAAAAGCTCAACTTCACTAGTAAATACCTAAGATAAGCTAGGTCATTATAATCAACCTTAGGAACATGAAATTTTGGACCTAATAGAGTGGTGGGAAGATTGGATTATTGAGGATAATTAGAAATTAGATCATTAGAGACAACTTGTTTGCCTTTATCTTTAGGGGAAAGCCTAGGGGGTAAGACTTTTCCATCACAAAGTGGCATCTACTCGATATGTTTGAGAGGGCAAACTAAGGCAGTGTTTACACTTTCCATAGGCATTGGATTAATACATTTTCAATGAGAGTCAGAATATGAGAAGTTTATCATGATAGGACTTCCCTAAAAATTAATTCGAGGGAACTCACATTTTGATATGGCTTCAAGTTTGACTTTCCCTTGATGGGTAAAATTATGAAGGTCAAGTTTTTAAGTACTTAGATTGATCTCAATAAGATTTTAAATTGTTGGGGAAGAGTTTCCAATTTGCATTTCTTTTTTATGGTTAATCATCAAAATTGATGTAGAAGGATGTTTTTATTAAATTTGCAACCCTTTGTCTTTTACGAGGCAAAGTAAAAGTTAGATATCAGGAGTGAGGAAAGGGTTTTTATATCACCATCCTCCATTTAGATACATCTCTAATCATTATACTCCCTCCCACTTATGACCTTGAATCTCTATAGGGATAGAGTTTTCTTACGAGCATGCAAATTCCTTTGCAAGCTTTGCTAAGGCATCTGCCATAGAATTTCTCCCATAGGGAATCCAATACAAAGTCACAACAGGGATCTACTCGAGTAAGTAAGTAGTGTATTGGTGGTATTTTAGGATATAAGGATTCAAAACCTTATAGGTTCCTGCAACCTGGTTGATTACCGGTTGAGAATCACCAAAGATTTTAATCTCCATTAAGATTGTAAGTTTCAAACTAGTTATCAGAGCTTTATATTCAACTTCCTTGTTTGTGTAAGGCTCTAATAACTGGTAAGAAAAATAAATCATTCTCTTTTCTGGGATTATAAAAATTAGGCCAATTCCAAATTTTTCAGGGATTATAGATTTTCGGTTTGTGCTCCGTCAAGAGGATGCTTCACCATCAAAATATAATTCCCAGACAGGGTCATCAGATTCCCTTAAACTTATGATTTGTTCGTCAGATAAATCATCATTCAAAGGAGAATCCACCTACAGTGGGTACACGTCGCAAGGAAGACAGCAATGGCCTATCCTTTCATAGCACGTAGGAGAATGAAAGTAATCTCAAATTGGAGTAATATTATAAACCATTGAGCCAAACATCCTGAAAATATAGGTTGGGTCAAAAGATATTGTAAGAGGTTGACTCTAGAAATTAGACTGCTCGAATGAGAAAGCATGTAATGCCTTAGCTTTTGGGCTGTAAAAACAAAAGCAAGAAAATGCTTCTTGATCAAAGGGTATTAAATTTTAGTAGATAGGAGTCTTCGGCTAAGGTAATAGAGAGCGTTCACTTTCCCTCATCATTGACTTGAGCTAATAGGGCGCCTAGAGACTCATCTAGGCCCACAATATAGAGGATCAAAGGTTTTCCCAAAATAGGGGCTACTAGAATTGGAGGATTAAAAAGATATTGCTTGATGTTATTGAAGGCATTCTAACACTTCGTGTCCCATATAAAATTAGCATCCTTTTTGGCTAAGACGTAGAAGGGTTGACATCTCCAAGAAAGGTTAGAGATAAAACTCCTTATATATGCCAACCTACCTTGAAGAGACCTTAACTGAGTAAGGCTCCTAAGAGGTGGCATATCTAGGATGGCTTCAACTTTAGTGGGATCAATCTTGATTTTATGGTGACTCACTACAAATCCTAAGAATTTCTCCGAAGTGAGACCAAAGGAGCACTTTAGAGGGTTCATTTTTAAGTCATAGTGGGGCAACCGTTCAAAAAATAACTCTTAAGTCATATAAGTGAGCCTCTTTGACTTTGATCTTGATAACTAAATTATTGATGTAGCACTCAACTTGATTGTGGATTAAGTCATCAAAGATATGTGTCATGGTCTGCTAGGTAGGTTGCATTAGCTTTTTTGAGGCCAAAGGGCATCACCCTATATTAAAATATTCCTATTAAAGTTCTGAATGTTATGTTTATCTCACCTTCTAAGGCCATTCAGATTTGATTATAACTAGATGAGTCATCCATAAAGGAGAAAATAACATGCAAAGAGGCAATTTCCACCATTAGTTTAGGTATAGGCAAGGGAAATTCATTTTTGGGACACACCATATTCAGATCCCTATAGTCAACACAAATCTAAATTTGAAGTGATTTTAAAAGTTTAGATTAATTTATATTTTCCATCAACAGGTTCATGGTGTTGTACCACCAGCCTCGAGGAACCAAGCCTCCTTAGGACACATAGCCCTACATCCCAGAGTATTCATCCTAAAAACCTTATTGATGTAGTTTATTTAAGGATTTTAATTTGGTTAAATAATTAAAACTGACTTAATTTTGATATTTAATACTCCATTGAATTTATTTGTGGCATTGTTCCACTAGGCTCGAGAAAGTTGGTCTCCTTAGTACACGTAGTTCAGCAGCCCAGAGTAGTCCATTAAATAAACATCATCTTTTGAGTGGTTGTTGTGTATTAAAATGTTGGTTAGGTATTTTATTAATCAAATTAGAAAATTCTGACATTTTAATGAATTATTAAATTTTTGACATTATTTTAATGTGTTAAATAAGGGGTTCAAAGTTGACTTTTTAAACTAAAGTTAATTTTGAATGTTTCATATTTTTAATAAATATTAGAGCTTATAACTAGTAGTTAGACTATTAGTATGCTCAATTTTGATTTTTCTACAAAATGTTATAGTTTTTGAAAGTTTTAACTTGAGTTTGACCGAATTGTTGACTTTTTTACTTTTACCAAATTTTGAAGGTTTGACATTTTCGTAAAATATTATATTTAATTTGAGTTGGATGCCTTTGAGTTTGATGAATTTAGAATTATTTATAATAAGTTATGATTTTAAGAAATTATTTCATTATTTTAATTAAAAGCCCTTTTAATTATTTGAACCCAAGTAAACTCCAAACTTCTTTAAATCACCTCCAACAATTAGAAATGATCTAAGGAGAGATAAGCAGGTGTTTGATATTTTTTGTGATTTTTAATTATTTTTAATTAATTAAATTAATTATACATTAATTTCCAATTAAAATTAAATTAAGATTGAATTTGATTTCAAATTAAAGTGGTTTTAATTTTCTCTAATTAAGAGGTTAATTATGATCAATTTTTTTTAATGGAAGATGCAATTAGCATTAAAGATAGAAAAAAGAGCTTACAAAGGGCTATCCTTCCTAAACAAGTATAAGAAACTTAAAGGAAGGTCAGCTTCAATAAAAGAATCCTAAAAAAAAATTCCTAACAAAGCAAATTTGGCACAAAAATCAGCCGTCTTATTACAATCTCTATGAGCAAAATGAAAATGACGTTATTGAAAACTTGTAAGAATGATAGGTCCGGTTTGGTACCTTTGTTAGTCTTCAAGTTGATAGTATCTTGGAGCATCTTCATGATATTCACATTGTCTCCTTCAATGATTATTCCATTATATTCACAAAACCAATTTTGAATGTAGTTTTCAAAAGAAAGAATAGCTTTGAGTTCCAAATAAGCAATGTCCCAATGAATTAACTTTCTACCATATGCACATAACATTCTACCTTTGCAATCTCTTAGAACACCAGCTATACCCGCCATGTTGTTAACAGATAGAGCAGCATCAACATTTAGTTTAATCCAACCGTGGGGAGGGGGACACCAAGATTTGGATAACATCGGCTAGTTGGTGTTCCAGGTCTTTTCAATTGGATTTGACTGAAGGTGAGAAGTGGGAAATAATTTCTGCAACAGCATAAGCTATAAAAATTTCAGAATTATCGTGCTTGACCATATGCCTTGATCTCCAACTATGGTAAACTGCCAAAGCATAGATCTTCACAAGACCCTTATCAGCTCCCTGTTTTAGTGCCTTAGTACATTCATCCAGATTTTGAAATGCAGGAACATTGAACTCACAACTTCTTAATTTATGTAATAATACCTTCAGCATACTGCATTTTATGATAACATGTTCTGTGTCTTCATTCTCATGATAACCTCTCGGACAATCATTAGAATTAGCCAATCTTTTGTAACTTAACCACTCCTTCGTTGGTAAAGCACCATTCAACACTCTCCACCAGAACAGGTAAACTTTATGGTCCAATTTTAATTTCTTCAACCAATTATACTTGCTATACTTACTATCACTTTGAAAATTGATAGCTTCAGCACATAATGCTGATACAGTTTTACCTGTATTGGTATGAACAAGCTCTATTCTATCCTCTATATTATTCGCCCCCTTCTCCATTTGCTGTATGAGCTTTACCATATCTCCAGAAAAGAATTCAATTAGTTTTTTTGAATTCCATTTACCATCTTCATCCATATGAAAAGAAACCTTCTTGTCGTCAATGTCCACCGTATTACACGTTATCGGCCATCTGTTGAGGCTTCTATCTAATATCCAATTGTCAGCATTGATATTGATACAATTACCATTGTTAACCTGCCATCTAACAACTAGTTTCAGATAATCAATGCCCTCTTTAATAATTTTCCAAGCAGTAGATGCACCTCTCTTTGCGCTTTCCTCCCACATTTTGGCTCCAAAATTTTTGAAGAAGATTTTATGGAGAAGTGAATTCTTGTTCTGTAAAAACATCCACGCCAATCTCTATCTTAAAGGACCCTGACTCGCCGCAGCTCCATGTATGCCAAAACCCCCTAGGCTGGTAGGTAAGCATAGAGTTTTCCAAGCAATATAATGCAAACATTGTTTCCCATTCTCTTTGTGCCATAAGAAGTTCCTACAGAGTTTGTCAACTTTTAATAAAATGCTTTTAGGAATGAGGGAGTGTGCTACCTGATAAGTAATCATGCTTGAATAGGCATTTTTAATGAGAAGAATTCTTCCAGCCAGAGAAAGCCATCTAGCTCCCCATGAATTAAGTCTACACATTGCTTTCTCAATGGTGCTATTTTAGTCTTCAGCTTTCAATCTTCTAAGAGCCAGTTTAATACCCAAGTAGAATAATTCTTTGACTTCCTTATATCCCATAATTTTATTTAACTTGCTTCTTCTCTTTTTGGAGACAACTTTGCCATAAAGAACCATGGATTTCTGTGAGTTGATCGCCTGGCCCGTCCAGCTGCAATAACATTTGAGGATTTTCTTCAGCATCTTTGTATTCCTACTGTAAGCCTCAGCAGTCAATAAAACATCGTCTGCTAACAGTAAATGTGTGATCTTCTCTGTATTCGACGCTAGTCTCATCCCCAACAGCACCTTATGTTCATTAAGAGCTTTAGATAGAATATTCGAGCATAAAATGAACAGGTTTGGCGACAGCAGACACCCCTGCCTGAATCCACATTGAGCATTAATCCATTCAGTTCTTTTACCATTAATTATAACATTGAATTTCAGGTTTGAAACACATTGCAGAATTGGAAGGATTAATCTATTTGGAAAACCTGTCAATTTTAAAACCTGTTCAAGTGTTTCCCAGCACATACAGTCGTACGCTTGCTCCATATCAAGTTTAAGAAGGAAATAACCTGGCTTAGCAACAGATGATCTCATCTTACAAACAATCTCTTGTGCAATAAGGCAGTTGTCTGAAATACTCCTTCCCGATACAAACGTTCCCTGAAACTCAGAAATGACTCCCAGAAGATAGTTTTTGAATCTATTTAGAATCATACCAGTAACCATCTTGTAAATTGTTTGACATAGGCATATTGGCCTGAACTTGGAACATTCTTTAGCATTCTGTATTTTCAGAATCAGCACTACCACCGTTTCCTTCCATTGCTCCAGCATTTCCCCTGTTTTGAAAAAGTTGTTAACAACATTCCATGTAGCTCGTTCCACAATGCTCCAATAATTTTTGAAAAAAATAGGCATTTGCACTGTCAGCTCCAGGAGATTTATTATTACCCATATTCTTGAGTGTTAACTTCAACTCCTCAATAGTGAATCCTGCTTCGAGAATTTTCCTCATATTAACATGTATGCAATCAGAATTTTTGAAATTCGGCCAATTCTTCAAATCACAGCTGCGCTTGTACCATTTCTTTTTGAAGAAATTCTCCATAATATTATGGATGTATTCATGATTTGAAACCAACGATCCATCCTCCCGAGCAATTTGTAGAATTTGATTGCTCTTCTTCTTGACTGAAGCATAAGTGTGATAATATCTTGTGTTTTTCTCTCCTTCATCCATCCACTGGCATTTAGACCTTTATCTCCACCAAGTTGCAATTCTAGCCAGGTTTACATTAAATTCCAAAACTTTGTTTCTTAGTAGCAATAGATCTCCCTGGCTCAAGCCTCCAACAGCAGCTTCTCTGTTTTGGAACTCCAAAATCTCCTGCTTAAGCACCTGGTTCCTCATGTTCAACTCCTTCAACTTATTTTTACTCCAATAAAAAAGGTTCTTAAGAGACCTTTTTATTTTCCTCTGAAGAATATCATTAGCATTTCCATAGTCATTTTTCCTCCATGATATGGTTATGATACCTTTAGCTGCTTCATACGAGCACCATATATTCTCAAACTTGAATTCTTTGTTGTAATTCCTTGCTTTATCTTCAAGCTGTAGAAGAACAGGAAAATGGTCCGAAGAAATTCTTGGTAGATGCTTGATAACTGCATTAGGAAAATCCATGATAGCTTTAGAATTTAACCAAATTCTATCTAACCTTTCTCATATTCTAGCAAGGCCAACTTTGTTGTTACACCAAGTATAGTTGGGTCCATAGAATCCAATGTCATGGTAGTCATTGTTGGTCATGAATTCCTTCATTTCTTATGGGCCTTAGGAGAAAACAAAACTTTTCCCCCAATTTTCTCACTGTTGTTAACAAGGCAATTGAAAACGCCTCCAACTAAACAAGGATCTTCACAATTCAAATGATCTTCAATCATTTCCCAAAGTTTCCTTCTTTCATACAAGTTTTTGTTACCATAAACAATGCACACTTTAACTATCTTGCTTTTGGGAGTAATAAGTTCACCAATAATACACTGTTTGGAAGTTACAGTTACCTTGAATGATGCAATTATATGTTTCCACATAACAAGGATGCCTCCTGACTTTCCAAACGCCACAACATGGTGGAAATCCCACTCACTCCCCACCATCCTTCTAACATCATTACAACCCAAATTTTCCATTTTTGTTTCTAACAAACCAATGAAAAAAAGACTATTTTCAACAATCATGTTTCTTAAGTAGTGGGAGGCAGCCTTCTTTTTGCCACCCCTACAAATCCATACTAACATTGAGGACATTTAAATAGGTTTCGGGTTTAAGGCCCCTGCCTTTACATCTCCTCCCTCACCTTTTCTTGTTCTATGTTTCCCTTTGATGGGTCCAAGCATTTTCATTTCTTTAGCAAGTTTTGTTTTGCCACTAGACATCTTAACTATCACCAAACCGTTTTCCATCTGCTCTTTGACATTCTGTTGTTTTGTTTCCAAGGCTTCCGTCTTGTTTCCAGCATGTGTTTTTGCCTTTTGTGTCATTGATATCACATTTTGTTCTTCATCAACTTCTCCCAGAATTTCAAATGGGTTTTTTGAAACCTTCACCTCAATCTCTGCCCTATTTTTAGTCTTCCCTTCTGAAATTTCTTTTATGCTGCCTTCCAAACATTCATACTCATGATTTCCAAGATCAAATTTCTCCCCTTCAGATACATCCACAGTTCCCTCAATAATTTTGCCTTCTTCAAATAAATGATTTACCTAAGGTTGAGTTGCTGGAGTATTTTCGTTCTGGAGGTTGCTTGAATTCTTTAATCTTTCCAAATTTGCATCCTTCGACCTAATGTTCCAAACATTATTATTCTGGGTCTTCTTCTCAACATTTTTCCTGTCCATATCCTTGTTATAAATTGCATTATACTTTCTTCTCCTATTGTTCACCAGCACCCAAGGACCATAGCTTTTCTTTTCTTCCTCTGTATTGAGTTGCTTTTATTCCTGGAATAGATCCTTAGAGGAATTCCTATCTTCAATAGAATCAACTTTCATACATTCCTCCCTCACATGACAGATTTTACCATAGTCAAAACAAAGATTCGAAATTCTTTCAAACTCAAATTTCTGATAAAATCTTCCTCCCATGCTTTCTACCCACACTCCAGCTAGTAGTTTCTGGTCAAGCTTAATTTGGACTCAGACCCTTGCAAATTCCCTTCTTCCCCAACTGAACATGTTGCCATCCAATATTAAAGGTTTGCCGACTGCAGCTGCTATCCTTGCTATATTGTTTTCATCCCAGCATTGTAATGGTAACTGCGGCATTCGCATCAAAATAGGAGATGTAAGACCTTCCATAGATAACGGTGAGAACTCCGGGACCATTTTTCCATTCCAATGATATGCTCCTTCACAAACCATGGTCCTCCCATCAGAACTCCTTCCATGGCTTCGATTGTTTTGAAGGAGCACAGGATCCACCCCTTCCCTAGTGTTGTGAAATGGAAATTGTCAAATCAAGCCCACTGTCTTCTGAGTTCCCAAGAAACTTCCTACGACTTATTGTCTTTTCCAAAAATCTTGCAAACAAATGATTTCCCCAGAAGGTTCGCATTTTTTATATCATCTTCTTTAATTAACTGAATCGCCTCACCATCTTCAGTAAAAATAACATTTTCTTCTCGGAAGTTCAAATTGATGAATGGTTTTCTACTCCATACATTACCACTTTTCGACTTTTCCATATTCATTTCAGATAATGATCAGCCATTTGCTTCGCATTGCTCTCCTTAATATGTTCTGAATCCCCTTCCGCTTGGATCACTTGTTTGAAGGATTTCGGACTAACAAAATTTTTATCAAAAATTTGACGATTCTCAACAATAACGCTGCTATCCTGATTAGCGATTGTTTTACCAAATCCTTGAACAAAAATGTTCATGCCTGAAGAAGACGTTCCCCGATCATGGCTGACCTCATTTGCCTAAATCTTTCTCAAAGTTTTTGGAGTTTTCATAATCGAAATCGGTTCAATCGATTTTCCTTTTCCAACACAATGTTGAAAATTATGAGAAATAATGCCTACCTCATCATTTATCACCAAAAAAACCTTTCGCTCGTCTTCTCTGAGCCTCTTTCGCATCCATAACTTTTCTTGAATCAGATTGCCCTGCAATCGCTTTCCCGTTCTCCAACTCCAGCAATGAAGCTGAAGAATCCATCTTCAGACCCAAGTTATCCGTCAAAGAACAACGGACATCCGCCTCCATGCGAATCCGACAATCAGATCACCGGCTGAAAAACCTGCGAAACCAGAATTCGAAACTTTCTCTCTCTAGTTCTTGCAGCTTCTCTCTCTAGTTCTTGCAGCTTCTCTCTCTAGTTCCAGCTTCTCTCAAATTATGATCAATTAGAGGTTCTATATGCAATTTTTAGAATTTATCTTCATTTATTAGAATTTTTAGAATTCTAGAAGGCTAATTAAGGATTTAAACCTAAGTAAATTAATTAAGGGGTTTAATGACTTCAAAAATTAGTGGGATATTTTCTATGAATGGGCAATGTCCCTATGTTTATTTGCTTTAAGTTTCAAGTCAAGGAGATATGCATCCTAATTATTATAATTCTCTAAGTTCTCTATAAAAGTATTTAATTATTGTCCTTAATGATGTCGCTAAGTTATATAGGATTAAATCGATGTTACCAACCCTTCAACTTAACATATATAAATGCACAAAAACAGCACAATCAAGTCCTTAAATCTAGGATAACCTACGCTAAGTGTTGTGTGTATGTCATACGTATGCAATTGCAATATGCTTAATTAATTAAATGACTAATCATTGAGTAATTAGGGAAGCAATTACTTATTGGGTCAACACACCCCACCAAGTCAATTCATTCAAAATCAATTTATTTTTAAAATTCCAATGGATCTCTCAAAGTTCAAAGATTTAAAAAATATATAATATCAAAATAAAATTTTAAAGCATGTATACATAAACCTATATACATAAATATAAGTTCTAAAATAACATATTTAAAAATATCATCACAATAAAATGAGGGATCCTCTGATTATTTAGAGCAATAAAAAAATTTATTTTTTTAAATATTCAATTTAATATTCAGTTAGATATTAATTATATATTTAAAGTAATTAAATAATTAGAATTAGTTATAGTAAATTAAGTTTCAATCTTTAAAACTAATTTCAAAATAAAAAAGTCCTAATTTTTTTGAAAATTTAAAGATATTATATTAATTTTTCAAAATTTATTTAAATTTATGTTGAATTTTTGAAATTTTAAACCAATTAAGGTAATTTAATTTAGAATTAACTAATCATTAAAATAAATCTTAAATTAAATTTAATTTTATTTTAAAATGTTTCTAAAAAATAAAATTATTTAGAGTTATATTCATGAAATTTAGGAAATGTTTTATTCTATAATTAATTAAAGATTAATTACATACCTTATATATATATATATATATATATATATATATATATATATATATATATATATATATATATATATATATATATATATATATATATATATATATATTTTTTCAGATATATCCTTAATAATTGAATATTTAATTTGAGCAAAGTTGAAGCCTTTTCATTTTTTGCGAACAG
Organism: Dendrobium huoshanense; assembly: GCA_016618105.1. Taxonomy (NCBI): domain Eukaryota; kingdom Viridiplantae; phylum Streptophyta; class Magnoliopsida; order Asparagales; family Orchidaceae; genus Dendrobium; species Dendrobium huoshanense. The sequence continues at coordinate 50,990,877 of CM028348.1, read as the reverse complement.
CGGACATTTTTGGCAAAGCGAAGCGGTCAAGGAACCATCTGTGCTAAGGCGAAGTGAATGTACTTGGTGATATTGACGGAACGAAGGCGATCAGTGGTTCTCCGTCAGCCGGGTATAGCCGACGGAGATCCTTGGTGTTTCTCTGTCAATTGATTTTGATAGGATTTTAAGTCTGGATTGATTTTGGAGGAGGTTTCTTATTTGCTCGACATTGCCTTTTGGATTTCTTGGAATAAGTTTTTCGCTCAGGGGCTGAATTTTCCATTATTTTTTATGGTGTAATATTTGACCAAATTTTGCTTGTGGTTCGGATGTTCTGTTGGAATTATTCTTGAAATTACCTGTCGTGATTGTTGTTTGAATATGGTTGGTTTTCATGGATGTCTAGAATTGGTGCTTGAAGCAGAAAAAACTTTTTATGGTTTATTGTTGGAAAATGAGAGATTTTTGAAGTGGAATTGTTGGTTGTTCAAGAAAATTTAGTGTGAATTTTGTTCTCAGAGATGCAGAATGTTTTGTTCTAAAGATTTGTTGATGAAGGTTATGGGGTTTGAGGTCATTTCTTGGCCTCTTGACGTTGGAGCTGTTATTATGGCTTTGTCGACTTTGTTTGGTTCATCTAAGGTGTTTGTTGTTGGACACATAGGTGATGTATTTAGGTGGGATCATATCCCAACTAAGTCTATGGATTCTACTGATTTGATCTTTGAAGATCTTGGCGTGATTGTTGAAGAATGGAAGGGAATGGAGACTTTTGTTTGGTCTCTTGATTCTCAGTTGTTCTTTGAAGTTCAAGTCTAATTGGTTAAAGACTTGAAGGGTTTGAAGTTTATTGGTTTGTCTCATGTCAGTGTGATGTGGGTGGTGATGATTATGAGTTCTTATGGCTTTGGCAATGATGCGGCTAATTATTGGCTTCTTGAGGTGGGTGTCGGTGTTATTGCTTCATCGACTTTGCTTTGTTCATCCATGGTGGTTTTTATTGGAAGCATTGAGGTTTCAACGGATTCATCGCTTGATTGGAGCTCGATAGCTTCTAAGGATGTTGAAGATGGTCATTTTGGTGATTTGACAGCTATTTTAGTTGCTCCTTTTCTTTTTGTAGTTTGTTGTTTTTATGGTTTTCTTGTAGTTTTTTATGTCCTTGAAATTATTGTAATGAAATGTGGGATTTTTACTAGATTTCATTTTTCATCTATTGGGAACTCTGGGATACTAACCAACCTTTTAGGTTGTTTTAATATTTGGTATCCCCATCACCCCAATGGCTTTAAAATGAAATTTAGTAGATCGCATATCCATTATGATAATTTTAAAGGGCTTGTCTTTGCTTTCTAGTTTGCAACAGTTGTTTCTTTTTAATGCAATTTGCATTTCTTCAAAAAAAAAAAAGAATAATTAATATGAAATGTTAATAAGTTATAATCAAATTTAAACATTTTAAATATTCTTGAATATTCTAAGAATTAAATCTATACTTAATATAATTAAATAACATTAATGTTTAAATATTTAACTAATATTAAATTAATACCATTTTTAAATGATTCCTAAAAGTAGAGATTACCTTAAGGTATACTGATTATAATTTGAAAATAAATTTTATTATTATTAATATTTTGAATTAAATAGTAATTTAATGATTTTTCTAAATTCTATTAATTTAATAGGATTTAAAATATAATTTATATTAGTAAAAAATGATTTAATGGAGGTAGAGGTAACACTGAGCAACACAGCTTAGTCTGAAGCGTATGCTCGTTAACATGATAACAGAGAAACCACGCAATGCCATCCTAGCGATCAGATCAAATTCGCATTAACAGGGAGCATTTATGACCAATGATTATGCTACTGTAATGATTGGTCATTAATGGGGGGAATGTGGAGCCACGACCGCATTATCACTTATTCGAGTCAACATTTATCCAATGCCATCAGATTCTTTACTATTCCATCCAACGAATGAGATCAAGTCACATAATTTGATCTTGGTTAAGAAGATCGGACGGTGGAATATCCATCTCCACGGTTTGAAATGGAGGGCTTAGATCCAGCCAGACAAAGATATTGGTAAACTGTGAATGTACATGGTCAAAGCAAAGCAAGTATGATGAAATCTGAGGCCTTGAGGTGAAATATAATTGAGGTTCTTTATCTATAAAAGAGTCATGATTCTCTGTCGCTCTAAGGAGGTGAAATAGCGTATGTGCAGGCTTCTCCATCATATTGTGGGCACAAAAGGAGAGTCACTTCTGTTTAGTGTAATACTTGGAGAGTGAGTCTCCAAAGAGAGGACATAGGTCTAGTTGACAAAACTACCATAAATTTTGGTGTGTTCTTTCTATTTACTTTTACACATTTAATTTATGCATTACTCTTTAATTTATTCTGTGGTCAAAATCTTTAATCTTTGTTATTATAAAATTAGTTTTGCTTTTGCATCAAGGGGTTTTTTAACTTTTCATTTGTTTAAGAAATTTTTAGGGTATGACCGTACCAGCACTAATACATTTGAACCTATAAGAACTCCGCAGTTAAGCATTCTTGAGCAAGAGTAGTACTAGAATAGGTGACCTCCTAAGAAGTCTTCATATTGCACCTATTTTTAACACTACCATTGCCAGGTCCCAAGTCCTGTATAAGAAAAGTTGAAGGTTGTGTTAGGTAGTCGATAGCCAACATAAAACTTGTTGAATAATCATGACATGAAAGCTTTAAAAAATTATGTTAATGCTAGGGTGTCCTCTAGAAGTGATGTGCTACATGGTCTGAATACAGCTACAAGAGTGCAAGGGCCGCTATACCGGTGCCTGAGTATAGTGTTAAATAGTATGGGTTCCCACATCACGGATAGATGTGGGAAAAGAATCTATTCCATGAAACTTAAATTAGGATAGGAGCTTGGAATATAGGCTCTCATATAGGAAAATTAAAGGAATTAATAGATATTATGAATTATAGGAAGATAACTATTATGTGCATTCAAAAAACTAAATGGTTTGGAAAGAAGGCTAAGGAGATTGATAGTTTAGGATATAAACTATGGTATTCGGGTAGGAGTCATACTAGAAATGGTGTATGAGTGATTATAGATAAGAGTTTGAATGATAATGTTATAAAAATCAACAGAATTGAAGATAGCATTATAGCTTTAAAGATTGTTGTTGATGCTAAAATTGTTAATATTATAAGTGCTTATGCTTCTCAAATAGATTTGGAAATGATTTATTAAAATTTTGGAATGATTTAGAAAAATTAATAAAAAAGATACCTCTTGAAGAAATTGTTTTTTATTGGAGGATATTTAAATGGATATGTTGTTAAAAAGGTAGATAATTTTAAAAGCATTCATGGTGACCATAGGTTTGGACTGACAAATGAAGGTGGTAAAACCATATTAAATTTTTCTTTAGTTTATGATTTCTTAATAGCTATTACTTTATTTAAGAAAATAAATGCACATCTTATCACTTATAAAAATGGATATAGTAAATCACGGATTGATTATTTTCTCATAATAAAATTAGATCTTTTAGATTCTAAAGTTATTTTGAGTGAAAATTTATGTACCCAACATCTATTATTAGTTTGGACTTTAAGGTAACGAGGAAAAAAATTAAAAATAAAGTAAAATAAATATTTAGGATTAGATGGGGGCATTTAAAAAATATTCACAAAAGTTTTTTTTAGAGTAAAATTTTATATCATATGATTTTGTCTATACATGAGGAGGCTAATGATATGTGGGAAAAAAGTGCTAGTGATATTAAGAATATTGCAAAAGATGTGCTTGGAGTTTCGAAGGAAAAAGCTCCAAATAGTAAAATTAGTTGGTTGTGGAATTTAAATTTGCAAGTAAATATAAAAAATAAGAATATTTGATATAAAAATTGGTTTATTAGTAAAAATTTTGATAATTGGGAAAGCTATTAAGAGGCTCGTAAGGAGTCTAAGAAAGCTATTTGTAATGCAAAGAGCTTTGCTTTTAGTGATTTATATAAAATGGATTAGATGCTAAGGAGGGAGAAAGATATATGTATAAGTTAGCCAAACAAAGAGATAGTAGTAGTAAAGATTTTGTTCAAGTGAAGTGCATTAAGAATGAAGATCCAAAAGTAATTTTCTTAGAAGATGATATTCAACAAAGGTGGATGAGATATTTTGCTAAACTTTTTAATGAAGAGTGTGAAAATACGATTGACTTTAGTGAATTTAGCACCCTAAATGAAAATAAAGATATTTTTTATAGGTGTATTAGTAAAACCAAAGTTAGAGAAGTTTTAGAGAAGATGAAGTGTGGAAAAGCCATTGGACCTGATGATATTCTAATAGAGATGTGGAAATGCTTAGGAGATGAAGGAATTTCTTGGCTTACTAAACTTTTAATATTGTTTTGAAGACTAAAAATATACCAGATTAGTGGAGAATGAGTACTTTAATTCCTATTTTTAAGAATAAAGGTGATTCACATGAGTGTACAAATTATAGAGGAATTAAGTTAATGTGTCATACTTTAAAACTACTAGAGAAAGTTGTGGAGCGTAGGTTGCGACGTGATATTAATGTTTCTCAAAATCATTTTGGATTCATGCTGAGTAGGTCTACTATGGAAGCCATACATTTATTGAGATGTTTGATAGAGAAATAAAGAGAGAATAAGGATGATCTACATATGATATTTATTGATTTCGAGAAAGCTTAAGATAAAGTTCCAAGAGAAGTGCTATGGAGAGTTCTTGAAAACAAAGGAGTTAATAACACTTATATTATGGATGTATGAATATCAAGGTGTGATGATTGAAGGTGATAACTTCAATATTATTAAAGCACTCCAAAATATTTTGAAGAAGTAGAAGAACAAAGGAAGAAGTGATGATAACTTGGCTTTCTTACAAAATTTCAACCAAGTTTTGTTTTCATTCTGTGGTAGAGAATGTAACAAATTAGCAGATATTTATGCTAATTTGGGAGTGTATAATTCCTTCATTTGGTTTGATCTTTTTGATGTTAAGATTCCTCCTTTATTCTTGTATTGCTTGAAGGAGGAATGTGATGCTTTAGGTTCTTTTTGAGTTGGTTGTAAGTTTGTTTTTTCTTAAACTTTAATGCAATAGCATTATTCTCAAAAAAAAAATAATAATAATAATAAATAACACTTATATTCAAATCAATAAAGATATCTATACATGAGCAATTACTTGTGTTCAAATACAAGGTGGTTTGACTAATTTTTTTCCTATTTCAGTTGGATTGTATCAAGGATCATCCTTAAGCCCATATATTATTTCTTTAGTAATGGATGTTCTCACTAGAAATTTGCAAGAGGATGTACCTTGGTGTATGCTTTTTGCTGATGATATGCTTCTTATTGATAACACTAGAGAGAGAGTTGAAGGTAAACTTGAATTATGGAGGTTAACCTTAATGTCTAAAGGTTTTCGCTTGAGTAAAACTAAAACTGAATATATAGAGTGTAATTTTAGTAGTAATAGACCTAGTGAGGGGATTGTCCCTTTGAGCGATCAAGTCCATAATAAGAGTACATGTTTTAGATATCTTGGATCTATTGTTCAGAGTGATGGTGAAATAAATGGGGATATTATCAGCAGAAGTCAAGTTGGATAGTTGAAGTCGAGGAATGCATCGGGCTTATTGTGCAATAGGAAAGTCCCCCCTCAAACTTAAGGGAAAATTCTATAAGATGGTGGTGAGACCTACAATGCTTTATGGTGCTAAATGTTGACCATTAAATAAGAAGCATAATACTAAGTTAAGTGTTGTAGAGATGAGCATGCTTAGGGGATGAGTGGCTTTACCCTTAGAGATAGGATATGAAATGAGCATATATGTGAAAAGATTAGAGTAGCTCCAGTGAAATATAAGATTTGAGAGAGTCACTTTAGATGGTTTGGTCACATTAAACGGAGGCCTTCTGATGACCCGATTAGGAAAGTTGTGGTATTAGATTTGACTTATGTTAAGAAAGGTAGAGGTAGACTTTAAAAGACTTGGTTAAAAAATATTAGAAATGATCTTTCTTTATTAGATTTGAATTAGAATTTGTCTTTTAATAGGACACAATGGAAAAAAAAAGATTCATTTAGCCGACCCCACATAGTGGGACAAAGACTTGATGTTGTATTTGATGTTTTTGTTAAAGAAATTTTTAAATAAAAAATTTAGCCCCCAATTGATAAGCCTCGGAACTAATTCTTTAGAGTTTAACACCCCTCACAAACTTTCAATCTATTAACAATTTCTTTAATTATAGGAACTTTGAGTTTGATGTGTATACATCTTTCAATCTTTTCTCCATAAATCCCAATGAGTTTCTTAGAGTGTTGTGTGAGCCTCGTAGTGGAGCTGAGGGGAAGAAGAGGGAGGAGAAAATCATTAATTTTCATACAACTTGCTTAACCCAACTTTCTAATGCTTTACATTATTTTATCTCTACCTATGTATTACTAAGTAAGATTATTAATGAGGTAAACAAAGACTGTGCTATACTCAAGTATGATATACAGATTGATGTCATTTTTAATGTGGGGATGCTTATTTATTCTTCTTTAAACTATATCATTAGGGGATCCTTCTCTTATTTATTCCTTTTATGTTAATGCTGGTGTGAGGAGGGATCCTGGAGAGGAACAAATTTTGTCCTATTTCAGCCCTCTCCAAAAGAAAATTTGAAGGCTTTAAAGGTCAAATGTAGAGGATGAAGGTTTAAGTGAGACTCGTTTAATTAGTAGACCCAAATATAGCAATAATAGGAGTTTTAGGACTTCTAAATCCTTAGTTAAACAAGTGGTAGATTTAATATAGCAGATGAAGGGGTTATTGAATTCTATTAGGAGAGTAGGGAATGACTGGCACACACTCGGGTATACAAGAAAAATATTAACACTACACAACCGAATTCAACAAGGATTTAGTGGGGATGTTCAGGAGGAGTCCTTTTGTGGAGAATTTAGACCAATTGCATTTCACTATCTCTCTAGAATACCAATCATTTGTTTGGACTGGCCTGATGATGATTTTGTTGAGGAGAAGGAGGATTTGTTTTTTTTTTATTTGGTTGTTCTTGGTATGCTTTTGAGAGAGAGAGAGAGAGAGAGAGAGAGAGAGAGAGAGAGAGAGAGAGAGAGAGAGAGAGAGAGAGAGAGAGAGAGAGAGAGAGAGAGAGAGAGAGAGATATGTGGATGTTTCTATGTTGGTTTGTATTATGTTTTTTCTATTTATTTTTCATTTCTTTTATTTAGGGGGGATCCCGTGATGTTTAATTGTGATGTTGAGTTGTCATTGTGAATTCCAGTTGTTATTCTGATCAGAATAATGACCACGGGTCTCATGTAGAGATGGATTAATAGAATAGAGCTTCATGCATTAGTTAACTTGTGTTTATTTTTAGTAAGTGTATTCAATGTCTTTAAGCTTATTATCATTCAAATGAAAAAAGCGTGTTTATTTTATATTAAGTTTTTACTTGTTATAGTGTAATGTGCTTTGTTATTTATATTCATAATTAAATTTTGTTTATGCTTAGTTATTGAATATTATTTTCTATATATTTCTTACATTATGATTGCTTATTTAACTAAAAATTTGATAATTAAAAAATACATAAAATTCAGATAATTATAAAATCATATATGGTGATTTGAATGAAAATTGTATAAAAATTCATAGTTTGAATAGCTTAATAATTAATTAATATATATCACTTAAACTATTGACTTAAGCTATTGACTTATCAATAATTTAACTAATACACTAACTACTAAATTTAAGAATAAATAATTGAGTTTAGGTAGGGGTGTCAATTCGAGACAATGGGTCTAGTTAAGGTAGAACCTGACTTGACCTGGCCTTAAATGGGCAACACTAACCTGGCCCGATTTTGCAAATGGGTCAGGATTGTCAACCCAAACCCGACTCGTACTGATTACCTTATAGACCTGACATTACACACAAGGGAGGGACAGTGGCAGTCTTCGGCTCTCAGGTAGGTTGGCAATGACATCTCGGGGATGACGGTGGCAGCAGCAGTGAGAGCCGCAGTTCATGGATGGGACGATAACAACAACAGCAGTCTTAGGCTTTTCATACTATCACTAGATTCAATAATAGTAGCAACACAGGAGGGACTAAGGAAGGCCTGTAGCAACATCTTAGGCGAGACAGCGGTAGGCCGACAGTGTGATGCAACCCTAAGGGACGAGACACAGCGATAATTGATGTGAACCTAAGCAACGTGACTGATTGATGAGACAGGTCACACAAGATTACAAATTGGTCAATTCAGGTCAACCTGTAGGTTTTTGGGTTAACCTGAACCTGACCCATTTTTTAAACGAGTCAAAAATCCAAACCCGACATGTTTCGTAAATGATTTGACCCAAACAAAGATTTTTTGGGTTGAGTTCGGGTCAGGTTTTGGGTCGTGTCAATTTTTGACACCCCTAAGTTGAACAAAAATAAGTGGGTAGGTTTCATTAGAATGATTATAGTAAACTTAAATATGAAATTAGTGATATTATTAAATCTTTACATTAAATTAATTATAATTATAGGAACATGAAAGCAAAATTGATATTTAAAATCATTAATATGTACTCCATAATTATGAAAAAAGTGAAAATATGAAAAGTTAATAAAAGGATATTTAAAAAAGGAAAAAAATTTATTACATTCAAAAATAGGTATTTTTTAAAGCTTGATGTCCAAAAGTCTCCTAATACCTAAATCAAATAGGATAAGATAAGAAAACTAACACATATGATTGTGCATGAATTAACTTCCAATTTAACTACAATCACAACTAATTCCTAAATAATGTATTATTCATTTATAAAATTAGAAGTCAATGTTTTGTATACACCCATAGTAGATAGGTTTAAAACTAGAAATAAGAAGTGTGACTGATTGGAATTATTATGACCATTCAAACTATAATTATAAATTGATTATTCCAAATAACTTCTAGGCTTTGTATTATCTTATATAATAGTAATTTTAAATTATCAATTTTTATTTTGGCTATTAAATTAATCAGTAGGTTATTTTATCATTTCATGAGGATAAGCAAGAGTATCAACTGGAAAAAATTATTACGTGCAAATTATATACAACTTATTTTGTTTAAATTCAATAAAAATATATTAATTTAATTATATTTATGAATGAAATGTTCAGCATAAGCATAATATTTAAGTGTGTTGAACGAGTGCCATAGTGCCCACCTATATAGCATCACAGTGTGGTCATCTACAACACCCCATTGCCTATTTTTAACATTACAACATAAGCCTCTCAAGAATTTAAAGAAAAATTAGCACCCTTATAAAAACAAGGTCAGCATTGCAGTGCTTCACAACACTTTTGCAGTAGAAATAAGACCCGCAGCACTGAAGTCTTAGAAAAAATTAGCGTGAGAGCACCGATTAGTGAAACAACATAGCACAAATTATGCTATCAAGCACCATAGTGAAGTAGTTATCAGAATAAATAGCCACACTGATACATCCAAAAGATGCACTAGTTCAACAAGTAACTGTTCTAGGTCAGCCTAGTGCCATAGCCATGCAATCATTATAATGCTAAGGTGTTAATTCATCTTATACCACCGTGGCACAACCATATATAGCATAGAAACTTTTGAGTCTATTTCTGCTCTTGTATACATAGTTTTTCATTTGTTTTGTTATAGAGTTTTCATTTTAGTGGAGTCTTATACTTTATAGTATCTTCCTATAATTTTACTTTTAGATTAAACTTTATAACAGGGAGGCTTGAAAAGTACAAGATACATTCATTTGGGAGATCTTAATCTATATTGTATAATAAATTTTATGTTGGAAGAAGAAGAAGTGTTAGGAATATAAATTTATCCTTTCGAGTGATATTTATCTTATTCATTCTCTTATATATATTTTTTTATGAATAAACTGAACATGGGTTTGTTTTTTGTGTTATCCATGTCTAGTTAAATCTTTATGTTTTTAGCTAATGATGTAAACATTTAGAAAGTACTATTTTACATTGTGGTGCATTAATTTCTTCCATAAATGTTTTCAATTTATCCCTTTTGTAGGATAAATTATGTATTTGATATTTCATAGGATAAATTATGTATTTAGATTGAATAGTAGTAGTTTAATTGCAATTAAGCATAACACTTCCATGTGGGATCGACGCTATTCTCTACCACTTTATTAATTGATTAACAAGTATGCTTGCTTATTTAGTGGGGTTTCATAATTTTTATATCAAAGAAAATCTAAGTATATATCCACATTGAATCAAAGTAAGCCCCCATGTCAAAAGGTCAATGATGATGGTTGAGAAACAAAGGACCAAGCCACCAAGAGATGGGCTGATGATTGCAATGGTCGAGTTGCATTTTATTGAATAAAGTAAGCATCCACGCTAATAAAGGAGGATAGTTAACATCCTAATAGAAAATAGTTAGGTGGTGTGACAACGGTAGAAGTCTAATAACACACTAACGATGTAAATTGAGTGTAGGGGCCAATGGAGATGAGGCTCCGATCTTTTTTTGAAGATGATGTTCAGAGAGAACCATCGTTGCCTAACTACCATTGCTCAACTACATCTCAGCTAAATGCATCATTTTTCTTTCTAGATAATGTCAAGGCACGATATCGCTCATAAAGATAATATATGATATCAACTCAAATGCCAACACCAACCGGCTTTATCTCTTGCCATTGCCATTGTCATCGATAAACACTATCACTATAAGTTCAATGCAAATCAATGAAACCAACATTGATGCATGTTGACTTTGTTGCCAACTATTGCTAACAAAATGGACATACAGAATCTTCAATAAAGCTGACACAATCCTTACTCCAACTTTAACTCTTGATGCCAACAATATGATTTATATTAGATCTCTTGGTCTCTTGTCACTTTTACACTTAAGGAAATGATTAAACATACTACAATGATCTATTAAAGATAATTTGAATGCCTCGAGGCTCTTCCAACTTCCACAACAAAATTCATCATACCAAATTCATGCATGCTACATTATATCAATGTATTCTCCAATTATTGGAAAAAATCATAATTTGTGATTTATTAGATAAACAAGTAGATTCATTTCAACTGGGCCATGCCACGTAATTTTTTTCCTATTTAGATTTTCCATGTAAAAAATGTTGTTGTCACTAGCAACCTTCTTTCATTTATATGTGCATTTGATTTTCATATAAAACTAAAATACATAATTGATATTATTGAAACATTGGCATATGTAGTTATCGAAAATAGTCTAGCAAATATTGATATTATTGAAACATTGGCATATTTCATATAAAATATTATATATTTATATAAAAACATTAATTGAATATTTTCTTAAATAAATTTGATTTACTTTATCTAAAATCATTCAAGATGAGTTTTAGATGCATAAAAGTCCTCAGATTATTATAATTCAAATATTTTAACCAAAAATTCTAATCAATTTATCAAACAAGAAAAATAAAAGAAAATCAATCATGAAAAGTAGATAAAATATCCAATTTTTCAGAAAACACATGCTGCATATATGTACTATTTGTTATAGAAATTACATCATGAAAAATATCTTCTTCTTCTTTTTTGCAGCATTCTTCTTAGCTAGGTATGCTTGCGGCTTGCGTGCGGCAATGACATGGCAAAATCCCTAGCCAGCCTAATTTAAGAGATAAATACAATTAATAAATTATCTAGTATATAAATAAAACAGCAACAACATAAAAAATAAGCTAAAAAGGAAAAAAATAGTTTAATTAAGAAGAGACAAACAGTTTGCTTCTTTTATATTCTTTTTATTTTTTTCATAGTTTAAAAAAAAAAAGCTAACAAAAAATATTATCTTCCTAAATTCAGAACATATACATACAAATTTCTTTTCAGGGTGGCTTCTTATTTATGTTTTTTATTCTTTATTTTTAAAGATTTTTTAAAATAAATTTTAAGAAGGGGAAAATTCATGGTTTTTCTTATCCAACTAAATTTTTTCCTCTTTTTAGCAAAATGAATCAATCAAAAAATCCCTAGCAAACAAATTGTGAGAGAAAGATAAAAAAAAAAATTGTATGTATATGTTTTCAAATTTAAAAAGATATTATTTTTTGCTAGCTGTTTTCTTTTTTTAACTATAAAACGACTCAAAGAATATAAAAAAAGCAAAGAGATATGGTATGCATGGCATGCATCTTTCATTATGTCTATTCTTAATTAAATTATTTTTTTCTTGTTTGGCTTCTTTTTCATGTTGTTGATGTTTTATTTATATGCTAGATAATTTATTAATTGTCTTTATCTATTAAATGAGGCTGGTGATTAATTTTTTTATTTGCTAATCCTATCATCATGTTTTATTTTATCTTATTAATATGAATTTTTAATTCCTTTTAGTGCTTGTCCTTTTTGTAATTTCCCTACTAGAAGTAAATTCTAACTGTTACTATGGTCAACACCACATTGACTATAGTCATCTTTATAACTAGAGAGAAAATTTCAATATAGTATGCTCTTTCGTTTTGCATAAAACCATTGACTACAAGTTTCGTCTTATAGTGCATTCTACCATCAAGTTCCTTTTTCAGTCTATAAACTCATTTATTCTATAGTGCTTTCTTTTCATCTGGTAACTAAGTTAACTTTCAAGTCTGATTCAACTTAAGTGAATGCATTTCATCATCCATGACTTACATCTACTTTAAATCATCAACTTAAATGGCCTTATCATAGCACTCTCGTTCACCATCATTTGTCAGCAATAAATAATATAAGGAGGGTACCTTTGTACTAGTTCTGAGATTCTACTGGATCTCCTACTTTAGTAGGTGTCTTAGGAATTCTTTGTGTTTCATCAGTTTAAGCACGCCTTCTATGTTCTTTCTACTTGTTCATAATTATCCTCAATATCAATATATTTGGAAGAATATCCAGATGTTTCATTTTTATCATTATACATTTCATTTTCATTGAATGTGACATCCTTGCTCCTCATGACTTTTTTTATTTTGATGATTCTAGATTTTATAACAAAACTAATTTGAGCCATATCCATTGAATGTACTCTTGATAGTTTCGAAATATATATTTGTAGAGTGACTTTTTGATATCTTTCTTACTCATATAGTCAAGCCTATGATGCCAAATATATGCTTCAACATCTAATAGGCTACTCTAATAGAGTCTTTTATTTTATTAATAATATATAAGGAGCCTTTAATATTGTCCTAGCTATAACCATAACCCATTTTATCATCTTCAATGAATCTCCTGTGAATGATGTCACATGGCCTGAGTTTTAAGCTAACTCACATAAACTATATTCCTCTTAGACAAGTTCCATACCTAACATTTTTAGTGTCCAAGTTGACTTGTCTAGCTATTTTATATCAATATTTCTCTATCCTACAATGCTAAAGGGCTTATTGTTTCCCATATACACATTTCTCAAATCATCTTGATTGTAGTTCTTGAATGCCTCCTCATTATGACTTGCATGAAACAAAGTACCTAAAACTATAAACCAAGGTGGAAAATCATCTAGAGATAAAATCGAAGAATCACTCAAAAATTCTTCAATAGATATATTTATAAAGTGACTTTTATCTTGACCTCCACCACTAGCCTTCTTTAGAATTGTATAGTCCTTCTTCAAGTGACTATGTTATTCATAATTTTGATACACAACTTTCACTCTACCTAAAGTAGAGTATTCTTTCCATGATTTAGATTTCCCTCTACTTAAATTTCTGTCTAAACCCTCCTTTTCTCACATCAAAATTAAGCGTAGAATTTAAAGATTCACCATTCTCCTTCCTATAAACCTCTTCATTCAGAACTAACCCCATAATGTCCTCAAAGTTTAACTTTGAACTTCATAAAGAATTATTCACAACAAAAACTAGCCTATCCCAAATATCTAGTAATAAAAATAATAGCAATGATGCTATCAACTTATTATCAAACTTGATGCCAAATGAATATATTTGACTCATGACAATGCTTAGATTATTTAGGTTTTCTGTCATTGAAGTGTTATCTAACATTTTTATACAAAAAATGTTTTTGTCAATAATATTTTATTTGAGGTTGATTGTTTCTCATACATCTTAGTCCATGCAATAATAAGATTAACTAAAGTCTTCACATTTATAATGTTGAATATAATTGATAAAGAAAGTGAAAGTCAAATTGAACCTAGGTTGTTTGATGAAGACATTTATTGAATCTAACTTCTTAGTGATTCCATCTAGAAGTGAATACAACTTCTTTTGGTATATAAAACCTTCAATTTACATCTTTCAGAATATAAATTAACCATTAATATGCCCTTTTATGAAGCTTTAGAGCAGATGCTCGCCTATGCTAAATTCATGAAATACATCCTTAATAAGAAAAAAACTTCGACAAATTTGATGTTGCAGCATTAAATTAAGAATGTAGTGCTACTAAACAAAAGAAGCACCCTAAAAAATTAAAGGATTTGGTAGTTTTACCATTCTCATGACTATATGAGATAAATTTTGTTAGAGAGCATTATGTAATCTAGGGTCCAACATCAATCTTATGCCCTTAATTCAACTTCCATGGATTAGATTTAGGAGAGGTTCAACCTAATATTGCCACCATTCATCTTGATGATAGATCATTCATTTATTGCAAGGGAGTGGTAGAGGATGTTCTTGTTAAGGTAAATAGGGTTATCTTTCTTGTAGATTTTATTATATTAGATATAGAGAAGGACAGGGAAACATCCAATATCTTAGAGAGACCTTTTTTGTAATGGGTAAGGTTATGATAAATGTTCATAAGGGGGACATGGCTATAAGAGTATAAGACAAAGAAGTGACTATATATGTATTAAAGTCCTTGAAATACCCTAATGATAAAGATAAGGGTTATTTTAGGGTTAATTTGAAAGAGACTGCTATAGAGAATTTTAAGGGAGATTTATTAATAAAGAGGACTTTAGACGACTCTTTGGAGAAAATTTCTTAAAGTTTGGAAGAATATGTTCAGATTATTGGAGACACTTCTAGGAGGCTTAGGGGGAGATTTGAAACCTTGGATACCTAATCTTTGAGTAGAACTTTAAGATCATCTATAGATGAAGCATTTATTTTAGAGCTTAAATCTTTGCCTAACCATCTTAAGTATACCTTCTTGGACATCAATTCAACTTTGTCTATCATTATTTTTGCTAGTTTGAAAAAAGATTAAGAAGGTAAGTTTATTAGATTTCTAGGGGATTATATGAAAGCTTTTGCGTAGACCATAGTTGACATCAAAAGGAACTAGCCCATCTCTATGTATGCATAGGATTCTAATGGTGGAAAATTCCTTACTAAAAGTTGACCCACAAATACGGTTAAAACCATCTATAAAATAAGTATTTTAAAAGGAAACATTTAAATGGTTAGATGTAAAAATTGTTTACTCCATTTTTTATAGTGCTTGGGTTAATCATATTATTGTGTTCCTAAAAAGGGTGATTAGATAGTAATGTCTAGTGAACATAATGAACTCATTCCTAATACAACACTCATTGGTTGTAGAATTTGTATAAATGATAGGAAGTTGAGCAAAGAAACTAGGAAATATCATTTTCATTTTCCATTTATTAACTAGATGTTAGGTTGGTATGGCACTCTTTTAAATATTTCCTAGATGGATACTTAAGAAACCCCCAAATTCCCATAACACTTGAGGACCAAGACAAAGCTGCCTTCACTAGTCCCTATGGGACATTTTCCTTTAGAAGCATGTATTTTGGTCTGTGCAATGCTCTTGTAACTTTTTAGTGATATATGATGTCTAATTTTTCCAATTTAATAAAGTAGGGTGTTAAAATTTTTATGAATGGCTTTTTTTATTTTTGGCACTACTTTTGACTCTTGTCTTAATCACTTGATCATTATACTTAAAAGATGTCTAAAAATAAATCTAGTTTTAAATTAGAAAAATTGTCAATTATTGGTGGCTAAAAAGATTGTGTGAGGACATAAGATTTATAAGAAGGGGCTAAAGGTGGATAAGGCTAATATCCATGTTATAAAAAGTAGCCACCACCTACTTCAATTAAGGGAATTAGGAGTTTTCAAGGATATGTTGGATTTTATATTTAAATTACCAAGGATATTACCCAATTTTCCAAAACATTGTATCATTTATTGGAAAAGGATGTTACATTATGTTTAATTCTGCATATCTCGATGCCTTCAAAATTTTAAAATAGTCCTTAATTACAACACCTATTTTTATTTCACGAGATTGATCTTTTTATTTTGATTTAATGTGTGATGCTATTGATTATGTTTTAAGTATTTTTCTTTGCCAAAAGAAAGATAAAAAAGTTTCATGTTATTTTTTATGCTAGTAGAACTTTAAATGCTGCAAAATATAGTTACACCACTATTGAAAAAAAACTATTAGATATCATCTTTGCTTTGATAAATTATGTTTTGATTTGAATGGCATAAAGGGTCTAGTGTAAATAGCACAAACTACTATAACCTGATTTTCTAGTGAAAGAAACTCTTGATTTTCTAGTGAGAGAAACCTTAGATTTGTTTTCAAAATTTTGGTCCCACTTTTTTGGGCGCCCAGTTCACTCATGGCAGAGGCACCGTCGACTGCCACTTCTGGCTGCCATAAGTTATCCGGCTTTATTCCTCCTTATTCTCATATTGATAATTTGCAAACTTCTTCACAAATTATTTATAACAAGAGCATATACGAAGGTCCTTTGGTGATCAATAAACCTGTAGAAGGTGTTGTAAGGAAAAAATCTCTAGTTGTAGGTAAAGGAAAGCAAATTCTAAGTGTAGCAATTTTCAAAACTCCAAAGTTGATTGGGAACATTTCTTTGTTAAATAAAATGAATGATTTTAAGGCATCATCATCTTTAGACATGAATCTGTTTGTCAAGGGATTTGGAAATGCTATCAATAAAGATAGTTCTCTAACTGAGAATGTTAGAAATGACCTTTCGGATGGTTGTGGAAATGATAAAAAGTATTTGAAGAAAATTTCGTTCGGATTTATAAGGAGAACAATCTTAATGATGTGAATGCAGTAAATGAGAGGGCAAGAAATCTATGGACTAGACATCCTAATGTCAAAATTAACTTTAAAGATGATGAATCAATTTTATCTGAAGACGATCTTGCTGTCAAATTGTTTGAACCTACTGTTAAATCTAATTTTGATAAACTTCATTGCTCTATAGTGGTGAAAGTTTTTGGAAAAAATATTATGGTACATGTGATTGCATAGGAATTATGCCGGCAATGGATGCACATTGGGAAGTTCCACACTATTATTGGGCTAGGTTGGGTGTTATGCTCATTCTCTTCATCTGAAGCTATGGAAGGAGTATTATTAGGAGGTCCTTGGTTTGTTTGTGGACATATTATGGGGTTGGACAAGTGGACACCAGAGTTTTCTCCTACGTCTCTGAAAGGTTTGACTTCTCCTACATGGATAAGGATGCCTCATCTACCTCTTTATTGTTTGGATGAGATTAATATATCTCATATTGCTTCTTTGGTGAGAACACCTTTATTTTTGGATGGCAATATGTTCCAATAGGGGAGAAGACATTTTTCTAGAGTTTGTGTACGTGCTGCTCTAAACAAACAACTTCCTTTGGGGGTATGGGTGGAAGGACTTGAAGGTCATTTTTTTCAAAAGGAGAATATGAGAAAATTTCTACTTTTTATTTCAAATTGTCCATCTAACTACTGATTATGGATTGGAGAAGAATTCAAATGCTCCTAATAGTTCAAGAATTTCAAATTTAGAGATTGACAATAAGGAGAAAATTGAGGTGTTAGCTGATGAGAAAGGGTTGTCTTACGGTCCTTAGATGCATGTTAGTTAAGGAAGAATAATGAAATTTGATGCTCCTTTTAGAGGCGTTTAGGTAAATGTCAATCCAACTAAACCTGCCCCCATTTATGTCAAGGAAGTTCAACAAATGAAAGCAAGTGAAAGTGAGCACAAAGTGAAGAATACTTTTGAAGATAACAGTGTTGTTTTGTTTGTGTTCAATGAAGAAGAACTAGTAAATGTAGAACAAGAAGTGCCGATTATAGAGAATAATATGGAAGCTATTGATTTTGTTTGTGGTTCCCTGATAAGTAAGAGTTGAAGATTATCAACCCTTTGGTTGGAGGTAAGGAGCCTTTACTAAATCATGCTAACAAGTTTAGTTTATTAAAAGCAGACATTGTTGATGTAAATCTGAATGCTAAGGAAGGCTATTGATGAGTTCAGTACAAAATACAAAGAGGATGGGGAATTGAGTGAAGAGTTAATTAAATGCTCAAACTCATATAGTATGAAGAATGCTATTTCATCGGTGCTGTCAAGTTTAAATGCCAAAAAGAGCTTCAATTGTTTGGAAAAAATAATTTTCATTCTCGGAATAGGAAGAATGAGGTATTGAAGAGAAATGCTGGTGGGAACAATCCCACTATCATTCTTAAATGACATCCATTATTTCTTGGAATTGTAAAGGGGCTAAGAAAGTTGAAGCCTCTTAGTATTTGAAGGAGATTATGAAAGATCATGATAGTTTGTTTGTTGGCTTGGTTGAAACAAAAATTTCTTCAATTGATCCATTTGAATTCAAGAAGTTTATTGGTGAAAAATGGGATTTTTTTCCTTTTTCCTACAGATGGGTTATCGAGCGGTATCTTAACATGTTGGAGGTCAGATATTGCTTCATTTTCAGTTAAAGAAGCAAAATCTCAAGTTGTGGTGGGTGAATTTAATATTGCTAATAAAGGTGTTTGGTTGATAGCAATAAACTATGGAAGTAGGGATTGTTTCAAGAGGAGGAGTTTGTGGAGTAGCCTTGAGATGCTTTCAGGAAAAAATATTCTAGCTGTTATGGGTGGTGACTTCAATTGCTTATTGTCTTAAGACGATAAGAAAGGAGGTAAGATGTTTGTTATGTCTCAAGGGCCTCAAGATATGTATTCTTTTATGAGCAATTGTAACTTTCATGAAGTGGGAATAGTTGGTCCTAAATATGCTTGGTGTAATAATAAAGTGGGTGGAGCTTGAATCTTGGAAAGATTGAACCGTTGTATTCTTAACTCTGCTTCTTTGAAGGCTATTAAGATGGTGGTTATTAGGCACTTGGCTAAATTGGCTTCTGACCACTGTCTCATAATGCTGAAAATTTTTTCTACATGTTTTTGTAGAAGTCAAATAGCTATGTTTGAGGACGTTTGGGTTAGATTTCCTGCATCATATGCTAGTCTTTCACTCTTGGAAGAAAATTTTATAGGGTAATAAAGTGGAAACTCTGAATGTTAAATTCAAAAGAGCTATGAAGGCTTTATTCTTTTGGAGTAAAGCAAAGAACAAAAGCTTGTATGACATGAAGGAAGTTCTTAAAAAAGAAATTATGGAATTGAAAGTTGAAGAATCCAGCTATGGAGTTCTCTCGGATCAGAGGCTACTTCTTTTAAAATCTAAGGTTAATTAGCTCAATTCCACACTTGACCGACTTTGTACTTGGTGGAAATAAAGAGAAAAAGTTCAATGGACATAAGAAGGTTATTCAAACTGAAAATTCTTTCATACTTATGCTTCAGCTAGAAAGAATGGCAATTAGATTAATCAAGTTAAAAACAGATATGGGGAGCTGATTGAAGACCAATTTCAAATTGAAAGAATTTTCATTAACTACTTCAAAGACAAATGGAGAGAACATAGATGTCTTTTGAATGGGTGGCCTTCCTCTTTGGCTAAGTTAGAAGATGGTGATAGGGTGTTGCTTGAGAAGGATTTTTCCTTTGATGAGCTGGAGCATGTGATTAAGCATTTGGAGTCAAACAAGTCTCCAGGTAATGATGGCATAACATACTCGTTTCTTAAAGCTTATTGGCCTTTTATTAAAAAAGACGTTGGATGGCGATTAATTCATTCTTCAATTCTATCAATTTGGGTTCTGAGTGGAAGGAGACGAATGTGGTATTGATTCCAAAGGTGAAAAACCCTTTGGCTCCTTCTAATTATCATCCTATTAGCCTCTGTAAATCTATTTACAAGATTGTGGCTAGAATGTTATTAAAGAGGATGTCACTTTTATTCCCTAAAATAATTTTAGAAGTTTAATATGCTTATGTAAAAGGTCATTCTATGTCAGATCAGATTTTGCTTGCCCAAGAATTATTTAACAAATTTAGATATTCAAAATCAAAGAAGGGGTTGATGGCTATTAAAATTGATGTGAAGCAAGCATATGATAGCATGAGTTGGTCCACTCTTAATATAGTGCATGATGGTTTTGGGTTTCCAAGGAAAATTTTAAATCTTATTATGGAGTGCATGATGAAGCTGGAGTTTTCTATTATGGATAATGGTGGTCACTCTGAATGGATTGAGGCAAGAAGTGGGTTTAGACAAGGTTGTCCTTTGTCCCCTTACATCTTCATTATGTGCTCCTAGTTATTGACTGACGCCTTTTCTCAAACAGAAAAAAATGTGGGTATAAAGGTAGCTCCCAATGCTCTTTTAATATCTCACTTATTGTATGTTCATGATATAATTATTTTTTCTGAGGCCAACCTTAAAAGCATGAAGAAGGTGAGGAACATTGTTGGTGGCTATTGTAGATGGACCGGATAGAAGATCAATGTGCTTAAATCTTCTATTCTTTTTGACAAGTTGGTTAGGAGGCAGATAAGGATATCTCTCTCAAAGTTATTGGGCTTCAAAATTTGTTTATGAAATAGAGTATTTGTGGGTTAAAATTGCTTTAAAAAGAATGGTATTTTCTATTTTTTAAAAAAATTTATTAGTTAAAGATACTAGTAGATTGAGTACTTGGGGAAATAAGTTTATTGACGTGTGGAATTTAGAATACATAAATTATTCTTCTTCCACTTGGAAGATTGTATTAAATGGAGCTAAGTTTCTTCATCCAAATGTGAGATGGAAGGTGTCGACTGGTATGGAAATCAATACCATCAAGGACACTTGGATTTTGGATAAATGCATAAATAAATGGCCTACCTTTGTTGCTAATATGAATGAAGAAACATAATTCCTTCAGGATTTATATGTGATGGGAAGCGGAATGAATGTAAATTGAAGAAACTCTTTGGACAGCATCTGGTGGAGATCATCTTATCCATCCCCATTCATCCTGGTTTGATAAAAGATCAATTGGAGCTGCAGTTCAAATTCTCTGGTAAATCCATTTCGGCATTAGTGATGGAGGTATCTAATGTTGATGTCTTGAAAGATAAAGATTGGAGCTGGATGAAGAAACTTAAATTAAGGCCTCGCATTGCTTTATTCTGGAGGAGTTTGAAGAGGAATGTATTTCCATGTAATCATTTTCTAAAGTATAGAAGGCTGGTACATTTTGACGGTTGCTCGAGAGGCTATGAGGCTATGGAGAACTCTAAACATGTTGCGGTCAATTTCATTAAGTTGCATCAAGTATTCATTTTTCTTGCCACATGGGGCTTTGTTATTTTTGCATTATACTCTCTGACGGATTGTTATTATAACTTGAAGCTTCTTGCAAACTCTAATACATTCTTTGGTAATCTATATTGTTTTGTGGTGTTTTTCTGTTTGAAAAGAAGAAATAATATACTGCATGATGGTTTGGAAGATTGTTCCTCTTATTTAGCAGCAAATTCTATTAGTCATGTAGTTGCCTCATTTTGTACTAATCTCATTTGGGAGGACTGGGGTGCTAATCAACTGTCTAAGCTATCTCAACCATCTTGGCGTCCTCCTTCTCCTAGATGGATCAAAGCTAACATAGATGCTTCATTGCTAAGTACAAATAAAGCTGGTATTGGGGGAGTCTTTAGAGATTGTAAAGGAAGGTTCATATGTGCTTTTGGCTTCAATTGTCAACATTGGGATTGCTCACAAGTTGAGATGTTATCAATTCTTTCTTTAAAGATATTTATTCAAGATTGGATGTTTGATGCAGAAGGTATCATTATTGAAGGTGATAACTTTAATGTTATCAAATTCTTTCAAGATGTATTGAATAAGGTTGATGTAAATGAGGACTTCCTAGATCCCAAGGATTTAGGCTTTCCTAGTGATTTTAAGCAAGTTTTATTTCTTTTTTCTAGTATGGATTGTAATAAGTTAACGGATTTATGTGCTAACTTAGC
The DNA here is from genome assembly GCA_016618105.1 of Dendrobium huoshanense. Classification (NCBI taxonomy): domain Eukaryota; kingdom Viridiplantae; phylum Streptophyta; class Magnoliopsida; order Asparagales; family Orchidaceae; genus Dendrobium; species Dendrobium huoshanense. Next base: position 50,968,681 of record CM028348.1, on the reverse strand, counting down.
TCTTTTTTAAGATTTTTCTTAGGATGACATTAGTTCTAATAAGATTCCTCCTACCTTTTTAAATTTGTTAAAGGAGGAATGTGATTCTAAGTAGTTGTCATTAATAAAATTTGATATATGCATTCTCTTCAAAAATAAATAAATAAAGGTTCTAGTGTATATAAATCATTATACAATCAAATTTCTTATGAAAAAAGGATACCAAATCTAGATCGATGAGGTGGATACTCTTTTAAAAAAATTTGATGTGAAAATCTAAACACAAAAGCTACATAGAGCAAGATTGTTGATCATCTTTCATGACTTACATTTGAAGAACATGCATCTCATGAAATTGACATTAATGAGTTTTTTTTCCTAATAAACATTTATTTGCTTTTCATATGAGTAGATTGCCTTGGTATACTGATATTGTGAATTTTTTTTGTTAGTGGTGTGATTCCTTTTGAATTACCATCAACTGCAAAATATAAGTTTTTACATAATTCCAAATAATTCATTGAGGAGCCATGTTTATTTAGAAAATATAATGATGAAATCATTAGGAGATATGTCTGTGAGAATGAAATAAAGCCTATATTTAGAAAGTGATGTGATTCACATTATGGAGGGCATTTTGGAATATTTAGAATTGCTTTTAAAATCATACTTTTTTTTAATTGCAAGTTGCATTAAAAGAAAAGCTAATTACAAGACATAAAAGGATCACATTCCTTCTTTAACAAACTAAGAAAAGAAGAAGGAATATTCTAAAAGAAAAACTATCAACAACAAAAAAACTACCTTCTAAAGCAAAGTAGCACATAAATTAGCTAATTTATTACATTCTCTATTAACATGGTTAAAAATAATCTTATTAAAATCATTAAAAAAGAAAAGCTCCCTTGACAAACCAATATCAATTTTCCAAGTAGATTTCTTCATTGAATCTTTAATGAAGTTGATAATGTTAAGTTTATCACCTTCAATTATTATTCCTTTTCTATCCATCATCCAAGTTTATATAACCTCCCTTATTGCAATGATTGCCTCCAACTCTAATTGAGTTGCATCCCAATGAATTCTTCTTTTTCCAAAAGCAAGAAGAAGTCTTCCTTTATGATCTCTAAACACTCCTGTTATTCCTGCAATATTAGATTCCAAAAGCGAAGCATCCACATTTATTTTAATCCAATCTAGTGGTGGAGGGAGCCAAGAATTTTGAAACTCCCATAGGAGATTAACACCCCAGCTATCTAGCATTGGATTAAAATGATTCATGGATGTATACAGAACATTAAAAGCCACCATCACACTTGGAAGAACACTTTTACCATGTTTGAAGTCATTCCGATTTTTCCAAGCTAGAAAAACTGCTGTACAATATACCTTAACAATGTTGGAATGTTGAAATGAAAGACTTTTAAGTTCATCCAAACAATATTCTAATGATTGAAACATTGGAATGTTAAATCCCCAATCTCTTAGTTTTTGAATTATCTCAATCAAAAACTTGCAATTCACCATAATATGAGCATAACTTTTTATTTCACGGTATCCTCTCGTACATAAGTCATCATAAAAAAGTTTTCTACATTTAAAAAAGAGATTTGTAGGTATAACATGCTTACTTAATCTCCACCAAAACAATTCCACTCTATGATTTAATTTTATTTTCCTTAGCCACCTTGAAAAGCCGAGATCATCCTCCATAATACTGCCTTTCATTACTTCCTCTTTTTTTTTTTTTTTTTTTTTTTTTTTTTTTTTTTTTTTTTTTTTTTTTTTTTTTGAGAATTGCAAATTGTATTAAAAGAAACCAAAGCAATTAGAAACTAATCAACTAGGCAACTATAATATTCCTTCTTCAAAAGACTATACAAGGAAGAAGGAATATTTGAAAAAGAAGTAGAATCAAAGAAAAAACTATTATCTAAAGCTAGAGTAGTGCAAAAATCAGCAGCTTTATTACAATCTCCAGAGGTATGATAAAAATTACCTAGCTGAAGTCATTTAAAAATTTCATTGCTTCCTCATAAGCCAAAGCAGAGATAGATTTTCAGGAATAACGAAACATAGGTTCCCCTTGGTCATTATCAATATCATGATTGATATTAACTTGTAAAATCAACATTATAAGATCATTATGAAAGTAACGTTGAAGCTCATCTACATTCCAACTACCTTCGGTAGATATGAATTGATGCAACATCATATCCTCCATTCCTACACAATCAGCAAGTACAGGCCAGAAATTAAGACATCTATTAAGAAGCCAGTTATCTTTCAACACATTAATACTTTCACCATTACCCACTTTCCACCTAATAATGGGTTTGAGATGTTTGTTGCCATCTAACAAAATTTGATATGCAGTAGAAGCTCCTTTCTTAGTTTCTTCCTTCAATACATTATTCCCATATCTAACAATGATATTCCTATGATACAAAGAATCAGGAAATTGAATTAATCTCCACAGCAATCTGGCTCTAAGAGAACCAGCCTTAAGAATAGCCGAATGCAAGGCCAAACCACTAGCATTTTTCGGTTTGCATAATTCTCCCCAAGCAACATAATGCAAACCCTTCTTTCCATTGGATTTATGACATATAAAATCCCGACTAAGTTTATCGATTTCATGCAATAACCTTTTGGAAACCAAAGAATATGTTGATAAAAAATTTGGCAAAGATAAAAAAAAAAATTGATAAGAGTGATCTTTCCTACCAAAGAACAATTTTTATTTCCACAAGAATTGAGTCTTTCGATGACATGATGCACAATACCTTGGAAATTTGCCATTCCAAGTCTCCTTAAAGCAGTTTTAATTCCCAAATACTACATCTCCTTCACTGCTTTGAATCCCAACTTCTTAACAATTTTGTTTGATCTTGGTCTTTTAACCGCTTTACCAAAGATGATCAAAGACTTGCTATTATTCACACGTTGACCCGTCCATCCACAAAAATCAGCAACAATTTCTTTTAAAACTTTAACAACTCTTGTAGAAGCATGATCAAAAACTAACACATCATCATCAAACAGAATTTGTGTAATCGTATTTGAGCTAGGAGAAATCTGAATACCCAACTCAATACCCCTTTGATTTATTCAATATGAATTATATTGGCCTACTTTATTTAATGATGTTAATGACTATGTTAAAAGTGTGATCGATATTATAGAGTAGAAAATATCATTAAGTGAAAATTATAAGTATTTTATTATCTTAAATTCTCATTAATTTTATTTTTTAAAGTTGATGTTGTATAGGAAAATCTCATAACATGAAAAATAAAAAATCACATGTATTGAACTAGTGCCAACACCCAAATAATCAACATTTTAATTTCTTTAATGTCCTACTGCCAGATCAAGATTAACACCGCAGAACTTCATAATAAAAGTTTAATTCAAATCTTTAGACCAACTTGAATTGCCCGAGGCACATCAAGATGGGGTGAATTTGTATTTTAAACATTTATTTTCAAAAAGAACTTTCTTTTTATAATGATGTTTAAACAAAATACAAGTAGAAGTAAATATCAAAAATAAAATAAAATTTGTATGTTATTGATTGAACAGAAAAATATTTTTGTTTTTTTTTTATTTTCATATTTTTGTTTTTATATTCTCTTGCACCCAAAATAATAATCCTAAGCTATTACAATATAATCATCATAGATTTCAAGAAAATAACATACTTGAAATAAAAATGCAAGAAATAAAAGTGTGAAATAAAAGGGAACGAGCACACCAAGAATTTTATAATGATTCGGTCAAACCTTGACCTATATCCACTCCCCGGAGTCCTCTTATTTGAGTATTCCTCTTATTTGAGTATTGCACTAAACCTTTAGGGGCTATTTGGTATCTGATTTACAGCGGGATTTAAGTCGGATTTACGCTAAATCCAGCCAAACAATTTTTGTGCGCGCGTTAAATCCCGGGATTCAGTAAATCCCGGATTTACGGATTTACAGCTTAAATCCGGGATTTAGTAAATCCGAGGGGTAGCCGGATTTACTAAATCTGAGCCGGATTTATCCGAAGAAGCGCGCGAAAGGGAGAAAGTTACCTTCACAGCCAGCGAGCTCCCGTTCTTGCTTCCGATCAAAATGTCGTAACTTCCGATCCGGGTTGGAAGTTGTCGCAGGAGCGAAGTCGAACAGCCACGAAGGAGCCGAAGAAGCGACACTGCAATCTCTACACCTGCAAAAGCAATGGAGCCGAACAGCAACGAAAGATGAAAGGCAAACCCTAAACGCCACTAAGTTATTATTGATTAACTTAATTAATATAATTTACATTATTAATACTTAATTAAATAGTTAATTGTATAATTAGTGCATAAATTAAATAAATTAATTTAAATTATTAATAATTAAAAAATAATTAATTAATTAATTATATAATTTAACTTAATTGCATAATTAATAATTTAATATTAATACAATTATCTTAATTAATATAACTTAAAATATATATTATTAAATATATAATTAATAGTGTAAATAATAATTAACGAATAATTTGTATTTAACATGTTCATACTTTTTTATTAATTATGACTAGAAAGTCATCGCAGGAGCAAAGTCGAACAACCACGAATGAGTCGCAGAAGCGATGCGTGCAATCTATACACCTGCAAAGCAACGAAGCCGAAGAGCAACTACGAAAAGAGAAGATGAAAGGAAACCCATAGAAGCCTCTAAAAGTTATTATTGATTAACTTAATTAATATAATTTAAATTATTAATAATTAAGTAAATTAATTTAATAATTAATTGTATAATTAGTGCATAAATTAATTATCTAGTTATCTTAATTGTATAATTAGTAATTAAATATTAATATACTTAGATTAATTAAGATAATTTAATATATCTATTATTAAATATATAATTAATTGTGTAAATAATAATTAGTAAGTAATTTGTACTTAACATATTATTAAATTTATAACACATTATATTTTTTATTTTTAATTATAAATTTATTTTTAAGTTATAATTATATTTTTCACATTTAAATCCATAACTGCTATAAATCCTGAAATATGTTACCAAACAGTTTTTCAGGATTTAACAGGATTTAACATTTGACATACCAAACAGTTTTCAGGATTTAACACATTTCGGATTTACTAAATCCGGATTTAAAGGATTTATTAAATCCCACTAAAGTTAAATCCCACTTGTTGACAAACAGCCCCTTAGTGACCCTCATTTATCTCCCACAACAAGGTGGAGAAGCCCTTACAAAATCACTAGCACTCTTCCATGGTGTGACTGATAACTAGAATCCTTGACACCCTCTTGGTGAGTCAAAGAACATATAATCATTTTCATTCTCCTAGTGAGGTGAAGAACCTGACAATCTTCGCCTTCAAGACTTTCTTCCCGGTTCAACTCAAAAGAACGAGCACACCCAAATTTTATAATGATACAATTAAGTTAAAAAATATAGTTCATCCATTATGGATTAAATAATCGTATTAAAATTTGTTCAAACTTTTTAAATCGATCGTATAGTACAATCATTGAATCATACGATATAATTTGTTCATTCATCTTAGGATCTTATATGACAAACTCTGATATGATTGAAAGTTTTCTCTGCCAATTATTTAGATGATATAAATAATACATTATATCAAGCTTTTAAAAAATTGTTAAATTTATTTATTTATACACTATAAAAACTTAATTATTTAATAATAAATTATTTAACATGAATAATTTATAGATGTAAATTTATAATATTAATTTAATACATAATTTATAGGTGTAAATTATATCTAAAAATATAAAATAAATTAATAACAATTTATATAAAATTTATAAGTTTATATGTGAACTAAATTTATGTTAAATGTGAATTAAATTTAAAAAGTGATGGTGATATATTATTAGTTTATGAATTCAATTTATTTTTAGTCAAAAATTTATATTATTATAAGATTATTGAATTATTATTATATTATTTAATTTTTGTTTAAATAATTTTCATATTTATTACATAATCCGATTCAACCCTTATCGGCCATTGAATCTTAAACCTCTGCTTCTTCTAGCTTGAAGAAAAATAACCTTGAACCTTGCATTATATATCATTTTGAGTGAAAACTATGTTGGATTTAATGACAATCATGTAATATTTTGAAACTATAAATAATTCCTATATCCTGATAAATATGAAAAATAGTTATAATACATTAAATATCATATTTGGGTGTAAGAAAAATATTGGATCTAATGAAACAAAAATTAGAAGCAATTTTTCATTTATAATATAGTTATATATTTAACTTCATTTTAATCATGCATTAATTATAATTAGCAAAATGTTAGGAAAAATATTGATTAAATTGTTTGGTAATTTTTTCAATGTCTATTCAGCTAATTTACAAAATTCATAGAACATTAAAATAGTTTTAGATTAATTTAAAATAATTTTGAATAGATTTCCCAATGAGAATTGGGCCAAAAGAACCATTCATTTTGCAAATACAAATCTAATTTCTCTAATGATTCTACAAAAACTATAAACAGCTTCATGAGCTTGTCCAGATATTCCTTAATCATTGGAGCATCCATTATTTTGTCTTGAATATAATGCCTAAATTGAAATTATCATCCAATAATAAATCCACCTAACATAAAATATTAATATATCCAATTACATATTTATCATCATCAACATAAATTCACATACACCATAGGCTAATTATTTAATAATATTTTCATTTTTTAATTATGACAAATGTTCATTTGTCTAGTACTAATAATAAGAGTTGGAAAATAAAATATATCCCTTAAATATGACATTTCTTCTTGAATTTAAATATGATAGTCTCAGTGTGCCTAATTTTATTTAAATAATATAAATTTATTTTAAATATTTTATTAATTAAAAAATAAGGCATAATTACGATTATGGATATGTCTATGATGAATTACAATATGAAAACAGCAAGGCCAATTATAAGTGATTAGGAGCTAATGAATGGCCAGTAAAATTTAATTAAAAGGTTAAGGTTGAAACTCAAATTTGATTGATTTTTTTGACGACCCAATGCAACACCTGTCTGCTTCTAGAATATGCATCTTCAAAAGGGACTAAAATTATAGCCTACAGTTAATATCAAAATCATTGCAAGAATTTAGCACATTAAAAGCAATAAAAAACTGAAAAATTTGAAGAATAATCGAAGAAGAAATCTAGCTAGTTCAAAACTTAAATCCGTGTGCAGGAAAACAAAGCAACGAAGCTTCAGCTTCAATGGCAATTTTGACTTCAGTGCCCTTGCAAACACTGTACTTTAAAGACTTACCATCAAACAGTCTGCATATGTGAATGAAGGTCAAAAAAGATGTCTTTCTTATTATTTTTCAAATAAATTTGTTTTACTAAAATTTTTTTTATAAAGCATTCAGAAAGTCATCCCAAATAGAAGCTAAGGCTTCATTTGAGTCATTTGGGACAGGCTTTCTTCATATTTCTTAAAGTGACTTTCTAGTAAAAAGGTTTAATTTTTGTACTAAAAAGTTGTTTTAAGAGACAATAAAAGAGCCGTTCGAAATGAAACCTAAGTTCAAATACATTAAGCAAATTAATTAAAATATAATGCTTGCGATGCAGTATTTCTTGTCATTTCATCAGAAGATTCAGACTAGAATGTGAGAGCAAGGCTGAAGACACATCAAAGGAAGAGTATTAGCTAGTGATTGCAGGTAATAAGATCAGATAACCTTCGAAATCTTTCTCAGTAAATTGAAATCAATTTCCACTTTCGGTCCCTCAATTGCATGTTGATCTGCTTATCATTTATTTTATCTATTCAGGAAGAGTATACTATTTTACATCTATAGTCTTGCAGAATCATGTTTGGTGAAATTTTAAGACATTTACTCTAAGGAACTCTGCTTCCTAAATGAATAGCCAACAAGAATGATCAGAATGGAAGTAGCTAGTTTTTCTACTTCGAAAATTTGTGTGACAGATATTTTTAACTGCCCGAATTTGATCAAAGTACATTTTAGAGCCGTCTAATTTATTTTTAGATAACTGTTACATATATTTTGATTGATTAGTCATAACTCTCTCTCTATATATCAAGACCCTAATTTTTTGTCAAGATAAAAATTTCAGTTCTATAAATTCCTCACTTTTTTCTTCAAAAGAGATCCACCTAGGGGTTTAAGCAAGTCGGGGGTTGGGGGTGTGGAATAGATTTGTTTTAAACCATAACACTAAGGCTTCATCTGGGACAACTTTTATACTGATTTCTAAAAAGGCTTAAGTAACTAAAGGGAAAATAAGAAAAAAAAAATCATGCTAAAAAACATGCATGCAAAAGAGGAAGCAAAATATGAGATTCAAAGCCGCAAACGAGCGTTAAAACCTCAATGCAATCCTTACCTTCAATCCGTGAATGGATAGGTCATGACACTAATGGATTTGGGCGGCAACTGGGGCGATCATGGTATGGCCAACTTTTTCGTGCAGAGTGCAGCATCTACGAATGACAAGTTACAACGTTGCGCGGGATAGGAGAAGGAAGAAAGGAAATTTTGGAAGAAGGGAATAGCAAGCAGCACTCGAGCAGACAAGCATCAATAGGGAAAAAAAAATTAGCAGGGTCAGAACACTAAAATTACCTCATATAAACTTTTTTTTTTTTTAAGGTAGGCATGCCCACCCTGAACTATATGGGGATCAGCCCCTACCTCTTACTATCAACCCCCTCTCTCTCAAAATAAATGATGAAATTAAAACTAAACCAATTTTCCCAATTTCTTATCAATTGGTCTACTTCATATTCACTCATTTTAACGATATTTACAAGTTTCTTAGAGAAAGAAAAATTTGTACAAAAATTTTATAATTTCATCAAGTATTATTATAACATCCTATAACTAGACTAATTAATTTCTTACTTTGTCAACAACAGATATGTCGAATTCTTCGAACGACATTCCAAAATCAAGTAAGGATAACATCAATGGAAGGAATGCACTTATTTCTACAAGTAAGAATATTTTTCAGCATCCCCTTCTTAATCAGCTTGAAAAGAAATAACAGCTTAATGATGCATTCTTCAAGTCTCATTAGTGTTCGTCTTATTTTATACTTGCATTGCAGCATCAATCATAGTTGGTGGCATTGTAATAATAGTTATTGCATATCTAATGATAAAGTGTATTCAGAAGATCAAAATGTATTTTCGAGCCTCTCGTGTCATATCCGATGAATCCTCTGAAACAACAAGCAAAATTGTTGAAAGAACAAACTATGTTTCAATGACTACAAATGACATCCTTAGACATGTAACCATGGAGAGGTTTCTACACGACATCCAAAAGGAGAAGCCTATAAGATTAACTCCACATAATCTCAAAGAATTCACCAATAACTTTGCCGTGAAATTGGGTTCAGGTGGATTTGGAGTGGCATATAAAGGACAGTTTCCAAATGGCATTCAAATTGCAGTGAAGGTTCTGCACAGAATCCTGGATAAGAAAGCTGAGGAGCAATTCATGGCGGAAATAGGCATAATCATAAAAACTAATCACATTAACCTGGTCAGGCTATATGGGTTCTGTTATGATTCTGAAATAAAGGCACTTGTATATGAGTACGTGGAAAAAGGCTCACTCGACCGATATTTGTTCAACATTAAGCATAGACTTGAATGGCTAACACTGTATGAGATTGCAGTTGGAACAGCAAAGGGAATTCGTTATCTTCATGAAGAGTGCCAGCAAAGAATACTGCACTATGACATAAAGCCTGAAAATGTTCTTCTTGACTCAAGCTTCTCGCCAAAAGTTGCTGATTTTGGACTTGCAAAGCTTTGCAATAGAGATGCTACTCATGTCACTAACACGGGAGGAAGAGGCACTCCTGGCTACGCTGCACCTGAGATGTGGCTGCCATTGCCTGTAACACACAAATGTGACGTCTATAGCTATGGTATGCTTTTGTTTGAAATAATAGGGGGAAGGAGGAACTTAGAATTGAATGCAAATGAAAGCCAAGAGTGGTTACCAAAATGGATATGGAAAATGCATGAAAAAGGGCAGCTAAGCAGAATGAAGTCTATTTGTAGGATTGAAGAGATTCAAATGGAGAAGGCAGAAAGAATTTGTAAGGTTGCACTCTGGTGTGTTCAGTTTAAAGCTGAGGCAAGGCCTTTGATGAGCAATGTGGTGAGGATGTTAGAAGGACAAGAGGAGATCATGACACCTCCTAACCCATTCCTGTACTTTGCCTCATATGAAGCAACTTCAGGGGTGAATAATGAATCAAATTCGACTAGTTCAATGTCCACTACTTCCATGTGAAATTTTTTGCTTCTGATAGTTTTTTTATAATATTTTTACAATTTTCAAGACTGTTTACTATGCATATTTAGGCCCTTAATACTAGAAGCAACATCACAGAAATATGTTCCCATTTGTATCAAAGAAACATAAAGGAAGAACCCGTCTGATCTATTATACTAATCAAAGAATTAATTTTTTCTTCTAGTTTTCATATGCTCAAAATATGGAAATTTTTGTATCATGTTTCCAGTACTCTTAGAGTAATGCTAACAAGTTGAAATCATTTGCGAATCTCTCTTTACTAATTTATGAACATGCATAATCAATGGGCAGGAAGGTATGAATGATTTTTCTTCATTCCCATTGAATGCAATCAATCTAATTTTTTTTTTTTTAACCGTGGTTAAATGGTGAATGATGACTTTGTTCTCAAATATATCATCACGAATTGACATGAATTGGCTCATCTAACTGCCAAACAAACTGAAGGAGCAAAAAAGGTTTGTGAAACTCCCAAACATACCAGGAGTGTAAAAGAAGTATATTCACATCATAACAAATCAAATCTATCCTGGACTATCCTAGCTCAGACCAACCTAGGCAAGTCATATTCCTCATGCATTTCTTAATGAGGAGGGGAGCAACTAGCAAGGGCTGCAATGCGTAACTACGGCCATCTATCGAAGGGCCAAGTGGATTTGCACCTCAGAAACTAATGACCAATGAATAGCATGTTGGTGCCCTCAATTACCACAAACATTCATTAATTTGGATGTACTAGATAAAAAATATGTGAAAATTCTATATTTACTTGTGATCATACACTCAAGCTCATTTTAAATCATTTGTTAAAGATTTTCTTCTCAAGATAACAAAGAATTCCAACCTTTCTTCTTAAGCAAGGTTACTTGTTTCAATTGAAGCTACCTAAGAATCATATCACCTTGAACTTTTTTCAATTGATTCATTGCATGGAAGCCAAAAGCTTCTAGTAATAAAGGGATGGGAACATCACCCTGAACCTTTAAAAAAAAGTTATAGTTCAAGATTAGTATTATTGGTTGATCCCTGGCATAATCCATGCTCAACCAGTTGAACAATGAGGCTCATCGGAATTTTGATGAAGTTTACTTCTTTGTAAAGAAGCGAACATAATCACAACATTTTATTGTTGTTGAACATCAACCATATTTCAATGGCTGATTTATTATTGATAAACTTCAATAACAAATATTAGCCATATTGTTTTCTTGAAGTCAAAAACTATACAAATTTCATTAAACAGGTGAGGGCAATCACAACCACTTACTTTCATAAACATCTATTGCATTTTTTATATTCCTAGATAGCCACTAGTCAAGGCTATAAATAGGGTTAATGGTGTGAGCTCATTAAGTCTCACACACTCATTAGTGATTCTCTTCTACTCTTTACGAGAGTAATCAAAGTTTTCCCTTTCCAATTGATTTAGGTTTATTTAAGAGCTAGGAGATCAAAGTTTTCTAATTGGTGCAAACTCCAAAGGTTATTTATATTTCCTCTTACTGTAAAGGAGAACTTTAATTAAGGATATTATATGTGCTATAAGCCAAAAGTTTCTATCCTTAGATTGGAGATGAGAATGGGTAGCTAACCGGATATATTGACCTCCATCTCGAGGCCAGCTCGAGTGAATGTGGCGAGACGATGACTAATGAATGCAATATCATTTGAAATGTGTTTGAGATGTCGTGACCATGATTAAAAGGTCTCAAATGTGGCCCATTCACAAAACACATTGCTTTGGTACATCAAGAGCATCAAAATCACCAAAAAAGGACCCTTAAAATCGATTTAGTTAATTATGATGAAAATGACAGACTATAGATTTGACTTCATACAAAAGTTGGATGAGCGTTATTTATTCACAAAAATGAACTTTGTTGATCCGTTTAGAATGTTGAAAATTACCTAAAAAGAATGCTCCAATTGCAAGGGTTGGTCATACCAAAATGAAAGTCAAAATTTGCTCTCGCACGAAGTATTGACACAAAATTCAAAGGCATGAAGAGCGCTAAATTAACATGAGAGGTCATCACACGTTATTTGCGCTAAATTGAAGGATATGAATAATTTTGATTTGAATTATTTTTTTCTAATTTTTTTCTCTATTGTTTCATTATTAAAATTATTATAGTAGGGTTAAAAAATTCAGAATTCCACTTAGGTGAACATGCATTAGTTTGGGCTAAGGGTAATTAATATTTTTATTAATTTTCCCATTTAATCACCTTTCTTTGCCAAACCACGTCCATTCTGATAGAAGCTCTAAGTTTTAATTTTTTTTCCAATCGCCTAAAGGTTGCTGGAGTCAAGGATTGGTGTTAGAATCGGGAGTAGGTTATAAGGCTTTGGGGAAAGAATCGAGTAGGTAGAAATCGAAGGAGAAGGGAAGAAGAGAGGAGGAGGAAGAGGAAAAGGAAGGGAAGAAGAAGAAGAAGAAGAAGAAAAGGAGAGGAGGAGACAGAAAAAGGGGAAAAGTATAAGGTTCAAAAATTATAATATTATATATATATATATATATATATATATATATATATATATATATATATATATATATAAAGTTTCTTATTTAAATATATTCAATTTTTATTTTAGGCTTAACATAGAATTTGAGGGGAATCTTGGAAATTTAAGCGGTGTCTGAGGAAAGAAAATAATGAGGGAAAAGTCTTTTTTGGAATAAATTGAACTATAATTATATGATTCTGATAGAAATTGTATGAGTTGTCAAATTAAAGAATTTGGATTGTTGTAGGTGATATACACACTCAAAAGGCTGTGAGGTGTCTAAATTGAAGAAAAGACAAGATATATAAATTTTCTAATTCATGACACTTGATCGTAGTCTTTTGTATGTGCAATTGCATTTGAAATAAAGTGTGGTATGTAATATTAAAATTTCTTCACATAGTTGGAGGTATACTCGCATTTTAGCATTTATTTATGAATAATCAATTTTTATTATAACACACTTTTAAATGAAAAGCAAGTGATATGTATAGTTTTTCTTTTATGCATATATGATATTATTTATTTAGTTTAAATCAACATATAACAGGTGTAATGATGAATTAAATGAAGTGTTAACAACATGTTAAGCCTAAGAAATATCATGTTAGGTGATGGGTGGGGAATGATATATTGATGACACATGCACTGGTGCGATAATGCAATCCAATGGAGCAACCTCAAGAGGCAATATGACCTTATTGTAGTTTGGTAGCAAATGCTGGTTTCACCTGGAGCACTTTTGAACATTATGATAAAGCATTAAGTGCAAAAGCTTATATTATAATGATGACTTGTGCCTAGACATCTTGACATGATATATTTTTGGGCTAGAGGTGACATGAACAATGAAAGAGAAGAAAAGTAAAAAATATATATTTGTGATTAAATACATGATTAGATATATAAATCAACTGACATTATATGGTTCTACTTGTTACACATTGATAAGAAATATGTTATTATGATTTCATGTGAGCATATTAATGTTAAATGATTTTTATAAACATCTTATTAATATTATTATTTGATATGTGAAGAAGGCATAGATGTTGGTGTGCATAGTCATATTCACATACATATTGGTTGATGTTGTTGTACACAAGAATTATATTTTAGATTGCTCTCATTTTAGCCTCATAACTTATCAAACTTTTATTCTGACTATTTTTATCTTGAAGGGCAATGATAAGATTATGGCTAAGAAGAACAAAGTTTGATATATACTTTATGTTTTGTTATATATAGTTGTAAGATAAATGTAGATTTAAGGTATGTAGGATGTTTATTATTTGATGTTTTGTGGTTGATAATTTCTATGTAGATATATATATATATATATATATATATATATATATATATATATATATATATATATATATATATATATATATAATCAATGAAATGTTTGGAATGGTTCCGCTTCATTAATGAATATGTGAAATTCATCATGAATGTTGTTGAAATCTTAATAAATTTTGAATGTAAGATGAATTATATGATTTCCTTTATATTGTCCTGCCTTGAATGGTAGAGGGTTAGCATGGGGTGTGACATAAAGTGATATCAAGATTAAAATTTTGATATTCAATACGAAAGTGGAATTTGATTTAGTATTAATAAGGTAGATAATAGAATATAATATTATTATAACAAAGCATAGGTGGATGTAGTATTGTTTTTTTTTAAGAGGAGAGACAAATTCACTACTCTACATTATATGCAATTTATAAGATTAAATACATTACTAAGAGCCTATATTTATAGAAATGATTATTTATTTATTTAATAAATTATAGATGTGATGGCTAAAAGAACATCAAAAAGAACTAATAGTCAGTCAGACAGCTTAGAGATTATGGTAACTCATTAGTTGATGGAATCCACCAATGTATTTGTAAACTGACCATCCAAGCCAATGACTTCGAGCTCAAAGCTACAATCATTCAAATGGTATAAAATTTGTAGTTTTGGGGATCCCCTGAAGAAGATCCAAACCTACAAATTCCTAGTTTCGTAGAGATATGTGCCACCTTCAAGTATAATGGAGTCTCTAATGATGCCATTAGATTTGAAGTTGTTCCCATTTTCATAAAAGGTCCATTTTTCCATGAAATCCATGAAAAAAAGACTTCTCTCATACACCACTTTCTCCCCACAAGGAAGATCTAGGCCAATGCTGACAAACAACTCAAAGAGGTAATCCTCATCTTTGTCGAAGGTGGTGGAGCCTAGGGTTTTGCCCTTAATTTGATTTGATACTAGCTATCCATCAAATAGAAGATTAAATAACATAAGGCAACATGAAAATGAAATTCTTAAGTATATTTTCTATTTTTATGTGTAAATGTTTGCTTTCAATAGTGATAATCCTTTAATCTATGGCAACAGAGGGTGTTCGTCATCTAAACCAAACTACTATTAAATATATGACTACATTCCCTATATGTGTGCATGATTCACTTGTCTATCTTATAGTAGTCACACGATCAAGTTTGGTTGGATAGATTTCACCTTTATCCTCATTGAAAAAATATTATAAAGAGATTATTTTCCATCTCACATTAGCCAACTATTGATGTATGGGATCCTCATCAACAAGTTTTGTCCATCAACATTGGCTACATCTATTCCCAATAAATGAGGTTTAGTTTCATATAAAAAAAAAAATCATAACGATTGCAAATAGGAATGAATACCTAAAGAGTATAGAAAGAAAAACTTATATTTGCAATCACTCTCTCTATTCCTTCATACATATCATCTTCCTTTTGCCCTCAATTTGTCGAAAATGTTTACCCAAAAAGATCCAAAAAAATCCTAATTTTCATCCCCTTATAGTTGCAAACTTTTATTAAAAAGATTCCCCCTAAAAAGGGTCCATATTTTGGCTTTTTGAATAGGCCAAATTAATGTTGGTTTTATGTTAAGTACTTGGGTGGCCAACTTGAGCACCTTAGTGCTAACTGCTAATTATGGGCAAGACAATTTTTTTATTTTTTATTTTTGCGATTAAAGAAATATGTGTCTTAACCCCAAGACCAGATGTCTGATTGTTGGATCACGTACATGCATTGAGCTCACCATCTAAGATATAGCTTTCCACTAGTTCTAATGCCTTAGTGCATAGAGTGAGCATTTGGCGTCTTATCTAGTACCTATTAGCCCAAGCTGGTCATATGCACATCCGAGCCGCCAACTATGATACACACCTTCGATCTTGCACGTGAAATTCTTAAAAAATGGAGTTCTCACAAATCAATCAAATATTATCAATTAATGCAACGGATTTCTTAAAATTGACGGAAAATAACTTGAAGATTACAATGATCTAGTTGGGAAAATGGTACTAAAATGATATCTATCAAAACATATGGATTTTTGTAATTTCAGGATGAATGATTCACATTTATAGAACTCAATTAAATTGATAATTCATTCAGAATGAAAATTTAACATTTAATTTTTTTTTAAATGATCCATTATATTCGTCACGTGCAAAATCATATATAATATGTTACAGTTTTGTTTTGTATCAGTTAAATTATAAGAAAATTTTATTTACAGCTATAAAAAAAAAACATTTTCAACAGTTCCTAAGAGTTGTATTTCATTTCATAACTTGAGAACCAAAGAAGTTCATCATTTTTAAGTTTAATTGAGTATTCCACAACGATCAAAACTTTGTAAGATGGATTTTTAGCTTTTTATTTCTCATGGGGAGGTGTTTGACAGATTTGCTAGGTTAGTAAGTAGGTGGTGGAAGAGGATTTATGGACAGATTTATGACTAATAAAATTCATAAATCACCCCTCATCTCATGAAGAAAATAAAAAATAAACTACAATTAATCGTCATAATAAACCATAGTATTTGATCTGGTGATGGGTCTTATTGGAGCTTTATGAGATCATTTTGCATTATTTCATTCTTGCTAGGTAGCATAGATCCTTGATTTTAAAATATATAATTTCTCGTTTGTGTTATTCCTTGCCAACTTTAGGAAAGCTTAGTGAGACAACATGCAGATAGAAGATACAAGCAAGCGTGCCTTCTCTTTCCGCCATTTCTACCGTTGAGTTCTTCATTTCCCTGTATTATTACTACTTTTCAATGCTATGGAAAGGCAAAACTTGAAATCTACTTGAGCCAAATTCAGTCATCTAAACTAATCAATTTCAAGTAAATTTTTGAACTGCTCTGAACCAAACTTTTTAATACATATAAAAAACTGATAGAAGATACAAGCAGCTTAAGTACAAAAACCATTTCTTAGCCGACACATAAACTAAACATCAAATTATTTAATTGTAGAAAAAAAAAAACTTAACAAAAGCTCTTGGACATGTGAGACAACATGCAGTATTGCCGTTCTAAATAATTTTCTGCTTTCAGCTCACCTGTTAGAAGAGAGGCGTGCCATTAGCAGTCTTCGCTTCATTTACGACTTTGGAACACAGGAAGCTCGGCTGGTTGGTTGAAGATAGAAGCCTTGCCCACATTCTGTCAGTTATCACAACCTTGTTTCGTGATTCTGTCACCCTCTGAAAACCATTTCATTAAATTAATTAGAAATTTTCATTATCCTTTTCACAATATTGTTTTCAATTTATATGAAAACCAAACAAAATGTCAAGTATTTATATTTCTGAAGTTTCATGTCCTATCATATGATTAATAGCTACACATGTGGCATTCCAACATTAGATAAAATAACTTTTTTTTGGGACATGTAGGCAAATTAAGACAAACTCACAAACACATCACATGTAAGACTCGAATTCAAGACCTCCTGATTGATAGCCAAAATTTCTGACCAACAAATCAAGATGAGCTGCGTCATTAAATAAAATAACAGTGGCAGAATCTGAGAGGGACTGAGGTAGCTCTTGCTCCCCTAAATTTTTTTAAAAAAATATTTCACAGGTTACTTGATATAAAAGTTTTAACTTGAAATTAATTATTATTAATATATATGATCCTGCAATTATTTATAAAAATACTTGGAGAACTGTTATGGTAAAATAAACTGTTATTTGTATTACAGTTTTTTCCTCTTTAAAAAAACGGTAGGATAATAAATTTTTTTTTATAGTTAACATTCACTAATAAATCTGATTGTAATAATAATCTGCTCTCAATACATAAATATATATAAAAAAAGACCAAGAAAGTATTAGCAAACCCTCTCTAATGTTGAGAAAATCCTTTCACCTGACCATGAGGATGAAAAATAAAAAATATTGAAGAAGAGTAAGAAAAAAAAAAAAGATACTTACATAGAATGGTATATATGTATGTCTGCCATTGACAAGTCCAACAGTAAAGCCAGTATACCCAGCCATGGCGCCATGGATAGCACTATGAGCTAGCAGTGTGCAATAAACATTGTCAGATGCAATGCTAGGGATTGCACGGATCATATATGTTGGATCTGCATGCCATCAATTGGAAAGGTTAAGGATATGTTGATTGTACCATGCATAGAGGATGTGAAAATTATACCTATATATTTGAGATTTATCACCAAATTCTGTTTTCTTGTGAAGTGATCCTGCATTAAAAACATAAAGACTCCGTTAATGACAGGGTTTTTTTTTTTTTTTTGGAGAAAAAAATGAGTAATCAGTCGGAGTGATCTCGATTTAGAAAGGAAAGCTCGGTCTCAAATTTCTCGTATACATTTTGGGTATGCATTTATTAAGAAAAAATTAGTTGGGTAATTTCCATGAGAAAAAATAAAATTTTTAAAAATGTTGTATGTATTGAAAACTTTTTTTTTAGAAAAAAAAAAAAAAACATAACTTTTTATAGCTACTATATTATAGTGGATCTGGTTGCGTAAAACTCACCCCATATAAATATTTGAAAAGTACTAAACACATTGCAGCATAAACGATAATTTGTAAAATAAAGCTATGAAAAAGCCGTATCAAACTTATTATTTTTAAGTTAAAACAAAATATGATTAAATTGGAAAAATAAAAAAAAGTTAGACCCGAACAGAAGTATGTGAGTGATTTGTAAAGTAAAGTTGTAAAACAATTATCCCAACCATACTATTTTAAGTTAAAAAAAAAAAATTCCAAACAGCAACTCAGAGTGATGATTTGTTGAACTGAATTTTAAAAGGAACCTACTGCCCAGTTGTAATAACGTGCTAATGCAGCAAATGAACTATCGAACTGAGAAAGAGAAGTTCTATGTACTGTAAAAGCATAACTATTAGCATCTCCAACAATAATCTGAAGTAGTAGTGTACCTTTATTTTCTGAGATAACCATAGTCCCACATCATAAAGCAACTTATTACCAGAGGCATCATGTTCTGCTTGTTTCATACTTTCAGCAACAAGTTCTTGCCCGGCACCCTCAGCAACAACGATAAGAATGTGGCCATTTTCTTTAATCCGCTTTTCTATGTATTCTAAAAGCCCGCCATTTCCTTCCAAGTAAAAGGGTGATTCTGGAATCAAGCAACAGTCCTGAAAAGGATCAAAATAAAAAAAATTGGAACTACATCAGTCAGTTTCAGTAGAGAACATTACAAAGATACCCAAAAAAAAAACATCCTCAGCATATAATGCAGCAGCGAACAATGCAAATATCTCAAACGACGGTGCAAAACTGGACGACAATATTTGAATTATTGATAAATTGTGCATTACCACATCTCTGCTTGCAAGTGTAGCATACATAGCAATGAAACCTGCACAATTGGAGCCAATAAACAAACATAAAATTTTAGAATATAGCAAAAGCTTTTTGGTTAGTTTGACAGACTAATGAAAAAAATGGTATATCAAAAAAGATAGATGTTTATTAGTTTAGCTAATCAAATATTCATCTAGTTACAGACTTTTCTTATTCAGCTATTTTCTTAATAGAAAAAAAAAACTAATAAAAACATTTAATCCTTCAAGAAGCTTGCTGTACATAGGAATAACTGATCACAGAATCTATGTCTGCTGTTGAGAAGAACAAATTTTAATGCAATGCATGAATGTCAAGGCAGATCAGGAAGGCCCCATGAACCAGCTGGTTTAAAGTGAAAATGACTTGCCCAGGTCGGACCTATCTATCTAATCAGGGAAATTTCCAAACTCTGGGCGTGCTAGATTGTTAGGCTTCCAAAATGCTCTTGCAGAGAACAGGCCCTTGGTTCCGTCCAATTGTACCTAAGCACTAGGTTATCATACAAATCGTTCTATCGGCTCCGAAAACTTTGTTCCATGGCCTCCCCGCATTTTGATGAAAGTTTTAACGACTTATATTCATAGTCAAATTTTCAAAAGACATTAGATTAATAGCGTGAGTTAGCGGAGATGACAATGAGGATGAGAACACTTTTTTCCTTTATCTTTATATATATATATATATATATATATATATATATATATATATATATATATATATATATATATATATATATATATATATATATATAGAGAGAGAGAGAGAGAGAGAGAGAGAGAGAGAGTAGAAAGGGTTTTTTAGAGAGAGAGAGAGGGGGAGGGATATGAGAAAAATAGAGGGAGAGGGAGAGAGAAAGAGAGATAGGAAGATAGAGAGAGAGGATAGAGGAGGAAGAGGTTGGGTATGGGCTTAGGTAGGTGCGGGTTTGGCCAAATATTGAGCAAGCAACGACAAGTTTGGTCTCCATGAGTGGTGTGAAATGGTTACACGCAAGCCAACGGCTGAGGGAGAGGAGCAGGTGTGGTGAGTTGCAAGTGGTTGGTTGTTTGGTCTGAGAAGGATGGAGAAAGAAGGGTTTCGTCAGTTTAGGGCGAGAGAGCCTATCAATTATGAGAGTGCTAGGCTAGCAGCGACTTGGGTTGACGTATAGATCGAGCAAGGAAGGTGTATATGTATAAATGACTTCACATATGTCTTAACAAGTAGTAGTCGGGTCTTGATGAAGAGACTTGCCCTCAATAGGAGAACCTTTGGACATTCGCCCGTGCTAGTCAGGGGTGGTGCATTAGGAAAATCACTTGTCACTCATCCCTATCTCAGTCATCAGCTCTCATTGTACAACCACTGCCCTCTCCCAAACTCAATTACAAGAAGCATCTCACCCCTGGATACCACTCTCTCACCAACGTACATGCTCACCTATTCCCCTACAACGAACCATGACATAGTCCAAGATTACAACTCTCAACCAATCTGCCACTACAGAACTTGGCCAACCAACGCTAGCCCACAACACACCGGTCATCATGGTGCTCACCCTCTATGCCACTCAACATTACTTCATTCGCCCAAAGATGAATTCTCCATCCTAGCTCTCCCACCCATTAGATAGAGACATGTGTGTATAGTATGGTGTAGCTTTGAGCATGTAATCCATGTAGCATTGTATTTTTAACTTTTTTTTCATTTTGTCCTTTTTGTAGCCCTTAAAACCCTATAAATATAGGGTGATGAGTAATGTTCAAGACAAATTTTTAGAAGATGTCTTTTGGACTAGCAGGAAATTTTCTACTTGCTTAAGATCTCTAATCTTCATCTACTCTTCTTTTACACTCTCTATTCTTGCTTACAAGTTCATTTGCTCTTCAGGTAGACTAGCTAGTAAGGTCAGGTATCGCATATGGATAAATTTGGATCCAATATCCTTCGGTGAGCATAGAGTAATGCCCTTGATAAGAAGACAAGTCCTACAAAATGAGCAACCTCAGCATGAATCTTCAGCAAACATGAAGAATGCCAAATTTAATACCTAGCGTGACTTGTAGGTGATAGAGGAGTGACAGATGAAGACAATTCAGGATGCCCTAGGCAGCCTCCATAAATGACTACAATTTAAAGTGCAGATAGTGCCCCTTAAGGATTCTTTAATTTAGCATAAAACTGTAATCACTCAAAAAGAGCACTGACTTTGACACTAACCCAAACTACACTCGCACTATCATGAGCGGCGAAGAAAATAATCCGTCGGCTAAGTAGGTCAAAAGAGGAGAGTTCGAGTTCAAGCTCACCAAAACCTTTTGCAAGGAAATTCCAAAGGTGAGGCTTCCTCTGAAGTATGAAGTTTAAAGTGCTTCACTTGGAGTCCTACCGAGGCAAGATTGATCCCATCTATCATATAGCAACATTTGAGTCACTGACATCTCTAATGGATATTGACAACGCCCCTCAAGTGTCGGCTTTCTTCATGAAACTTAAAGAGTCGGCCCTTAGGTGGTTCACTCGCCTGTCAGTGGGAGTGATCACCTCATTTACTATGTTAAAAAAATGTTTGTGACACAGTTTGCTGACCCTTAAAAGCCATAGAAGAGCTCTCAACCTATACTGAAGATGAGACATGAGCATGGAGAATTGTTAAGGAGCTTCGTTGTGAGGTTACAAAGAGAGATGCTAGAAGTGAAGGACCTCAAGTGACGAGGGCATCAGATTTCGACACGTGTACCATCGCCGGAGACGCCGATCGACGGCTTTGATTCAGAGCCTTTATTTTTGATGCTTTAGTTTATTCATGACTTTTATTTCAGGTTTTTCCTTTTGTACCCCTATGAGGGAATTAGTACTTATTGTAGCCCAAGGACATTTTCGTCTTTATGCATTTTATTTCTTGATAGCCTATATAAAAGGCTTTGTTATTGTACTTGAGATTATTATTGAATGAATGAAAATTTTCGTGCTTTGTTCTCTTTGTGAGTGCATGAAGATCTCTTGGTGAGTTCTTCCATTGAGATCTCTTAGTGAGTTCTCTAATTTTTCTTTTTCTTTTAATTGCTCTTCTTAATTTCCTCCCCACAAGAAAGCCCTACAAAATTCCCCTTCCCCTAGTTCTTACCGCCGGCCCCCTAGGGTTTTCCCCACCGCCGGCCAAGCTCCCCACCGCCGCCCATCCCCTTGCCGAGATCCCTTCCCCACCCGACCGGCCTCCCCTCTCTCCACCAATTTCCAATGTGAAATTTGAGATTCAAATTTTGAATTGTTTCCTAATTTGAAAATCCAAATTAGGAAAGTTTTCATGAGCAAATAAATTTCAAATCAAATTAATTTGGAGTTTTAAATCCCTTGCCACGTCATCAAATCAAGTTTTAATTTCCTTTCCCCTCTCCCCAAATTCCTCCCTCTCTCCCTATGCATGCCGCCGGCCACCCCCTTGGTGGATTGCATTTAATTACCCCATTAACTCCCTTGATCCTAATTTGAAATTCAAATTAGGATCCATTAATTTTCCCTCCTATTTGTATTAAAACTGAAATAATTTCATCTTAATCCCTTTCCCCCTCTCTTCTCTTCCACCGCCGGCCCTCCCTCTCTCTTCCCCATTAATTCTTCATTAAGGAATTAGTTGCCCTCTCATTGGAATTCAAATTTCCCCTCCAAAACTCCCCAAAACTGAAATTACTCTCAGTTTTTTTTGTCTTTGTTTTCTAAACCAATCTCCTATCACCCCCACACCCACCGCCGACCTCCCCATACCTTCTACAACCCGCCGCCCCCTTCTCTCCTCATTGGAGATTTACTTGCGGCGACCACCCCTTCGCCCCTTCAAGAATGCATAGAGGTACCCGAGTGGAATTTCGGGTTTGAGTACGACAACCGCGGACGAGTGAACATCCTCAGATCTCCCTTCTTCGACGTCGGATTTGACTTCGACGACACCGTCGAAGAATATTTGGACCGAATCCTCCCAGCTCTAGTGGAGTCCATCGACGATCACTTCTCCGTCTACACGTGGATTATCGAAGGGCGTCGGTACACACCATCTCCACGCCCGGCGCCGTCCTCTCCTTCCCTACGGATCTACGGCACCATCGCCCTCAGAGTGGTCTCATCACTTGCATGGTTCTTCTTCTCCCAACAAGCCTAGAAGTAGGTAAATGAGTGATGCCTCAAGGTGAGACAATCGCTTTGTTAACCACGGGATTCTAATTGGCATTTCATTTGCTTTACTTTATTTACTGTCGTTATTTTATCGATCTTGCTATTTTAGGTGTAAGCTCTTGCCTAAGCGTAGTTGAATTCTAAGATCTTTGAGAAGTTTCAATTGTGAACAATATTAAGCTTGCAATTTCACCACTTAACAATATTTTATTAAGCTTCTAAATTCAATTCCTGGTTTCACATCATCAAGCCTATTGTCGTTGCGGTCGCTTGACCCAAGGACTAAGAGAAGGTTTGTTCAAGTATGAACTCGACTTGCAGCAGCCGAAGACTCTCACTGAGCTATTGCAGTTAGCCCCATGTAAATGCATAGGAGTACAATAGGGAGCCTAAATCCTCCTTGAGCACTCGCCCCCACATGGTTGCTGCAAGGAGAGAATAGTAACAAGGAAGAGTAGTAGAAATAATTCATCTAAGGTATAGAAGGGACCAAAGAGATCGAGCACACATGATTGTCATCACATGGGAGCCAGAAGGTACCCTTACAGCCTATGCCCTTGAGAATCATTGGACCACCAGTTCTAACGGTGCAAGAGCCTCCTCTCACTACTCACCCGTACCCAAAAGAAGTCACCTGCCAACCGCCTACCTACCCTACTTACACTCCCTTTAGAGTCTTAATGTCTAAGCTAATTGAGGACATTCATAACAAAGAGTTCACTAGGCGCCCAACCCATATAAAAGCTACTGCCCATGCCCACGATACCTCAAGGTATTATGTTTTCCCCAAGGATCATGGCCACGACACGGAGATCTGTCGTCATCTATAAATTCTAGTAGAAGAGTTGATCAAGTCCAGAAAATTGAAAGAATTTATGCTCACTAAGCCAGGAGAGAGACCAAAGAAGGCACCCGCCAAAAGAAGAGTGAACACGAATGTCTGCTCATTCGATTTATACTATTGGAGTTGTACCCACAATCTTGGGTGTTTAATGAACAAACTCGCCTGCAAATTTGAAGAGACTACAGGTAGGAGAAGTGAACTCGATGTCTATACCTCACATGCTCCAATAGTAGACGTCGCCCCAATCACCTTCAACAAAGAAGAAAAGCCAAATGAGGGAATCTGCATAACGATGCTATAGTCATCATCGCACTGATCGCGGATTATCATATTGGAAGCATTCAAATAGATAAAATTATATAAATATGAACTTTAAATCTATTTTCATAAAATGAACTTGCATGCTTCCCAACAAACCTCTTTTACAGGACTCTTGTACGACTTTTCGAGTGAACAATGAGAGCAAGAAGGGGTAATCGCTCTACCTATTAATTGGGGAGAAGATGACCACCAATACACGCAATAGCTAATTTCATCATCATCATCCCCGCCACTTATGACGACATATTTGGCAAGCCCCTGCTAAATAGTTTTGGGGCCATGGTATCTACTTACCACATTGTGATCAATTTCAAACCAAAAGAAAAGAGATCACCTGTGAGAGGCGATCTCACTCAGTCATGCACCAGCTACCTAAAATGGTAGAGATAGTGGCTACTACCATTAAAGAGGTCCTACAACTAGACATGAAGCGAGGATAGGGCCAAAAGACCAAGGATCAAGTGGAAGAAGTGCCTACTATTGAGGGCGAGCCAAGTAGGACCCTCAAAATATATGCTTCCTTCAGCAAGGAACACATAAGCAAGTTGATCCAGGCCCTTAGGGGCAACTAGGATGTTTTTGCATGGACGGCCACGGAGATGCTAGGGATTAGTGAAGAGTTTGCCAACCGTCAAATCAATGTAAGGAGAGACACCTGACCTATTAAATAGAAAATTAGAAAAACAACTGCTATACTCCCTGAACCAATATAAAAAAAAAAAAAGACTTCTTTCATCACAGCAAAATGCATGCATTGCTAAAGATGGTGTCCTTTAGTCTGAAGAATGCAGAAGCAACCTATAAAAGAATAATGGGCAAAGTCTTCAAGGATTAGAAGCGTAGGAATATAAAGGTGTATGTGGATGACCTCTTGGTAAAGAGCAAGTCGCCCAACCAGCATATAGAAGATGTAAAAGAAACGTTTGCTACCCCTAAGAAGTACAACATGAGACTGAACCTCTTGAAAAATACTGTCGAGGCAAGGTTAAGAAAATTCATAGGGTTTCTCTTCATGCCAGAGGGGATCAAGGTAAATCCTGACAAGGTCAAGGTAATCATGGAGATGTAATAGCCCAGAACAGTCAAGAAAGTAGAATGACTCACCAGTCGAGTCACCGAGCTCAACCATTTCATCTCCTGATTGGGCTAGAGGTGCTCACCCTACTTCAAAGCCTCCAGGAATGCAAAGAAAGTCTATTAAGATGAGGATAACGAGGCTGCCTTTCAGTTATTGAAACTTCTCTTCACCTCGCCACCTTTGCTCCAAAGACCGCCAATAGGTGAAGATTTGTTGCTATACCTAGGGGTGGGGGAGGATTCTATCAGTTATGTACTTATTAGAGAATAAAAGAGGCAATGTTCAGTGTACTATATGAGCAAGACACACAGAGGTGTGGAGCGAAAGTACCCCTTCATGGAGAAGCTCGTGTGGGCTCTTGCAAGCTCGGCTAGATGATTAAGACCCTACTTCCAGGCCCACTCGACTCTAGTGACTTACCACCTGCTCAAAGCGGTATTAGCCAAGTCATATCAGTTCAGAAGGTTGCTTAAGTGGTCGATGGAACTAAGCAAGTTCCAAATCACTTATATGTCAATGATGGCCATCAAAGCAAGGAACTAGTTAATTTTCTTGTAGATTTCAATGATCAGGACAGGCGGTTGGAAGCAGTTACTCCACAGTAGCACCAAACAATTTAGTTGATGGCGGTTCAGGAAAGCGAGGATTGGCGTGGGCATAATTCTGAAGAGCCTCACCAAAAATCACCATTACCCAAGCAACAGGAATTGAATTCAAGGTTACAAACAAACAAGCTGAGTGTGAGGCTCTACATGTTGGTTTGCAACTCACCTCAAGGCTGTGAGTTACTTAGTTTGTGGTATTTTCCAACTCCAACTGATGGTAAGTCAAATTAACGGTGAATATGAAGTCCAAGATGAGTTGCTACTAAAGTATTCATTCAAAGTGAAAGTGGAGATTTGGAAACTATAATATTTTAAAATCTCACAAATCCCCAGAGAGCAAAATCAAGTCATAGATCTCCTATCCAAGTAAGGAAACCCAGATGGGCAACTAGCTATACGAATTGAAAGGCCGACTATTGTGGAAGAGGAAGTCAAGTAGATCGAGATTAATCAACCAGCTAGGTGGGTAAACCCTTTCATAATATACTAGAAGATGGAGATCATCAATGCTAAAGTTAGAGACCCATGGTGATTCAAGATCAAGGCTGTCAATTATCTTTTTTTGGGTGATAAATTGTTTAGAAGGCCGGCAACCTTCCTCAATCTCTTTGGAATGATAAGGAAGACCATTCTGGTGAGTGTAGTAGTCATTCCAGTGGAAGAACACTTGCCCACAAGATCCTAAGTCAAAGCTACTTTTGGCCAATACTGAGGAATGATGCAAAAGATTTCTCTAAGAAGTGTCCTCAAAGTCATCGACTCGTCCTCATGCAACTTCAACCTTCCCACAAGTTGCAACCTATCAGCAGCTCATGGCCATTCATAGTCTGAGTGATGAACTTATTGGGTCATTCCCATGGCCATTTGCCATGAAGCAGTGCTTACAGCACGGACATCCTTCCAAAGGAAAGAGTTCTATTGTGCCCCATCAGATGTTATGATGCAATGAGAGAGCTCCTCTAAGCGAAGGAGTTTGCTCTGGCATGGCCTTATTCTATGAGGACTATGACGCCTGAAGGAGTGAGAGGGCGACTTCACTTCCATTCAAGGATAATTGTCGAGCGACTGCAAAGCATAACCCTCATGTCAGGTATTCCCTTCTACAACATAATAATTATTAGGAAAATATCATTGTTCTCCCCTTGCACTGACCACTAACTGGATCCTTGGAAGCTCCATAGAACTCACAACAACTTTAGCCGTCACGAGATTGACTTGCCCACGATACACGTAACTCATAAGAATATTGCAGACACTCATTAAGAAATATGCGACTCCCACGGTCTTGCCTCCCCTACTTATAAGGATCCACGGATATAATGTCACATCACCATTATTGTCATGAGTCGAATACTGGCATTAGTGCTACAATAAAAGGTGAAAATAATTGTACGGCTAAACAATAAAGTTCAATTATGAGGGGCATCAACTCCCTGTTCAAATTATTAGCTCCACACCTTATGCTTATTTAATTGTCCCCGTCAATTGCAAAAAGGCTTAGACTGAAATCCCACAACAAACCATCTCGCCACTACGAGTCGGCTCCCTCATTTGTGACAAGATCTACAATGAGTGGCAAGCGAGCCCCCTAAAGATGTTAAGTCTAAGTAACCTTACACTAAAGACGATGACGAGTGCATGACAACTACGACAACCCTATATGGTGACTCCCTCCTTTACAACAAGATTCTTAATGAGAAGTATGCGAGTTCTCTATAGCCAACCAATATTGATGTAGAACAGAGGGGGGGTTAATAAAAATTAAAGATCTAAAATTTCATCTCAGATTTCTCTTAATTAATGGATTTGAATTTGAAATTCAAACAAGAAAGAAGAGAGGGAAGAGAGGAAATAATTATCTCCTTAATTGGGGCCTTTAATTAGCAAGGAAATCGTTAGGATAGAGGGGAGAGACGGGTCGGTCAAGTGAGAGAAAAGGATGAGGTGTCATGTTCAATGAATGTGAATCAAGCATTAATTGGGATTGGGAATTAAATTTGAAATTAATTTCAGATTTGGAGGGATTAGAGGTGCTTCCTAAAATGGATTTATTAATCCGGAAAGGTTTTTTAAATTCAAATTTATTTGAATTCTATTTAAGAAGCTTTCTAAATTAACAATCGACTAATTTAGGAAAGTAATCAAGAGGCTATTTGAATTTGAAATTCAAACTTGTGGATGAGGGGCCGGCGGCTTCAAGGAGGGGAGGGGTTTAAGAGAGGGAAATTAATGCTTGATTGAATTAGAATTTTAAATTAGGAAGGATTGATTTAATTCCCACCTTATTTAAAATTCAAATGGGCATGAATTTAGGAACTTTCCTAAAATAGGGATTCTCATTTGAGGAAACAAATTAAAAATTCAAATTTATTTGAATATGAAATTAAATTGTTCCCAAAATAAGAAGGGCTCAAATTGGAAGGTTTTGAATGCAAGATTTGAATGGGTGGAGCCAAGGGAAAAGGGAGAAGGTGTGGATTTCGGTAGGGAAGGGGAGGGTTGTGGGGAAGGGGGTCGGCGCTTAATAGAGGGGATGGGATTGTCGGCTAGGAGGTGGTGGAGTGGAAGAGTGGTAGAAAGTCGACAGCTAAAGGAGGAGGGTGGGGGATTTAGAGAAAGGAATAATGGAAGAAGATGACCGATGGAGAAAGAGAGAGGGAAGGAGATAGTGAAGGAAGATAAACCGTGAGCCCAGACACATCCTGCGACTGACAGGTGATGTGATGCCCTCACCTAGAGACTTCAACCACGAGCCCGAACACATCCTAGGCTTGTGCGTATTACGCTTTCCTCACATATGAATCTCACCAAAGTTCTTCCCAAAGAACAAGAGCGCAGACAAATTTTTTTTTTAATAATCCAACATCATCTAATACAAGAGCAAGGGCCTCTATATGTAGGCCTTAAAATAAACTAAAAGACAACGCTGCCCCTTGGGCTTACATAAGACAAGACCCTTAAGGGTAAAAATGAAAAATGCATAATTAAATCAAAAATACAATTAATAAACTATAATAAAATGGAGCGATCTCGGTCGTCGATCTTCGTCTCTTCCTTTGATTAACGTCGACCGTCAGATCCAAAAAAAAAAAAAACGTCGACCGTCAGATGTCCGCATCAAGTTTAGGTGGTTATTCCCATTAAGACTACGAGTCTGGCATAAGGGCAACCCACCAAAGACAATTTCGTAATAAAGTGATGAGCTTACTCTTATCATAGTTAAAACCAACTTGCACAAGCCAAAGCATTTCAACGCAATTATTATTATATCAGCTTAGTCGAGTCAATCTCTTGCAAAAAATTTCCAAGTCATTCTATCTTATTTCAAATCATCATAACAATCTATCCAACTATTTAAACACTCGAGACCCACATAAGGCCTAGCATAGTTCTCGACAGGATCTATTATATTTTCTGAAGGACAAGTTCAGCTTCCATGAGCCTCGGGTTCAATGAAAATACACCTCAATCATTTTTAATACTTCATTAATCTATTGTTTATTATTTGTCGCATTATTATTATGTTTATACTAACGAGTTAAACTTTACTATCTCAAGAAAGTATCCTTCATTATTGCATGGGCTAGTGATCTTACAATAATCTGAGGGCAAGTACCTGTTCAAACATGAGCATAAGGAAAAGGCGAGTCCAAAACTTAGAAAAATTTCCTTCACTTAAAAAATTCATTCAAAGTTCATTTCGCCAACTGGCACAAAAAAAAGAAAGAAAAAGGGCATTACATAATTGGTTGTGATCAACCTCTAGCTCCACTCCCCTAAGTCTGAGTCCAACTCAGTATAATCCTTGCTTACAAACTCCTTGTCAAAGACAGAAGGATCTCTATAATGGGGGTCAAGCTTGTCCTTGGAAACTAGCTTGCTCAGACATTACTTCATGCTTGAACGAAATTATTTGTTCAATATTTGATCGTACTCATTGCCTTGAAGGAAAGTATCCCACTCCTCCTCAATTGTCTTCATCTCCTTAGCAAACTAAGTGAACTCAGCCCCTGATGCTCCCTCGCCTCCAACTTTGCCTCTAGATCTCCATGGAGAGCTCATCCTGAAACTTCTCCTTCGCCTAGGCAGCTCGGCCTCTAGCTCTTTCGCCAGTCCTCCACAAAAAGCTTCTCCTTTTGTTCATCCTCCAACTGCTTTTGGACCTCCCCATAGATTCACCACAAGCTTTTAATATCCCCTAGCTAGTGGTGAATCTCGACTCGACCTCTAGCTCCGATTGCATTTAGACAGGAAGAAGATTGCACAAGTTCTATAAATTCAACTGGAATCAAGATGGCACCAAAATTTATCTAAAAGGTGTACTAGCTCCTAAAATGTCCTAAAATTCATGTAGCGAGGCACTCGAAGTTTTGGGAAGCTCCAAAGCACCATGTACGAAGTGAAAGAGAACTCCCAAAGATTGTTCCTATTTTTTCAGAATATTTTGGATTAATTTATAAATGAATGATCATTTTAAGGGAATTTAAGATCGATTTCGATATGAATTAAAAAAAGTGTACGAAAATGATTCACAACGTTTAGGAATTTTAGAAATTTAGAATAATCAATTGTTACTTTATATATATATATATATATATATATATATATATATATATATATATATATATATATATATATATATATATATATATATATATATATATATATATATATAGTGTCCAAAGCTTTACAAATGCCTAAATGTATCATGATAGGATAGGAAGACAATAGCATAGGTGATGTAAAACCACATGCAAAAGGAGCTTGATAAGAAATTTAAGAATAATTGACAATGAAATCTCAATTAATAACTTATTGAAATAACAAGAAAATTCATTAAAGAATCTTAGTTTTCTACTTGCTTAGGCGCAGGAGCACATGTAGAGTAACCAAATCTAGTAGATAAACAAAAATAGTAGCAATGCGAAGAGCTATTAGCTAACAATCCACAATTTAATAATGAGAGTTTCACCTCGGGGATTGATCACTCAACTACACTAGGCTTTGGCGAGAGAAGATTATCCACATTAGAATCGAGGTCACTCCGAGGAAGAAGGCACCTAGGATCATTGTCCTTGGATAGGTGGCCGGAGTGGTGGAGGATGATTGTCGTCCAATGATGATCTAACGTCCCTTTGACCTTTGCTCGTCGATCACGTCAACTAAGGTGTAGTGGATACGGTCGAAGTATTCTTCAATGGTGTCGTCGAAATCAAAGCCCACGTCAAAGAATGGTGATTGGATAATGTCGACTTGATCTTGATCGTCATGCACAAATCCAAATTTCCATTCGGGTTCCGCCATGCATTCTCGCCAAGGGTTGAAGGAGTACCCAAGGGGAAAGGAGGTGGAAGGGTGTCGTCTTCTTCTCCTCTTGGCTTCAAAGTTCCCCCGGGAGAGAGTAGGGAGAGAGGGTGGTGGGAGAAGAGGGAAGAGGTGGGCGGCGGGATTCCCAAGGAAAAAAAAAGGGAGGGGGAGGCCGGCGGGTGCAAGGGGAGATGGGCTAGGGTTTGGAGAGATTAGGTTTAGTGGAGTGTATGGGAGATTAATCAAAATCTGAGAATTAATTTCAGATTTGATTAGGTTTGGGAGGGAATTGACTTGAATTTGAATTTGAAATCAAAGGCATTAATGCCTTGAATGGGGGAGTTAATGAGAGGAGCAAAGAGGGGGAGGCCGGCGGTTTTGAAGAGAGAGGGGGAGGAGTTTTAATTCAAATTCTGAAATTAATTTCGGGATTTGAAAATTTGTGAGGGAGATTTATTTGAAATTAATGTTTTAATTTCAAATGGGGGAGGGGTTTAATGTGGCAATTAGTGAGGGGAAGCCTCATAGGAGGCCGGCGACATGTAGAGGGGAAGGAGGAGGGATTAAGGGGAGAACCAAGCTCTTTCCAAAAAGGAACGAAAAGTTGGAGGGAAATTAATAACTCCTCTAATTAGGTTTCATATGAAATTTGAATTTGAAAACTTTCCTTTTTTAGATTTCGCAAATAAGGAAAGTTTTCGAATTTCAAAATTCGGTAACTCCTCAATTTAATGTGAGACATTGATCGAGGAGCCATCATGATGATTGATATCATCATTATGGTTTGAGGCAAGCATGTGGCCGGCGGCCAAAGGAGGGGCTTTTGCCGTCGAGTTGGGGATCTTGAAGGAGCTTGGAGTTGAAGTGGAGGAAGTTAGTGGATGAAATGATATGTGGGATACGGGAACAGGTGTGTATTCGGAGGCTATGGGAAGAGCTAGGGCCGGCGGGTTGGGGAAAGAAAGAAGAGCGGGATGAAGGGGATAAACCACGAGTCATGGACTCTTCCAATGACTGATGGGTATTGTTTTTGCCCTCACCTTGGGCTTTCTCTCTCACTTCTCTCTAGCTCTCATGCAAGAAGAGTAAGAAGAAACAAAATAAAATTCTCATTCAATCATTCACTATGATGCACCGACACTTCTCCTCAAAGAGGCGTGCAGTGTCCGACACGACACTCGCCCGACACTCCACCGACACATGTCGGACACGTCGAAAACGTGTCCGATTAAAAAATATTAAATACAATTGGACACGTGTGTCCGGACACGCATATCTTAAATATTTTATGAATTTTTTAAAATATAATTTCTTGTATTTTGTGGGATTTAAACTAAATTTCTTATTTCCTATCCACAACGCCAAATCAACGTCCGCACTTAATACCCAATCATCGAATATCCTCATTTTCATTTCTTTTTGGCAAAGGTATTTTTCATCTCCTCTCTCGGTGAGTGATAAACGGCATCAACGTCAGACTCTTGACATCCTAATACTAATCATTTTAAGCACAAATTCTTGTTAAATGACTTATTATTTTCAAATTATTTTTAAAATTATACTTATTTAATTTTTATACACTATTTTTTAAATATAAAAACTATAATACCGTGTCCAACCCGTGTCCTTGTCCTATATTTTTAATAACTGACGTGTCCCGTGTCCGTGTCATGTCATATCCGTGTCGCCGTGTCCGTGTCTGTGCATCATAGATCATTCATCATCCTCATTACATAAGAAATTGCCATATATATAGGCCTCAAAATGACAAAGAAAACAAAAGACTAAAATGCCCCTTGGGCTACAATAGCGACCAAATACCCATAAGGGTAAAAACGGAAAAACTAAAAAATAAAATAAACTACTACATAAAATGACTTAAAATAAAACTCATGATCGTGGTCGTCGATCTCCGGTGTCTCCGATGGTACACGTGTCGAAATTGCTGACGATGTCCTCATCATTCTCCCCAGGTGGGAGAAAACTCGACCCCGTTGAGTAATCATCTGTAGAACTCTTGTACCACTCTAGTAAGCCGGGGTGCACTCACTGCAGCTCCTCCTGATCAATCCACATGTCCTCTGTCTCTGATTTCCCTTTCCAATGAACTATGTACCTGCGGTGACCTTCTTCCTTTGTGGAAATGATCTCATCATCTATTAATGCTTCAATCTTCTCCGCTATGGGTAAGTGGGGTAAATTGGGGAGTGGAGGTAGGCTGGGGGATCTCACTTGGTAGGTTTTCACAAGGCTTATTTTGAATTTGATTATTAGGGTTCAACTCGAGTCCCTCAAAGGTTACTAGATCTTCTATATTAAATGTAGGATTAAAGTTAACCCTTAGGGGGTCCAGCATACAAGCATTACTATTTATCTTTGACATTATCTTCAAGGTCCGGCCCTTCTAGCATGCGACTTCTTCACGGAGGGATTCGTACCATCACAAAGTTTCCGACCTCGAATTCTTTAAATCTTTCTTGTGATCTGAAATAAGCTTATAATTGGAGTTACTTTGTTCAATTCTTCTTTTAGTTTCTTTATGAAGCTCCTGGAGATGAGATGCAAATGCATATGCAAAAGAACCGGTATGCATGACGAATGACAAGAATCAAGGCTTACCCAAAAGTTTTAAGCAGAAATAACTTTGGCGGACAATATACTATAAAACACACACACAACATACTAACTCACACGAAGACATAGCTAGAAAAGGTGGACGAGTCACGAGAAGGGGGGGTCTAAAGTGTTCGGTCTAAGGGAACTGGTGTAGGGGGAGAAATGAAGACATTCTTAGCTACCAGGACACTTCTGTAGGTAGTTTCAGTTAGGGTCGACAGTGGTCTCCTAGTGGTAGTAGTGTAATCGAACAAATTCATATAACTAGGATAGAGATGATCCTTATCATGGTAGGATGAGGCTAAGACGGGCAAAATGAATGAATCAGGAATGACACACTCGGCCAAATATAAATCTAAATGAGCAGCTCTAAAATTAGACTCTAATGAAATAAGAGGAGACTCATTGTTTAAATCAGGCTCAAAAACTTTCAGACTCAAAGTACTGTCTTCCGACATAGACTCAGGTTTGGCTATAACCCTCAGATCCATGGGTTTTGTTTCACTTGAATTAGGTGATAAATTCGATTGACATACTTCCAACTCGAGATTATCTAAGTTGCCATCAAAATTATCCAAACTTGAATTAGAATTACTCATAATTATTTATGTGGGAGGTATGATTAAGTCAGGAACTTTTGAATTTAATTTTATGGTGCTCACAATCATATCAACTCCTGTCGAGATCACATTAACATCATCCAGGCATACGTTATCCATAGAGTTATCATTAATGAGATTAGACTCCCGATGGACTAAGGTATCAAGGTTAAAAGGTTCTAGACCTCATAAATCAAGGTTTAATTCAGGCAAGGAGTCCAATTCAATCACTTCAGTTTCATTCTCAAAGAAGTCCTCATTACCCTTAGTATCATGAGCATCCACGAAATGGATGCACTCAGTTTTAGGTTCAGAGGGCTTTTTCTTGTTAATGCATTCCTCGATCAAAATTACACTTGCAAGGTCAAGGACTGGGGAGGCTAAAGGTTGACTGAGATGGCTAGAAGTTAGTCCAAGTGGGGAGTCATATGGGCTCGATCCAACAGAAGACCTACTAAAGGGTTGGTTATCAAGACTAAGTGAAGACCTACAAGGTGGGACAGTAACCCTGACGTTACTAAAGGATGGGTGGTCTCGACCCCAGTAGTGTCCACGGTTTGTCCCAACAGAAGAGGTAAGGTGGGGCTCTAGATGGCGGTCACTGGTAGAGGGTCGGTATTTTAAATTAAGATCTCGCCTCATATCTTTCCAAGTAGGGTACTCACTGCGAGACTCTTTATGATCTTCCAATCTTGCCCAAAATTGAAGAGCCTGACCTTTGAGGTGAGATTTAGCGATGCTAACCTGGTGGGATTCAGGGATATGACATGATTCAAAATAGTCATCTAGTTGTCTAGCCCATTCCCTAAAATAGTAAGCGTCCGAGGAACCATCAAAGGTGGGTAGACGGTAAGGTGACTCTAAGTGAGGTCGTGGAGGCCTAGGCTCAGGTCTAGGGTGATAAGCTGAGTGGGGCATGTAATTAGAGTGGGGATAGTCAACGGGTTTCTCCATCATAATTCTAGTCATAGTGCCCACTAGGTTAACGATGTTATCTAAACTCTTTTGGAGTCTTATCGGGTCCATTGGGAAGCGTCAAGTGACACTCAAAGATGGTTGGGTGTAAGGGGCGTCATTGAGACAACAAGTAGGCTCACTTAAACTCACTAAAGGGTGCAAAAATTGTTCGGACAGCAAGCTACGCTAGTGGGTTAAGTAACCTAGGCACTTAGGAAGATTGTTAAGTTAAGGACAACATCTAAAAGCTTAAGAAACTAGCCTACAATTCACTAGATGTGTGCATGAATGATGTGGACAGCAATCTACAGCAAGGCATCGAGTGGTCCAAGTGTTTAGGAAGGTTTCTAGAGTGTGGACAGCATCTAAACACTAGCTTAGGCTAACCTAAAGGCCACTAATTGGTGCAGGAAAATTTTGGACAGCAGCTTATACTAATGGTGTAAGCACCCTAAGCACTTAGGAGAGTTGTAGGCTTGATGGCAGCACTAAGACACTAGTGAAAATGACTTAAGCTCCACTAAATGCGCGCAGGAAATGCATGGACAGCAAGCAAAAACAGAGAATTACAGCTATCTAGACAAAGATATGCATGCGAACTTTTAGACCAAAGTTTGGCTAAACCCTAGGATGTTTTCTAGCATGCATAGCCTATGCTAGCCATGCTCTGATACCAAGATGATGTAAAACCACATGCAAAAGGAGCTTGATAAGAAATTTAAGAATAATTGACAATGAAATCTCAATTAATAACTTATTGAAATAACAAGAAAATTCATTAAAGAATCTTAGTTTTCTACTTGCTTAGGCAAAGGAGCAAATGTAGAGTAACCAATTATAGTAGATAAACAAAAATAGTAGCAATGCGAAGAGCTATTAGCAAACAATCCACAATTTAATAATGAGAGTTTCACCTCGAGGATTGATCACTCAACTACACTAGGCTTTGGCGAGAGAAGATTATCCACATTAGAATCGAGGTCACTCCGAGGAAGAAGGCACCTAGGATCGTCGTCCTTGGATAGGTGGCCAGAGTGGTGGAGGATGATTGTTGTCCAATGATGATCCAACGTCCCTTTGACCTTTGCTCGTCGATCACGTCAACTAAGGTGTAGTGGATACGGTCGAAGTATTCTTCAATGGTGTCGTCGAAATCAAAACCCACATCAAAGAATGGTGATTGGATAATGTCGACTTGATCTCGATCGTCATGCACAAATCCAAAGTTCCGCCATGCATTCTCGCCAAGGGTTGAAGGAGTACCCAAGGAGAAAGGAGGTGGAAGGGCGTCGTCTTCTTCTCCTCTTGGCTTCAAAGTTCCCAAGGGAGAGAGTAGGGAGAGAGGGTGGTGGGAGAAGAGGGAAGAAGTTGGCGGCGGGATTCCAAAGGAAAAAAAAAAGGGGGGGGGGGGGGGGGGGGGGGGGGGGGGGGGGGAGGCCGGCGGGTGCAAGGGGAGAGGGGCTAGGGTTTGGAGAGATTAGGTTTAGTGGAGTGTATGAGAGATTAATCAAAATCTGAGAATTAATTTCATATTTGATTAGGTTTGGAAGGGAATTAATTTGAATTTGAATTTCAAATCAAAGGCATTAATGCCTTGAATGGGGGAGTTAATGAGGGGATCAAAGAGGGGGAAGCCGACGGTTTTGAAGAGAGAGGGGGAGGAGTTTTAATTCAAATTCTGAAATTAATTTTAGGATTTGAAAATTTGGGAGGGACATTTATTTGAAATTAATGTTTTAATTTCAAATGGGGGAGGGGTTTAATGTGGCAATTAGTGAGGGGAAGCCTCATAGGAGGCCGGCGGCATTTATAGGGGAAGGAGGAGGGATTAAGGGGGGAACCAAGCTCTTTCCAAAAAGGAACAAAAAGTTGGAGGGAAATTAATAACTCCTCCAATTAGGTTTCATATGAAATTTGAATTTGAAAACTTTCCTTTTTTTTTAGATTTCGCAAATAAGGAAAGTTTTCGAATTTCAAAATTCGGTAACTCCTCAATTTAATGTGAGACACCGATCAAGGAGCCATCATGATGATTGATATCATCATTATGGTTTGAGGCAAGCATGTGGCCGGAGGCCAAAGAAGGACCGTTTTGCCGTCGGGTTGGGGATCTTGAAGGAGCTTGGAATTGAAGTGGAGGATGTTAGTGGATGAAATGATGTGTGGGATACGGGAACGGGTGTGTAGTCGGCGGCTATGGGAAGAGCCAGGGCCGGCGGGTTGGGGAAAGAAAGAAGAGCGGGATGAAGAGGATAAACCACGAGCTACGGACTCTTCCAATGACTGGTGGGTATTGTTTTTTCCCTCACCTTGAGCTTTCTCTCCCACTTCTCTCTAGCTCTCATGCAAGAAGAGTAAGAAGAAACAAAATAAAATTCTCATTCAATCATTCATAATCCTCATTACATAAGAAATTGCCATATATATAGGCCTCAAAATGACAAAGGAAACAAAAAACTAAAATGCCCCTTGGGCTATAATAGCGACCAAATACCCATAAGGGTAAAAACGAAAAAACTGAAAAATAAAATAAACTACTATATAAAATGACTAAAATAAAACTCCTGATCGTGGCCGTCGATCTCCGGTGTCTCCGATGGTACACGTGTCGAAATTGCTAACGATGTCCTCATCAATAGGTCTTGAAAATTTAAGGTAACATCAACCACTAATTAGGTTTCCTAATTTGAGAAGAATAAATTGGGTTAGGCTGAAATGGGTGAGCTATTAGAGGCTTGATTTGGGTTTAAATTGGATCGATTTGAACTCCACTAGACTCAATTAAACTGGAATTTACTTGATTCAAAAAAATTGAGTCAATAGTAAATTCTTACTAAGTGGAAATTAAGTTACTACATGTAATCTCATTACTATAAAAAAGATCAATACACTTAGAGCCTCAGAGCCCTTTTAAATCTCAAGCAAAGGTCCAGACTCCAGCTCCAAACTCCTCCCCCCTTATGTAGAGAGTGGAGGCCTACTTATAATTTTTTTTAGAGTAGCATACTCATAAATATGGAGAAAATTCAAAACACTCCAATGAACGACCCATATTGTTTTTCTTTATCATAAATCATTCACTTAATATTTAAATACCTTAATGATATCAAAATTAAGCGATCTTTGAAGGATCACTGGATTCGTCACGCTGAGCCACTCGATTCAACTATAAGAATGCCAAATTTGAAGATTATTTGGTTGTTCAATTTAGTCATAAAGTTTTTAATTATGCTTCAAGCCCTTGATTTGGGTTCATCTAAGCTAGAATTGGAATACTTTTGAAGTCATTGGGTGTGTCTCATTGAAACTCTCACGTCGACTATAAGTTTGTTAAAATATGAGTATAGATTGTCCTGAATTTAATTTTGGAAGTGATAGGAAATAGTTACCTCCAACATAAAATATGTTGTTTTCTGAAGGCAAAACAACAGTAGGACAGCAGCAACTTGAGAAAAATTGTATAAATCTGAGAGAAAAATGATGGTTTCCACAAACAAATAAAGAAAAATAGCAAAAGATACAAGTTTCTTCAATTCTAGAGGAAGAAACGACTCTCCAAATCTCTAGCCAAATGACTAGAGCCCAAGCAAAAGGAAGATCTCAAATTTCATATTCAATTTCAAGATAATCCTTACCCTAGCAAGAAGAATGAAATTAAAGCAAAAGGATAATGTCTAATTCCCTAAAAAGTCCTTAATTTCAAATTTTTCCTCCAAACCATCACTAATTAGTGTGTGGGCCCCACACACTAGCCGCCCCCCTCTTCTCTCTCTCTTTCCTTGGGCCGCGTAACAGGAAGTTTCCTATTCAAATATGTGCCTCGAGATTCATGCCAGCTCAAGACAATTTTCAATGATGTCAATCTTCATTGCACCCTTCACCTGCACTAAAACTATCTTCCTCAAGTCTTGCATCACCTCAATTGTGCCACAAAAATCTCCAACACAAATTCTACCACATCCTCACTTGCCTCACAACCATTAAATATAATTATGTTGTAACCACGTTTATGTCATAGCAATATAATCAAGAATTAAATCCCAACCCCTCTAGTACTACAAGCATCCCTAATAAGACCTATGCCACAAACTCCACTGCGATGTGAGGAAGCTAACTCTCCAAAGACTTGCACCCACAATTTCTCTTATGTTGTAACTACCTCCATATAGAGTTACACCACAATCTCACTTACATTTTTGCCATCTCTCTAAGAGAAAAAGAGGAACAAGCACTAAAAGAGGAGACTTGAGTGGGGGAAGAAGAAGAAAATATAACTAAATATCAATGTTTAAAATTGCATATTCGGGTATTGAGGCGTTTTTCATTCGTGAGGCGAGGTGTAAGCCTCAAGGCGTTTTGAGGCGTAAGCCTCAAAATCAAAAGATTGCGTAAACATAAAATGATAAATTTGTTATATACTAACGAGTGAATAATATAAAATATAAAAAAACATAAGGTATGAAGTGAAATCAAAATATCTCAATAATAAGACAACATGAAATATAGTTCAACTCAAAATTCTATCTTTCTGAAATCCTAGTATTCTTTTCATTAACATATAATTCCAATTTCCAAAAATAAATAACAATGACATGTCACATAAGAACTCATAAGTTATCAGCATTGTCATCACTAAGGGGTTCTTCATTTGAATCATCATTATGGTGAACTGCTCTCTCCCCTTCCTCCTCTTCTATAGAGTCCAATGCCAGGCATTTAATTCAAGATTTATGTAAGTTTTAATATATATAGCGTGAGGCGTAAGCCTCATGCCAGTGAGGCGAGATGGGCCTCTACCAAGTTGAGGCGCAAGCCTCATAAAAAAACTCGAGGCGTAAGCATTGATGCGTTTTTTACTGAGATTGCGCAAAGGCGGGCCTCAAGGCGAGCCTCATATTGCGCAATTTTAAACAAAGGGAAGAGAGAAGAGAAGTGAAAGCCTACTTTGAGGGTTTAAACGAACTCAAAATTTGAATCAACCGATAAAAAATATCAACAGCCTAGGTCATGATCTCTTTATAAAAAAGATGCCACGACTTAATTACATAAAATTTCAAATAAAATGGGAAATTGCAAATAAAATAATAAATTGTGAATATAGGCCTAATTTGTTCATTGTACTGCATCACAGGGTTTTAATTTCCTATTTGGATATAGCCAGAATAAAGAATTCCCAAAAGAAAGTT
Source organism: Dendrobium huoshanense (assembly GCA_016618105.1). Taxonomy (NCBI): domain Eukaryota; kingdom Viridiplantae; phylum Streptophyta; class Magnoliopsida; order Asparagales; family Orchidaceae; genus Dendrobium; species Dendrobium huoshanense. The sequence continues at coordinate 50,927,464 of CM028348.1, read as the reverse complement.
AAAGTAGACAAATGTCTCAATCAACAAAAAGATTGTAGCCCGCTTGAGAGAACATATTAAGGATGCAAATTACCATTAGTCAAATTAGACTTCTAAATATGTGTGCTTGGTAAAGAAAATATTAGCATTTGGTTGCCACAGGTCAAAAATCAGATGAGCCCTTTTTTTTTTTTTTTTTTTTTTTTTTGACAGACATGTTCATCGATTCAAATCTGCATTGAACAGATACTCCACGTACCAGGATAAGCTATATTAGTTGTCACATGTTATGAGCAACAATCTATCAATCGAAAATATATCAAAGCTTTCCATTTAAAAAGAATGAACAAAAATGGCCAGGTAACAATTAAACGATTCAAAATGAGAAGTTACAGGTACTTTGACATCATAGGAAACCACCAAAAGTTCACTCATCAAGAACTGAAGTTATTTTGAAGATTTTTTATTTCATTTTGCAAATAGAGAATGTAATAAGTTAGCCGCCTTTTGTGCTAATTTTGTTTTGAAAGGTGATTTTTTGTGGGAAGATTTGGATTGTAATAAGGTTCCTCCTACTTTCTTTTCTTTGTTAAAAGAGGACTGTGATAGGCTTTCTATCACTTAATAGTTTGTATTAGGTTTCTTTATTTTAAAGCAATTTGCAGTTCTTTTAAAAAAAAAAAGCTGAAGTTATGGAATTGGCTTGTTGTTATACCAAGAAATTTGGTGCCTCCTAATTAGAAAAGTTACTCCCAACCATAACTTTAAACATATCGAATAACAAAAAAAAATGCACGATACTCAGATAAAAAAAAATTCACTTCTGAATAGAACAAAGCAGGGAATCATCGCATTCGTGTGTCAAAGTGTAAGAAAATTATGGTTCTCTAAAAAGAGTAGCAACTAACCACTATAGCGGCCCATTAGCTTTACCATACCAATGCCATTCTCAGCGCTTTCAGCTTCAACATGTGCTGCATTTATGGCCCGCTGAGCCTCTTCCACAGCAGTATCAAAGCCAAAGGACTTGTCAATAACCTGAGATCAAACCAACAGCAAATTGTTTTCCAAGTGCAACAAGTCAGCATAATATTCAAGAATATTATTTTAGCCTAAGTAAGAAGACTATGCTAAATCATTTCTGCTCTAGCGTACCGCAATGTCATTGTCAATTGTCTTAGGAATTCCAACAACAGCAACTTGAAGGCCACGTCTTCGAACTTCCTATATGAATTTTCCAAATATCATTAAGTACTATGAATGGAACTGATTCTTGGAAACCTTATGGCAGATATCTGGGCTACAGGAACAAGGAAAAGAAATAGCATCTAGGATGGAATTTGCAGCCGATTTGGTTCTGATTCTCATGGAATAGTGGCAGTAACTCCTAAGAGTTGTATATTTTTATTTCATTCTCAAAATTCAAATTTGACAACCTTTAAACTATTGTTTAGAGAGAGTTGCATATGTTTTCTGATTTTGGATCAAAGAGATGACATTTTTGCACAACTAAAAGTTAGTACACTGCAGATTTTTATCTTAGCATGCATGTTTTTGTATCAAATCCTAATTTTTTTGTTAGGGAAATTTTAGATCCTAACTCCTAAGTGATGTGAAACGTATTAGCATGGATGATTAAATTAAGGAAGTTTGCACGCTTAAAATTTAGAGCACAATAATTATAAGCTTTCTCTTGATGATAAACGACAAAATAAAAATGATAAGGTGATAAAATCGCTTAGGTCTAAACACATGCGAGAGGTTGAGATCATTAAATAGTCAACTAAATCTTACTTTGCATACATTAGTGGTTTCAACGAGAAATTCCAATGCTAACAATAAGATTAGACACTATGCAAGATCCCTCACACAATTCTACTAATCACTAAACTTTAGCGGGAAGAGTTAACACAATTCTCCATGATTCAATTAAACTACAATTGAGGGCAACTAAAAGATAAAAGAGTAGGAGGATGAGTTTACCCAAAGAATTAGAAGATATGGAGCTTTGGCGTTGGCTGAAATTACTGGACAACAGCTATTCAACACTGGATTTCCTCAGGGCAGCAATTGGGGCAGATTCTGGGCGGCTAGACAGTAGGCTAGCTTGCTTTGGGCATCAGGGCAGCAAGCTATTTTTCTCCGGGAAGCTTCTAGACAGGAAACTGGGCTGTTTCTGAAATTTGGACAGCATTTTCCAAGATGCAGAAAGCAAGGCAGCCACCAAAGAAATAGAAGATATGACTTTGGCGTTGGCTGAAATTCTCTGGCCGCAGGTTTAGGAGGTAAGACTCAATGCTTTAAGGCGTTGGGAAGGATTAAATGGGGGGGGGGGGGGGGGGGCCAACGCATGAGTCTAGGGAAGTTTCAGCCATCAGCAATGGAGAATTTCAAATGAGAATTAACTTCCATAAATGACAGATAGGAAAACCGTGGGGGAAAAAAGGGTGAAGAGCTGTTTTAAATTTCAGATTTCTGAAATCTGAAATTACTATTAATGAAATATGGAATTAACCATGTGAGAGGAGACATTTAAGAGGTATTTTTAAGTGGTGGTGAGGTGGCAATTAGAGAGAAAAACAATGAGGGTGAGGTGGGGACCACTAGTCTTAATTTTAGGATTTTAATAAAATCTGAAATTAAATTTCAGTTTTATTTGGGAAGAGATTCCTAAATTAAAGACATTCAATTAGATTGAATTCGAATTTCAAATTCGAAATTTAAAATCCAATTAAATTGAAGGCATGATTTAGGGAAGCAATTTAGGAAACAATTAATGGCTCATAACCATTTAAATCTCAATTTTGAAATTCAAATGAGGGGCAAGAAGCGGCGGCAGGAAGGGGGAAGAGAGTCGGCGGCGGCTGGCCGGCGGCGGCTGGCCGGCGACGGCTAGCCGGCGGGTTGGGCTAGCTGGTGGATGCTGGCCGGCGGATTGAATTGTGGAGGGGGAATTTGGTGGGGATCAAGGGGTATTTTGGTGGCGGAATGAAAGTGGAGGGAATTCGATGCAAAAAGAAAATAAAAGAAAAAGAAAGATAAGAAAACCGCGAACCTTGGAATCCACCAAGATTGACGGGTATTGCTTTTGCCCTCACCTTGGGCTTTCCATAGAATTCACACAGAGATCTAGGAGAAAAAGAACTCACTAAGAGATCTTCAAGAAGGAACTCACAAAGAGAACACAAGAGCCAAATTTTCATTCAATAATCATTATCCCTCAATACAAGAAAGCTAGCCTATAAATAGGCCTCATGAAAAGAAAAATTAACAAAGACTAAAATGCCCTTCGGGCTACAACACTACATGACCACCCATAAGGGTATAAATGGAAAAACAACAATATAAAATAAACTAGTACAAAAACATATAAACAAATAACTAAAAAAAATCGTAGCCGTTGATCTCCGATGTCCTCATCATTCTCCCCAGGTGGGAGAAAACTCGACTCCGTCGAGTGGATGTCTCAAGAACTCTCGTGTATCTGAATCGATCAGCTGTATCACCTTGCGCTCTGATCATGTATCCTCTGACTTTGGTTTACCTCTTCACCTAGTCAAATATCTTCTTCATCCACCCTCTTTTGTGGAAATAATATCTTCACTATGAATCATGCCAACCTTCTCCGCTATAGGAATTTTGGGAATAATTTTGGGAGTGGAGGTAGGCTTTGGGGTTCTCACAAGGTGGGGTCACACAAGGCTTAATTTGAAGTGGATTTGGGGTTTATCTCCGGACCATCAAAGTCTACTAAATCTTTTATGTTAGAAAAGGAATGAATGTTGAACTCTGCAAGCAGATCCACCACGCAAGCGTTGTTATAGATTTTATTGACTATTCTAAATGTTCCCGCACTTCTAGCATGTGATTTCCGGACGAATCCGCATCATTACTAAGTTACCAACCTTAATAGATTTAAATTGTCGTTTAGAATCAGCATGAAGTTTATACTTATTATTGCTCTCTTCAGTTAAGCATGCAATTTTCTTAAGAAAGTTATGCAGATGTAATGTAAATGCGGCATGTGCTAAATTCATGTCTAAAATTCAAGGCTCAACAAGATGAACATGAGGTGGTGCAAGAGATTTGATATGCAAGATGAATGAAATATGGATTCACACATACATTTTAAACAAAGAAGATTTTGGAAGACAACAGACTACAAACACACGCAACAACATACTAACTCACACGAACATATAGCTAGACAAAGTGGACGAGTCACAAAAAGAGGGGTTTTAAAGTGTTCGTCCTAAGGGAACTGGTGTCGGGGGAGAAATAAAAACACTCTTAGCTACCAGGGCACTTCTATAGGGGTTTTCAGTAAGGGTCAACAACAGTCTCCTAGTGGGGGTAGTGTAATCGAACAAGTTCATCCGACTAGGATAGAAGTGGTCCTTATCCTGGTAGGACGAGGCTATAACGGGCAAAATGTAAGAATCAGGAATGACACACTCGGCCAAATATAAATCCAATTGAGCAGCTCTAAATTTAGACTCTAATGAAATAAGAGGGGGCTCATTGCTCAAATTAGGCTCAAAAACTTTTAGACTCAAAGTACTGTCTTCCGAAATAGACTCAGGTTTGGTTGCAACCCTAAGATCCATGGGTTCCGTTTCACTTATATCAGGTGATAAATTTGATTGACTTACTTCCAACTCGAGATTATCTAAGTCGCCATCAGAATTTTCTAGAATTAAGTCAGAATTATCCAAAATTAAATTAGAATTATCAGAATTACCTGGAGTCATCTCAGTACGTGTTACAACTAAATCAAGATATTCCAAATTTAATTCCACAGGGTTCAAGGTCAGATCAGTGTCGTTTGAGATCAAATTAATATCTTCCCGGCAGACCTTATCCAAAGAGATATCCATTATGAGATTAGGATCAGGATGGGATAAGATATCAAAATTTGAGGATTCTAGATCTCCTAACTTAGGATTTACATCATGTAGGGAGTCTAATGTAATCACTTCAATCTTATCCTCAAAGAATGCTTCATTATCATTGATATCATTAGCATCCACGAAATGGATGCACTCAGTCTCAAGTTTAGGGGACATCTTCTTCTTAATATATTCCTTTATTATAATCATACTTGCAGGGTCAAGGACTGGGGAGGCTAAATGTTGACTGGGATGGTTAGAAGTAGGTCTAAGTGGGGAGTCATAAGAAATTGGTCCAACAGAAGACCTACTAAAGGGTCGCTCATCAAGACTAAGTGAAGACCTACAGGGTGGGGCAGCAACCCCGATGTTATTTAGGGGTGGGTGGTCTGGACCATAGTAGGGTCTACGGGTTGTCCCAACGAAAGAGGTAGGGTGATGCTCTAGATGACGGTCACTAGTAGAGGGTCGGTATTTTAAATTAAATTCTCGCCTCATGTCTTTCCAAGTAGTGTACTCACCGCGAGACTCTTTATGATCTTCCAATCTTGCCCAAAATTGAAGAGCTCGTCCTTTAAGGTGAGACCTAGCGATGCTAACCTGCTGGGATTCAGGGATATGACATGATTCAAAATAGTCATCTAGTTATCTAGCACATTCCCTAAAGTGGTAAGGATCCGACGAACCATCAAAAGTTGGCAGGCGATAGGGTGACTCTAAGTGAGGTCGTGGAGGCTTAGGCTCAGGTCTCGGGTGATAAGCTGAGTGGGGCATGTAATTGGAGTGGGGATAGTCAATGGGTTTCTCAGTCATAATTCTAGTCATATTGCCCACTAGGTTAACGATGTCATCTAAACTCTTTTGGAGTCTTATCGAGTCCATGGGTAAGTGTCAAGTGAAACCTAATGACAATTGGGTGCAAGGTACCACTCTCCTCAACGAGAAAACACCATTTAGACTTGCTATAAGGTGCAGGAAAATACTGGACAGCATGCTACAAGCAGGGTTCAAGTCAACCGGTGTTTAGGGATGTTGCTAAGGCTTGGGCAGCACCTAAATCAAAGGTTAGACTCACTTAAATGCTACCAAACAATGCAGAATTTTGTGTGGACAGCAAACTACAGCAGTTGGGAAAACAGGACAGCAAACTAGAATGATGGATGACGTTATCTAAGCAATTTGGGTGGACGGTAGAGTGTGGACAGCAAGTGAATGCTTCCTAAATCTTGCCCAAATGGTTACTAATTGGCGCAGGAATTAAGTGGACAACAATTTCAGCAAAGTGGACAGCAATTTCAGCAAAGCGTTAAGTAACCTAAGTGTTTTGGTCTTATGGTGAAGGCAGCACTTAAACAGTGACGAAAAGTTCTCTAAACGATGTCTAACAGTTGCTGGAATGGTGTGGAAAACAGCTACAAACAAAGGTTGAGTTACCCTAAGCAATTAGTAACAATGTAAGTCCAAAGGCTGCAATCACACTCTAGTTAGGATGACTTAAATGCCAATGTATGGGTGCAGGAAATGCAATTTCAGCAGCGAAAACAGTGAAAAATTCTAACAATGCAATGATACGCATGCAAGTTTTAAGCTACAATGAAAAGGCTAGACCCTAGGATGTTTTTCTACACATGTCGTGCATGCCTACCATGCTCTGATACCAAGATGATGTGAAACGTATTAGCATGGATGATTAAATTAAGGAAGTTTGCACGCTTAAATTTTAGAGCACAATAATTATAAGCTTTCTCTTGATGATAAACGACAAAATAAAAATGATAAGGTGATAAAATCGCTTAGGTCTAAACACATGCGAGAGGTTGAGATCATTAAATAGTCAACTAAATCTTACTTTGCATATATGAGTGGTTTCAACGAGAAATTCCAATGCTAACAATAAGATTAGACACTATGCAAGATCCCTCACACAATTCTACTAATCACTAAACTTTAGCGGGAAGAGTTAACACAATTCTCCATGATTCAATTAAACTACAATTGAGAGCAACTAAAAGATAAAAGAGTAGGAGGATGAGTTTACCCAAAGAATTAGAAGATATGGAGCTTTGGCGTTGGCTGAAATTACTGGACAACAGCTATTCAACACTGGATTTCCTCAGGGCAGCAATTGGGGCAGATTCTGGGCGGCTAGACAGTAGGCTAGCTTGCTTTGGGCATCAGGGCAGCAAGCTATTTTGCTCCGGGAAGCTTCTAGACAGGAAACTGGGCTGTTTCTGAAATTTGGACAGCATTTTCCAAGATGCAGAAAGCAGGGCAGCCACCAAAGAAATAGAAGATATGACTTTGGCGTTGGCTGAAATTCTCTGGCCGCAGGTTTAGGAGGTAAGACTCAATGCTTTAAGGCGTTGGGAAGGATTAAATGGGGGGGGGGGGGGGGAGCCAACGCATGAGTCTAGGGAAGTTTCAGCCATCAGCAATGGAGAATTTCAAATGAGAATTAACTTCCATAAATGACAGATAGGAAAACCGTGGGGGAAAAAAAGGGTGAAGAGCTGTTTTAAATTTCAGATTTCTGAAATCTGAAATTACTATTAATGAAATATGGAATTAACCATGTGAGAGGAGACATTTAAGAGGTATTTAAGTGGTGGTGAGGTGGCAATTAGAGAGAGAAACAATGGGGGTGAGGTGGGGACCACTAGTCTTAATTTTAGGATTTTAATAAAATCTGAAATTAAATTTCAGTTTTATTTGGGAAGAGATTCCTAAATTAAAGACATTCAATTAGATTGAATTCGAATTTCAAATTCGAAATTTAAAATCCAATTAAATTGAAGGCATGATTTAGGGAAGCAATTTAGGAAACAATTAATGGCTCATAACCATTTGAATCTCAATTTTGAAATTCAAATGAGGGGCTAGAAGCGGCGGCAGGAAGGGGGAAGAGAGCCGCTGCCGGCGGCGGCTGGCCGGCGGCTGCTAGCCGACGGGTTGGGCTGGCTGGTGGCTGCTGGCCGGCGGGTTGAATTGTGGAGGGGGAATTTGGTGGGGATCAAGGGGTATTTTGGTGGCGGAATGAAAGTTGAGGGAATTCGATGCAAAAAGAAAATAAAAGAAAAAGAAAGATAAGAAAACCGCGAACCTTGGAATCCACCAAGATTGACGGGTATTGCTTTTGCCCTCACCTTGGGCTTTCCATAGAACTCACACAGAGATCTAGGAGAAAAGAACTCACTAAGAGATCTTCAAGAAGGAACTCACAAAGAGAACACAAGAGCCAAATTTTCATTCAATAATCATTATCCCTCAATACAAGAAAGCTAGCCTATAAATAGGCCTCATGAAAAGAAAAATAACAAAGACTAAAATGCCCTTCGGGCTACAACACTACATGAACACCCATAAGGTTATAAATGGAAAAACAACAATATAAAATAAACTAGTACAAAAACATATAAATAAATAACTAAAAAAAATCGTAGCCGTTGATCTCCGATGTCCTCATCACTAAGACTTCCATTTCCATTTTTTCCCTGTTTTTCTGAGAATATTAAAACTGTTTTTGAAAAAGAAGAATAAAAACTATGATTGAGTAGTTTTTAAAAAGTTACGACAACAAAAAAAGAAAAATATAAGCCATATGAAACGAAGCCAAAGACTGAATGTCTGATTGCTTTAGATATGGCAGTATGCATGTTTTTCTTGGTCTTTAAAATATCTAATAATTCTCTCCAGCAAGATTCTATTGCAGATGATTAGCTTTTGATGGCTACTTCGGAAACTTCAATTGTTAAGATGCCATATTAACAGGGAGCATAAGTTTAAACTTTCAGGTGTTTTGATCTATGGGCTTCTCAGTATGCAATGGACATGATCCTTAGTTATTACCTTTTTGGCTCTACTATTTTCTGTTTGTTGCTTTGAACTTCATGTGCGTTGTTGCACTAACTTGTTTCAATTGGTTTTGAATTTTTCTGGGTTCTTTGTGTGCTTTAGATCACCCACATCTACTCAGTTTTTAATATAATAAACAGATTTAGATAAAATAAATTGATGTAGACAAATGGGGGGTCAACCCATGACCAAAATAATATGAATTTTGGCTTCCCTTCAGTCTACTATTTGAGCTGAAATTTTAGCTCATTTATGAGCTGGACTTTAGTTCATTTATTGAACTAAGGGTTAGCTCATTATTAGCTAACATTTTAGTTCATTCATTATCCTATATTAAATGTTCTTTTATGCTTTTTATGTTTTTAATTATGTAGGTCTCTTGGAATTCCAAACCGGCTTTTGAAATTCCAAGAATTGTCTTTTTCCATGAGGTGACTCCTTGGTTTCCTCCATGGCTTTTGTTTTTTTGTGCTTTGCCTCTTGGAATTCCGGCTGGCCGCTAGTTTTCTCGTGCCTGGGCTCTTTCCCGAGACCGTGGCCCCTTGGTTCCGTGCGGCCTCCTTGGCTCCCGTGGATGGATCTTCGGTTTCTTGGCTTGGGTGTGTTTTTTCGTGCAAAGCATTTGGGATTAATGCTTGTGATGTTTAGGTTCTTGTGACAGTTAATGTTTGTGTCCTTTTGTATTCCCCTTTCATACCTATAAATATGAAGGGTTATGTATTGTTTTAAAAAGTTGAATGATAAGTTATTTTTGGAAGCTTTAACCTACGGGTTTGCTTTGGAAATCCTGCGGGCTCTTTCCACCCTTCTTTCTCATCCCCTCCGAAAATCCTGCGGGCTCTTTCCAACCTTTCTTCTCGGGCTTCTAACCTCTTTCGTCTCTCTGCAAGTGCCACTCCACCTGTATCCTTCTTCTCTAAGTGAAGCAACTTTAGGGTGTCGTCTTTAATTTTAAGTTTGCAAGTCGTCGTCGTTGTAATTTCTTATTTTTAGTTTTATTTGAAATGTCAGATTTTGTTCTTTCCTCTTCTAGTCTTTGCTTTGTCGGTGTCGTTTCGTTTTATATTTTTTGTGATAAAAAAATATAGGGTCCCCTATATTTTTTGATCGCATCATTTGGTATCAGAGCAAGTTAGGAAGTCCTAGGTTTGTGGTTTGTCAAATTTATTTTAATTGTCAAATTGTAGTTTGTCAAATTTTAAGTTTGTCAAGTCTAGTCAAGTCTGAGTCTGTCAAGTTTTAATTTTGTTGAGTCTAAGTTTAGATTGGTCTATTTTGAGTCTTTTTTGAGTCTGTCAAAAAAAATGGAAAATACCAAAAATATGGCTACATTCAAGTAAGAAAGCGATCAACATAATCCTGATGTCCCACTTTCATTGGACAGATGGATTCCTACAGAAGGTGACTCGACGGATCCGCTTCAAGATCGATTGTACAAGCTTCAGTATCACATGTTCCTATGTGATCAAAAATTCGAGAACTACAAAAGATATCTGCAACAGCAATTTGAAAAAGAACTAGAAGAAATTTTGAAGAAATTTGGCGAGAAACTCAAAGATCTGGATGAACAGTATGCACCGCCTCAAGGGAATCATCAACCAATTCATCAGAAGCTGAATTCTCAAGAAGGGGAGTCTGATGTAGACAAAGGGGGGTCAACCCATGTCCAAAATAATATGAATTTTGGCTTCCCTTGAGTCTACTATTTGAGCTGAAATTTTAGCTCATTTATGAGCTGGACTTTAGTTCATTTATTGAACTAAGGGTTAGCTCTTTATTAGCTAACATTTTAGTTCATTTATTATCCTATATTAAATGTTCTTTTATGCTTTTTATGTTTTTAATTATGTAGGTCTCTTGGAATTCCAAACCGGCTTTTGGAATTCCAAGAATTGTCTTTTTCCATGAGGTGACTCCTTGGTTTCCTTCATGGCTTTTGTTTTTTTGTGCTTTGCCTCTTGGAATTCCGGCTGGCCGCTGTTTTTCTCGTGCCTGGGCTCTTTCCCGAGACTATGGCCCCTTGGTTCCGTGCGGCCTCCTTGGCTCCCGTGGATGGCTCTTCGGTTCCTTGGCTTGGGTGTGTTTTTTAGTGCAAAGCATTTGGGATTAATGCTTGTGATGTTTAGGTTCTTGTGACAATTAATGTTTGTGTCCTTTTGTATTCCCCTTTCATACCTATAAATATGAGGGGTTATGTATTGTTTTAAAAAGTTGAATGATAAGTTATTTTTGGAAGCTTTAACCTGCGGGTTTGCTTTGGAAATCTTGCGGGCTCTTTCCACCCTTCTTTCTCATCCCCTCCGAAAATCCTGCGGGCTCTTTCCAACCTTTCTTCTCGGGCTTCTAACCTCTTTCGTCTCTCTGCAAGTGCCACTCCACCTGTATCCTTCTTCTCTAAGTGAAGCAACTTTAGGGTGTCGTCTTTAATTTTAAGTTTGCAAGTCGTCGTCGTTGTAATTTCTTATTTTTAGTTTTATTTGAAATGTCAGATTTTGTTCTTTCCTCTTCTAGTCTTTGCTTTGTCGGTGTCGTTTCGTTTTATATTTTTTGTGATAAAAAAATATAGGGTCCCTATATTTTTTGATCGCATCATAAATACAGCCAAGATTCTCAAGCCCAGAATAATTTATCAGTAATTTGGACTTGAAAAGATTATAACTCTATCCCTATCCCTATCCCAGATAAATGAAGATATTTTGAAAGGCGGATTGGTGAGTAAAATAAATTTTTATTTTATTTATGTTTTATAAGTTTTTGCTATTCACATTAGAGTTCAACAAACAAGTAAGGTTATCTAAACATACCCGGTTTATGCATTTTACCCAATTTCAACAATGGCAACAAAATCAACAGTTAACATATAAAGACAGGAAAGTCCAAATATCACCAATAGCATTTTTAGATCATTATAATCTTTCCACATTCTTATTATGCATTGTACCTGAAAAATAGCAGAGGCCCCCTTTTGAGTTCCATCACCACCGATTATATATACCTGACAAAATAGTTAATAGTAACAAACCAAACATATCATGCTGGACTTAGATGTAAATCTCAGGCGTATGCAATTATTACTTTCTTACTTGATTAATTCCACGATCTTCAATGCTATCAACAATCTTTATTGTATCGTGACCACCTCTTGATGTACCAAGGACAGTGCCACCCCGTTTGTGGATATCATTGACAGCCTTTAGGGTCAAAGGAATGGTATTGCGAGCATAAAAGCCTTTGTATCCACCCTGAATATATAATATTCAAGTACGACATAAAAAAGTACATGAATCAAGAGATCTAGTGGAAACAGACAATATATTCTTTTTTTCTTATGAAAAGTTCAGTGCTGAAACATAAGTATTATGTAGGCGACATTATACCCAGGACCATGGCTACAACTTCAAAATTCTTTACCAACTAAACTAACACACACCCACAATAGACCAAATAATAAAAATCTTGATTCTGGACACGTATCAGAAGAAGTGCTAAATTTGATGACAACTAAAATGGAAACTAATATTTCTTCAAATATGAAGAAACTAATGTTTAGTTCAGTAAGATATCTTGTAAATTTTCATTTCAAACTCCACAATTCTCTAAAGTTTCCTTGAAAATCTTCTGCATAATTTGGGATAAGGTATGAAAAGATATTAATAAGGTACAGTGTTTCTCTATCATGGTAAAATTTTATGGCTTAGGCTGAAAAACAAAGAAAGAGAAGATTCTATAAAAGATCATCAATCCATGCATCATGAACAACCCAAATTAAGATAACTAGCAAAAATACCATACGGATGTTAAAAAAATAAGGAATTAAGTTGCCTGGTGATCTGGTTTGTTGCGCCTCTCTATGGTTAGAATGGTAAGAAGATGAAAAAATTTTGAAATTTCCAATAAATAAGATGATGCAGTTCTTAAAGGCTTAACATGTTATGAGCCTAACCACTTTCCCTAAACTGACCCACCAAGACCTAATAACCGCCTGCAGACCTCACGAAATCCTTGATCAAGCTTCTCTCATGTAAGCCTCCCTTGTCGAGTAATGTCCTCCTAATGGGCTTTCACATGAATCTTGCACTCCCTCGACCAACTTTTTTCTTTTAAAAAGAAGATTACAATAGGCCATGCTATCACATACCATCTCCTTCACAACTGCCAAACTTCCTCGATCGAGCCTTTTCCTTCTTCTAAAAAATTAGCCGCCAACCTTCCTTCCTACTTCAACGAAAAATTGAGAAGACAGAAGGCTCATCATCGTATTCTTCTTCCGAGGCTGAAAAACACCATTGACAAGTCCTTTTTCCTTATCTTTCTCCTTTAACAATAAGACCTACTCCTTTCTCCTTTTCTTTCTTGCCTTCATCTCACTTCATCATCTTCATTTAAGATCAACAACAACAACAACAACAACATCAAGCCTTTATCCCAATACGTGGGGTCGGCTACATGAATCTTTTTTTCTCCATTGTGTCCTATTAAAAGTCAAATTCTCGTTTAAATCTAATAAAAAAATGTCATTCCTAATATTTTCTAACCAAGACTTTTTAGGTCTACCCCTACCTTTCTTAACATAAGTCAAATCAAATACCTCTACTCTCCTAACCGGGTCATCGGAAGGCCGCTGATTTATGTGACCAAACCATCTAAGGCGACTCTCTCTAATCTTATCTTCTACTGGAGCTACTCCAACCTTTTCACGTATATGCTCATTTTGTATCCTATCTCTAAAGGTAAAGCCACTCATCCACCTGAGCATCCTCATCTCTGCCACACTTAACTTAGTATTATGCTTCTCTTTTAATGGCCAACATTCGGCACCAAAAAGCATTGCAGGCCTCACTACCATCTTATAGAATTTTCCCTCAAGTTTGAGGGGTACATTTCTATCACATAACAAGCCCGATGCATTCCTCCACTTCAACCATCCAACTTGAATTCTACTGATAATATCCCCATCTATTTCACCATCACTCTGAACAATAGATCCAAGATATCTAAAACGTGTACTCTTATTAATGACTTGATCGCCCAAAGTCACAATCCCCTCACACTAGGTTTATTACTACTAAAATTACACTCCATATATTTTGTTTTACATCTACTCAAGCAAAAACCTTTAGACTCTAACGTTGACCTCCATAATTCAAGTTTACCTTCAACTCCCTCTCTAGTCTTATCAACAAGAAGAATATCATCAACAAAAAGCATACACCAAGGTACATCCTCTTGCAAATGTCTAGTGAGAACATCCATGACTAAAGCAAAAAAGATATGGGCTTAAGGCTGATCCTTGATGTAACCCAACCGAAATAGGGAAATACTTGGTCAATCCACCTTGTGTTTGAACACAAGTTATAGCTCCTGCATACATATCTTTAATGATTTGAATATAAGTATTATTGACTCCTTTCTTTTCAAGAACTCTCCATAGCACTTCTCTTGGAACTTTATCATATGCTTTTTCTAAATCAATAAATATCATATGTAGATCCTCCTTATTTTCTCTATATTTCTCTATCAAACCTCTTAATAAATGTATGGCTTCCATAGTCGACCTACCCGGCATGAATCCAAATTGATTTTGAGAAACATTAGTATCACGCCGCAACCTATGCTCCATAACTCGCTCCCATAGTTTTAAAGTATGACACATTAACTTAATACCTCTATAATTCGCACAATCTTGTGCATCACCTTTATTCTTAAAAATAGGAATTAACACACTCATTCTCCACTCATCTGGCATCTTTTTAGTCTTCAAAATAGTATTAAAAAGTTTAGTAAGCCATGAAATTCCTTCTTCTCCTAAGCATTTCCACACCTCTATTGGAATATCATCAAGTCCAATAGCTTTTCCACCCTTCATTTTCTTTAAAGCCTCTCTAACTTCAGTTTTACTAATACGCCGATAAAAATAGAAATCTTTATTTTCATTTAGGGTGCTAAGGTCACTATAGTCAATCTTATTATCACAATCTTCATTAAAATGTTTGGCAAAATATCTCATCCATCTTTGTTGAATATCATCTTCTAAGAAAAGTATTTTTTGATCTTCATCTTTAATACACTTCACTTGAACTATATCTCTTTGTTTGGCTAACTTATACATATATCTTTCTCCCTCTTTAGTATCTAATCTATTATATAAATCACTAAAAGCTAATGTTTTTGCATCGCAAATTGCTTTCTTAGCATCCTTACGAGCCACTTTATATATTTCCCAATTATCAGAATTTTTAAAATTAAACCAATTTTTATAACAAAGCTTCTTATTTTTAATCTTTTCTTGCACATTAAGATTCCACCACCAACTATTTTTACTATTATGAGCTTTTCCCTTTGATACTCCAAGAACATCTTTTGCAATATTCTTAATATCACTAGCCACTTTTTTCCACATAATATTAGCATCCTCATGCACAGACAAAATCTTAAGATCTAAAATCTTATTTCCAAAAATATTTTTTGTTAATATTCTTTAAATGTCCCCATCTAATCCTAGAAAATTGTTTTACTTTATTTTTTATTTTATGCCCCTTTATCTTAAAATCCAAAACTAATAATCGATGTTGGGTACATAAACTTTCACTCGGAATAACTTTACAATCTTTGCAATCTAAACGATTTAATTTTCTAATAAGAAAATAGTCAATCTGGGTTTTATTATTTCTATTTTTTTAAGTGATGAGATGCTCATTCCTTTTCTTAAATAAGGTATTAGCAATTGAAAAATCATAAGCTAAACAAAAATCCAATATGGTCTTTCCATCTTCATTTGTCGTTCCAAATCCATGGCCACCATGAATGCTTTTAAAATCATCTACCTCTCTACCAACATGTCCATTTAAATCTCCTCTAATAAAAACTCTTTATTCAAGAGGTATATTTTGTATTAATTCTTCTAAGTCATTCCAAAAATTTAATTTAGAACTCATATACAAACCTATTTGAGGAGCATAAGCACTTATAATATTAACAATCTTATCATCAACAACAATCTTTAAAACTATAATTCTATCTCCAATCCTATTAATTTTTATAACATTATCCTTTAAACTCTTATCTATAATAACACCTACACCATTTCTAATACGACTCCTACCCGAATACCAAAGTTTAAATCCTAAACTATCAATTTCCTTAGCCTTCTCTCCAACCCATTTAGTTTCCTGAATGCACAAAATATTTAACTTCCTATGAATCATAATGTCTATTAATTCCATTAATTTTCCTGTAAGGGAACCTATAGTCCAAGTTCCTATCCTAATTTTAGTTTCATGGACTAGCTTCTTTGCCCACATCTGTCATTGATGTGGGAACCCTTGCCTATTTAACACTGCACCTGGGCGCCGGTGCAGCGGCCCTTGCACACTTGTCACTGTATTCAGGCCATACAGCGCGTCGCTTCCAGGGGACGCCCTAGCATTAACACAATTTCTTAAAGGATTCATGTCATTATTGTTCGACAAGTTTTACACTGGTTGTCGACTACCTAACGCAACCCTCCACTTTTCTCATCCAGGACTTGGGACCTGGCAAAATAATTATCTTTAATTTATAATAAAATAAATTATTTTTATAGTTATTACTCTTCTTAAATTAAGTTAATGCATGTTCTAATTGGTTCCAAGAAATTTCTTTAGTATTTTAGGATAATAGAGTTGGAAAAATTAGAACTTGTTTCATGGTTTAACGTCGTTGTATGTCTAACTAGACTAGATTTATTTTGGAGGAACCTATATGAGTTAGGTTTTTCTAATGACTTTCAACACTGTTGCTTAAAAGTAAAGATAATTATTTTATTGTTATGTTAGGTCTTATGTTGTCCTGTGTTTATTATGATTTTGTTATTAATTTAGGCCACTTTTAGAGAATCTTCGAGTTGATTTTCATGTGGTATGATTGGCTCGATTCTAAATAAATTGAGTTTCACAACACTTACCTCGAGATAAGTAACTTTCATTTATTAGAGACTAAATGTATCCTTTCTCATTAGAGGAGTTATCCTTGTTGCTTGTATTAGATTCTTAGATATTTATAGATTGTCATTCATGTTTTCAATATTTAATTACCGATATACATATTTCAGTAGATCTTATCTAATGATCATACCAGAATTATTATGTGGTTGAAATAGTTTTTACACGTATTTGTTGTTGCAGAAAATCTTGTATAATTAATTCATGACTATAGTAAAATATATATTTCTCATTCCATTACTTCTATCAAATGCAATAAATATTATCCTAAAAATCATAATTTGTTATATATATATCAATTTTCATTTTGACTATATAATACTTGTTGAAAACTTGCTTTGAAATATATAAAATATATATGCTTGTGTAATAGTATGTAGGTCAGTAGAACCTTTTTGGCTAGCCGAATGATGGGCTCGTAAAGTGATGATTTTATGGAAAAACATTGAATTTCCTTGAGTAAGTATTAACCTTTCTAATTCAAGGTATCGTGATAAAACTAACTACATATATATTAACAGATATAATCAAGTATAGATAAATGATTGATGAGTAATATTTGTAAGCTGTGAATATATTTGATAGGGTTACATATGAATGTGTTAGAATATACACAAATTTATTATAATTACCATATAACACACTGATCATGAACATCACCACATTAGAAATTTTCTTCGGATATTTGATATGTTCTATTTATACAATGTACTATTATTATAACATTATTATAGTATGACACTGATTACTTGTTCTTATAAGTTATTCCGGCCCACCGTGTAGTTCATGTTGCATACCTCAATGCCTTGTCATTTATGCCTTAATAAGTACTAGTTGTTTGTTGGGGTTGAGTTATCAAACTCACTCTTTGTTAATCTTTTTCAGTGTGGGTTAAAGCGAAGTGCATAGTGGACCATCACCATAAGAGCAACTTTATCAAGAGTATGATCTCATTTGGTATTTTAATTTTTTGTAGTTGTTTATTTGTATTTCTTTTGAGTAATTTTATTTATGTAGTTTTATTTTTATTTTCTTTTTTATTTGTTGTTATTCCTACTTCTCATTATAATTTGTATTAATGCAATAAAATGTTAGTTTATTCTTAGTTCCTTACTCTATATGTTTTATGTATATTATTTGTATATGAATTTTCCTTTATAAGTATAAAATTGGTTGAATATCTCTTCATCACATTACAATATATTGTTGTGGTATACCACCTTTCGGATCCATTGTGAAAATAGGATTTCTAAGATAATATTGGCTGGGACATATTAAGAAAAAAATTACAAAATGCATGTTACTAAGTTCTAACTTTAATAAAAACTTGTTGCTTTTAATGTAAAAATACCAAACACTCATCGCAAAAGATAATTTAATAATTGTCAAATTTATAATTTAAAAAAAGCAGGCAAATGAAATTCAGCCATGATAAAGTTCTCGATTCAAAAGAAATTTAATATATATCTCACTTAACAAAATTTCAGTCACATGTAAACAAGCAAACAAATTAAAATAAGGAAAAAAAATCACCCCAATGGAATACTATAAGAAAAGCCATAATTATCGCTCAATAAGCAACAAAATTTTCATTCTGAGTTTAAAAAGTGGTGTAATCTATAGCAAAAGATCCACCAAATTTCACCGTATTTAAGTGTGTTAATTCCGATGAAAATTTCATTGGAAATACACCAATGACATATATTATACACTAGACTAATGCCCCCCACTTCTCCGATTTTCTAATTTCTCTAGCCATTTCAAAGCTCTCAGATGCCATCGAAAAACACCATTATGCAGCCTGCCTTGCCCCAATTTAGCCAAGGTCCCATTGATATCCTCCATAGATTAAAAGCTTGTGTAAGTCCTCGACTATTGACAAGCATTTATTTTGCCTGAGCACTAGCCTCTCCTCGAAATTTCCCTCTTTTCCCTTGTGGGCTCCGAAAATTCGGCCTCGGCCTCCGCCCGCTTTTCTTATTCGGCGAGGGAGTTTTAACGAACTAAGTTCCGAGGTAAATTTTGGAAGGCAGATGGGTTTGTAGATAAGACACTACCCAGAGATTTCGCCCTCATTTTGCGAGGACTTTATGATCTGAGTTCTGGTTTCCTATAGGCGCAAGCCCCTATAGTTAATTACCCCTCTCAATCATGAGAGAGAACTTTCGATTAAGGCTAGTCGTCAATCAGATATGTATAGAATACGTGTTATTTGGCATATAGTAGCAGCACTGGTTTGAGAAATTTGGAGGATTTGAGAATTTGGAGTATTGAAAGATTTGGAGATTTTGATATTCAAAATAGAAATTGCACCATCTTGTACTTAAAGCGGATGGTGGGGGAATGGATGATGGACCCGATCAAGATCCCATGGTTCCGTCATCCCGGGCCATCGTGGTCCCTGGTCTACTTAGTCAGAGGAGGTAGTCGACCCAACCTGACAGAAGGATCCTTATCGGCAGCCATGGGTTGCTTCGTCCAAGGGGACCTTGTAGACCGGGGTTGAATGTTTGTCTAAGGGAACAAATTTGAATCCACCTTAGCTAACAGAGGGCTTTGTGCCCTATCGATCATATCCTATTGATTCATATCTCAAGGTTTTAACGACATTAAGGAGCGTATTGGCTCTGGCCATAACCGCTATCTGTGGTGCCATTTGGCGGCAAAACCACTCGGTTCAGAGGGCCCCGGGTCATAACCGTTTACCTACAGTGCCATTTGGCGGCGAAACTGCCGGTTAGAAGACACATACCACGTCCTTACTGGCAAGAGATTGTTTGAGAATGGATCCTAGTGATATTTTCGACTAGGCATTTCGCTCTTTGTGAGCTAGAGTTTATTTGAATTTGTCCGCCTCGGCAAACTGTTGCGGAGGGCGGATGGATTTTACTTTAACTGCGTTGATGGATTTATTTCAATTTTAAATATTTTGAGTTTTGGGATTTTGGATTTTTGTATTTTGATAGGCATTTGGATATTATTTGGGAACCCCTCCGATTGAGATCTGCATTCAACACGGCCATCATCGGGGTGTTTGGGGTTATTTCTCTTTTGTTGATTGAACCCTGTCAACTCGACCAGGCTATTGATCGAAGATTGGGTTTCGTAGGCTTCGTGCATTTATTAGTGAATTCATATTGTTGTAGGCCTTGATGGCCTAATATGAATGTTTTAAAGCAAATATATCGATCGCCACAATTTTATATTTGCTTAATGGTTCGAACCCTGTCGACTTCTATTGACCCGTATAGAATGATCGGTTTCGAACCTGAATTCACTTGTCAACCCGCACAGCATCCCTAGACGTCACGTTGTACCAATAACACGCTCGTCGGGGCCCATGCGGGTTTTGTAATTATTTTTACCCCTTTTAGTGTACCTATGTGTATACAATTTATAGTGCACGTGCAGGGGTACTTTGAAATAATTGTAGACGCCTTCTGTCTGCTTGTAGGAATGTTGCAGATCCGGTGGCATGGCATTGTAGTTTGTGGACGCCTTCTGTCTGCTTGTATGAATGTTGCAGATCCGGTGGCGTGGCGTAGCAGCTTCTAGATAGAATTATTCGCTGCTTCGTACAGGTAGACTGTCGTGCACTATTTGTTGATTTTTGTAGGCGGGTCATAGTGCACTAACTAATCTCCTGCCTTAACCGTAGGGCTTGCACTTGTTGAAGCCTTTTGGCATTCTGCTCGTATATGACATTTAGTGCATATGATGAATCCTCCACAACGGTCTGTAGATGGTTGCACTCGCAATAATTTGACCATCTTTGCTTGTGGGAAATCACTGCATTTGATCAGCACTGGATTGTTATTGATTGTAGGAGCATCATAGCACTTATTAATTGTCACTTATCAACACTCATAAGCTTGTTGTGTCTATATGTAAGTTAGCACTGATCATCGGATGAATTGCATTAATATATTTAAATACAATAAAATAAAATAAAATAAAAAAATAGAGATAAGGAAATCCCCCTCTCCCTCTTCCTCTGGTTTCACGGGATTGGGCCGAAGAAGCGCATGAGGGAGGCCGTTACCTTCACTACCAGCGAGCTCCCCTCATTGTCTCCGCTCAAAACGTCGTATCTTCCAAACCGACAGTAAGGGGCGTCGGCTTGAGGGGGTTCGGTCTGCTTTGGAGTTCGGCAGAGGGAGGCCGATCGTGGAAGCAGAGGGAAGGAGATCGGTCGGTTGATCAGAGTTTTTGGAAGAGGAGGTTAGCCTCTCTCTCTCTCTCTCTCTCTCTCTCTCTCTCTCTCTCTCTCTCTCTCTCTCTCTCTCTCTCTCTCTCTCTCTCTCTCTCGGCTTGGGATCGGCACAGAGCAGGGGAACGGGAGGAGGTCGGGTTGAGTAGGGTTGGCGTCGGTCTGGGTGGCTGAGGAAATCGGGAGCAAAGAGGGATCGGGGGCTTGGAGTTCGGCAGAGACAGTGGAGATCGGGCTTGAGGAGGAGTTCGGGTCAGAGGGAGAAAGCTCGATCGTGGGATGGGGAAGAGCAGCGAATGGAAGGGGCGTCGTCTATTTTGCGTGGGCGAATCAACGATCCCAGGGCTTCCCTTTGCTTGCATTTTATAACTGAGAGAGGCGACGATGATCGAGGGAGCGTACGCAGGAATCCCGCGATGAGACATGGACGGCGCCGAGCTATAGTGCTTTTACGGGATTCATTCGACGAGACGAGGTATTTGAGCAGGATTTACGGGACTTTGACAGAGCCAACAGTGATACGAGGTTTCCGGGATTTCTGGCGAGATTCGCGTGAGCTACTCGACAGATTTTGTGGATCCGTCGTGTGTAAGGTATTTTTTAGTCGTTGTTTTCTTTGGTTCCTTTGAGTATTATTCAGAGGTCAACATCCCTTTGTAAGTTCTGTACTTCTTTTTCATATTTATATAGTTAAAATTCTATTAGAACATTGCATTTACTTTTTTTTTTTTACATTTTTTCATCTATTATTTCATGTGTTAAATTTATGTACATTTAATGAGTTTTATTTAGATGTTATTATTTTTTAATTAAATTTTAGATATTTTAATTTAAATTTATTTACAAAAATGGTGACGATGATGAAATTTTAATGTGTGGAGTGTTTGTGTATTTTGTTTTGATATAAAGAAAATTATTTGGTAAGTTTGAAAACCTAGTTAAAAATTTTTAATTATAAAATTAGCTAGTGGTGATTAAGATATTTTGAATGAATTAGAATTTTTATTTAAACTATTAATTTAGATGAGAATTTGACTCTTAACAGGACACAATAGAGAAAAAAGAATTCATGTAGCCGACCCCACGTAGTGGGATAAAGGTTTGATGTTGTTATTGTTGTTGTTGTATTGATTTAGAAAATTCATGTAAATAGTTACTAGTGATGATGCTATGTTTGTTTAAAAATTATTAAATATTTCATGTGTATTTAATTATAGTGTGTGGATATCAAAAATCAATAGTTCTAGATTTATAATAGGTTTCTACTTGGACAAAAAATGAATAGCAAATGAATTTATTAATACAGTCGAGATTTAGTTTATGGGGCTTATCAACAACAATTTTTATATGTGGCTTGTCAATAACAATTTTAGAGACAAAATGCGAAACGAGTATATATATGACAAAGTTGGAGTAGCTCTAGTGGCAAATAAGATTAGAGAGTCGCCTTGAATGAATTAGTTACATAAAATCCAATGACTTAGTTAGAAAAGTAGATGTAATAGATTTGACCTATGTTAAGAAAGATGGAGATAGACCTAAGAAGACTTGGTTAGAAAATATTAAAAATGATCTTTTTTATTAGATTTAAATGAGAATTTGACTCTATAAATAATGAAACATAAGAGAGAGAGAGAGAGAGAGAGAGAGAGAGAGAGAGAGAGAGAGAAGGGCCAAAATGATCCCTCAACTCTTTAAGAGAGACCAATTACTCTTTAAAATGAGACCATTTTAGTCCTAACATCTAAACTAATGGATGTTGGACTTCATGGTGTTAACAAATAGGAGTATCTTAGTAATTTTTAATTAAACTATTTATTAGATATATATTTTTGAGTAATTATAATTTAAAAATATATATTAATCATTTATTTTATAAGAGAAATTAATAATACTTTTAGTTATAATTTTAAAAATTTTAGTCATATATTAATTATTTAACTTAAGTAATAATATCATAGGGTGTTAACCTCTATATAATACCCAATGAATATAAAAATGAAATCAAACCTCATATCCCGTCGAGTCCTCTGCCAGATCCCGCAAATCTCGCTCAAGCCAGCCGAATCACTGTATCATTCAGCGCCGTTCCGGGATTCCAGCTCAAATCCTACAACAGCCCCTCGAGTGCTGCTCTCCAACGCCTTTAAAAGCAAGCCCAAGCTCCCATTCGCTACTCTGGCTACTCCCACACGATCGCTACTCCTCTCTTCCCTCTGGCTCTGCTTCTTGCTTCCACGCCCGAACCCCACTTCTCTCCCTCTCTCCCTATTTGCTTCTTTCCCACGGCCAAACCTCCTCCATCTTCAAGCTATGATCCATGTCCTCTCTAGTTCGTCGGATCTCAGCCGACCCTCACCCATAAATCTCTCCAAAGCCGACCAACCTTGACCTTCCCTTTCTCGATCTCTCTGTCTGCGTCCATACAAGCCGAGAGAGAGAGAGAGAGAGAGAGAGAGAGGCTCTTTCCACATACCTCTCCTTCCCGGATCCTCCTCAAGCTCGAACTCTCCTTCCGACGCCTGCCCCGACCTCCCCTCCTTCGCTCCTTTTGGCAAGCCCGAACCGAGCCTTAGGTATAGGATTTTCTTTTTTCTTTTTTTTTATTATATATGTAATATTTAACATATTTATTATATTAATTACTTTCATTATTATTATTATTATTATTTAATTTTAATTAATTGTTATTAATAACAGTTAATTATAATTATTATAATTAAATATTTTAATTATATTTAATTATTATTAATAATAATTAGTTTTAATTAAAATAAGGTATAATTAATTTTGTTAATGATTATGGTTAATTATTATAATTAATAATTAACTATAATTTGATTAAAATTAATTATAATTAATTATTTTAATTTAAATTAATTATTATTAATTATGACTAAATATAATTAATTATGATTAATTATTTAAATTATAATTAATTATGATTAATTTAATTAATTAAATAAGATAATTATAATAATAATTAAAAAAAATCCTCTCTTACCTCGACATACGTGTCGGGCCGGCAAACCACCTATGCACGCCTTTGTTGAGCGTGGTAGGAGGGAACCCGGTGCGACACCTACGACGAAGTAGGCTAGTGATCCCTCGATCCACGTGCCAACAACAACAACCCCGCGAAGGTATGAATTATTCTAAACTCAAACCCTACTTCAATGTTCGCGGCGGACCAGAAAACCGCCCATGCACGCCTTTGTTGCACGTAGTGGTATGGGACCCCGGTGCGGCACCTAAGGCGAAGCGGGGTCACTCATAAGTACCCCCGAGCGGGGGAAAAGCAAACTGCTTTTTCAAAAATGCTTTTTAAAAAACCTCATGCACGCCTTTGTTGGCGTAGTGGATGAAAAAAAAATACTACCTCCGCGGTGTCTCACAAACATCAATCGTGCACGTCTTTGTTTACGTGGCGGGTAGGCGGCCTCTTGATTTTTTTCCTAAACAGGGGAGACGCCAGGAGGCTGCCGAAATTTTGTCTGATATAAAGACAAGGACTTGAATCAAATGGACTTGATTGAACTCAAAAGAACAATGAGAGACTTGAGAACTTGGACTTGGATTGAGTTGAATCTCAAATGAATTTAACTTGAACCTAAATTAAAACTTGGATGAAAACAAAGCTTTGCACTTGAAAGTTCTATAAGGAATTGAACTTTAACTCAGCAAAACATAATCAAGCAAATGATAACTAAAGAGTTAAACTTTTTCAATTGACATTCAAATGAGCTTGTGTTCGACATGATAACAAGAAACTCACACCGAATTCAAACTGGAACAAAATGTTGGACAATAAAGAACTTGTGGACATAGAATTTGAGCTTGCCACTTGAACTTAAACAAAGACTTGATTTGGACGACAAGTCTGGGACTCAAACTTGGACAAGAATTTGAACTTAAGTGCACTTGAAGTTAAACTTGAACTTGATATGATGCGGACAAATTGGACTCAAGTCAAATGAACAGGATCATGTTTGGACATTGAACATGAATATAAGCAAGAACTTACAACTCGACTACAAAGGGACTTAGACTTGAATCTAAAAGGGAACTGCAATAAGCATGAGCCTAAGTTGAATTTGAACATAAAGGGATTCTATTTGGAATGATAACCAAAATCCCTATGAAATGTTAAAGTACCATCATCCTAATTTGAATAAAAAAGATTTGAGTCATTCAAATCTTATGCAAGCAAGCAGGTGTAAGACAAGTTCTCAGTGCGTGAGGGTGATGAATGATGAAAACAAGTGACATCTATATCAACTGTACAATTAACTATAATCAGAAAGATTCAAAATGTAGCTTGATAGCGAGTATTAACGATGCATAACTCGATTGATTCGTTCATCTTCAATGAATGCAACATACTCGATGTTAGAAGATCCACAACGTATACAACGCTTCATTCACAAGTAAAAGTAAAGGCATTCTTCGTATGCATAATGACTGACTTCCTAGATTGGGAGTCAATGACAGAAATCTTACAATGAATTTTATGCTCTCATCCTTAAGCAATAATGGGAAGATAAGCAAATGAATAAAACAACCTACCAATCAATGTGCATGAAGAGGTTTGTGGTAAATGCGAACTCCTATGAATCACCATAGGAGACCTGTCACATGTATAAAGTTCCATCTACAAACAAGTACATAAGAGAATTGCAACAAATATGAGCTCCTGCAAGCTACTATAAAAGACCCATTATACATTCAATATGTATGTTTCAGAAGCAAAATACAAAGAACTACGATGGATACAACTACATATACGACAAGGCAAGAGATTAGTTAGTGCACTATAATCTACCTGCATAAATCATATAAGTGGTGCACGACAGTCTACCTGTACGAAGCAGCAAACAACGCAATCCAGAAACTACTGCCAAACGCCACCGGATCTGCAACCTTCGTACAAGCAGACAGAAAGCGTCAACAAAGTCTGAAATAAATACCCCATGCACGTGCACCGTAATATGTATGCATATAGGTACATTAAAGGGGTAAATACAATCCCAAACACCCGCATGGGCCCCGGCGAGCGTGTTATTGGTATACACGTAACGTCTAGGGATGCTGCGCGGTTTATTAAATTTGAGCACGATCCTCCTGAGCAGGTAAAAATGAGTTGACAGGGTATAATTATAAAATGCCCCCAAGCACCAGCATGTGCCCCATCGAGCATATTGTAGAAACACATGTGACGTCTAGGGATGTTGCGCGGGTTAATAAGTGAATTCAAGTTTGAGCCCAATCCTCCTGTGCAAGCAAGCGGGAGTTGACAAGGCTCGAACACTTAAATAAATATCCGGTCGCGAGGTTGACTGAGATATTTATTTTATACATTCATATTAGGCATTCAATGCATATAATCAAGAGAATTCACTAACAAAGGCATAAAGCCTACAAAACCGGATCCTCTATCTACAGCTCAATAGAGTCGACAGGGTTCAATTCATAAATGTAAATGATCCCCTTTCACCCCGATGATGGCCGTTTTGAATGCTAATATCAACCGGAGGGGTCCATTCCAAGTATTTCAAAATACCACTCCAAATACCTGAAAATTCAAATTTCCAAAAAATCATCAAAATCCAAAAATATTTAAAATTAAATCAATCCATCAAACACATAAAGCAAAATCCATCCACCCTCCGCAACAGTTTGTCGGGGTGGACAAATTCAAATACTACTTCAGCTCACAAAGAGTCAAATGCCTAGTCGAAAATATCATTAGGATCCATTCTCAAACAATCTCCTGCCAGTAAGGACGTGGTACGTGTCCTCTAACCGGCAGTTTCGCCGCCAAATGGCACCGCAGGATAAATGGTTATGACCCGGGACCCTCTGAACCGAGTGGTTTTGCCGCCAAATGGCACCACGAAATACCGGTTATGGCCAGAGCCAATATGCTCCTTATTGGCAACAAATTCTTGAGATATGAATCAATAAGATATGAATGATAGGGCACAAAGCCCTCTATTAGCTAAGGTGGATTCAAATTTGTCCCCTTAGACAAATATTCACCCTAGGTCTACAAGATCCCCTTGGATGAAGCAACCCATGGCTGCCGACAAGGATCCTTCTGTCAGGTTGGGTCGACTACCTCCTCTGACTAAGTAGACCAGGGACCATGATGGCCCTAGACGACAGAACCATGGGATCTTGATCGAGCTCATCATCCATTCCCCCACCATCCACTCTAAGTGCAAGATGGTGAAATTTCTATTTTAAATATCAAACTTTTCAATTCCCAACCATTTTCCAACATCCCAAACCTATGCTGCTACTATATGCCATATAACACGTATTATCTACGTATCTGATTGACGACTAGCCTTAATCGAAAGTTCTCTCTTATTATCGGGAGGGGTAATTAACTATAGGGGCTTGCGCCTATAGGAAACCAGAACTCATATCATAAAGTCCTCGCAAAATGAGGGCAAAATCTCTAGGTAGTGTCTTATCTACAAACACATCTGCCTTCCAAAATTTACCCCGGAACTTAGTTCGTTAAAACTCCCTCGCCAAACAAAAAGAAAACAACCAGCGCGGCGGGGAGGCCGGGGCCGAATTTTCGGAGCCCACATAAGGATATTAACTAGCTTAATTATCTAATTACTATTATAAATATTAATAACTTAAATAATTATAAAACTACTATTATTATCTTGACTATTAATTATCTAATTATTATTTATATTATTAATTATCTAATTTTTTTTTTAATTTATATATATTAAATTACATAAATTAATTCATAAACAATTCGCTACTCTTTCTTCTCTTCCATGTTCTTTGTTGTAATTGGACGCAATAGGGTTTTGAACGAGTCGGTAAAACCTTTCTTCGCCTCCTTCGACGACGTTCCTATATATATATATATATATATATATATATATATATATATATATATATATTATATATATATATATATATATATATAACTGACCCCATATAATGGGATAAAGAATTGATGTTGTTATAGGAAAATTTTAGATTTCTAAGTACAAAAATTAAGTATATTACAATATATGAAGTCAAGATTGATTTGTATCAAAAGTGATTTCAATGTGATTATTACTTAGACACCACATAGAGAGTGTGAGCCACTCATTGCAAATCTTCAACTAATAATGCACCACCAAATGAAGAACAATAAGAAAGATACGACAAATTGATATTCAATAATGTTAGACCTCAATTTGTAGAACTTATTAAAGAGACCCCTAATAGCAAAGCTCAACAATTTTATAATTAGTTATGTTGTTCAATAAACATTCTATTGAATGCACCAATCACTTTGAACTATCTGTCACATATAGAATACTTAATATTAAATATATTAAATAGATTCAAATGCTAAGAGAATGTTTCAATCAGTTTCTTGGGCAATTAAAGAAGACCAATACAAAAGATAATCAGCTTATTGAACTGCAAGGACCAAAAAACTAGTATCCAAGTTACATTTGAATGCATAAAAGCTTGATTGTTGTACTAATGGATGTACTCTTTATTACAATGATGATGTGACCAAGATCAAAGAAAGTACTACGGAGTACCTAGATACAAACCACAAAATAAAAAACAACATAAACAAAAGATATTTTATTTAAGGGGTTATTTTATTTACCACTTATATACCCTTGGTTGCCTTCAAAAGTATCTTTATGGATATCAACCAAATCATGAGAAAATATTCCTTCCTAAGAGTTGATGCCTCAACTCACTTGTGGCTGCCAGAGGAATTTATCAAAGAGAGGATGACACTTGCTCACATCCATTGAAAGAACTCATCCTATGATAGCCGGCCATAAGGCCCTTCAACTAGGAAGGTTGACTATCACTCGCCTAGATCAATTCCTCACCCTTGTAACCCCTCCGAGCTCACCAAACTCACCTAAGGAGAGAACCTACCTCGGCAATCCCTCTGTCATTTCGGCTATACAACTCATCCCAGGCTCGAGAACTAGTCATCCCCGCTCACACTTCAGCTCACCTTCATCAGCAGCGTGACATCGAGTCTCTTACATCATCCGCCAACACCACAAGAAAACCGTCCAGTTATGCATCCATCCTCAAAACTTGCCAGACACCTACTCGCTTTCTCTTAAGCTCGCTCTATTATAGACTAGGCATCAGATCTCTAATTTCACCTTTCTAAGGGCCAATGTAGAGGTGCCACATGCCCCAGAATAGTGTGAAGTGTTGTATGGACATCTATTTGGAGCTCATATTTTATTCTTTTTCCTGTAACATTTTCCATAGCTCTCAAATCCCTGAAAATACTAGGTGATAAGGAACAATAAAGGGATCTGAATCTTGACTTTTCAAATAGTTATAAACCTTTTTTTGTATTCTTGATTGAGATAGTAAAGTCTTTCTTGGCCTATTCTCCTCCACTCTCCTTCTTACTCTCTTCTCACTTATTTTCACTAACAAGTTCCCCTTATCTTACCAAAAAAATATACCAGTAGAGTCTGGTATCATCCATTGAACAAATTCGGATCCAACACCACTTATCCTACGATTAAAAATATTAATTATATCTATGAGTTCTATTGAGCATATGAGATGATATCATGAGAGAAAAGATGACCCAAGTACATTATGTCATCCATTAGATGTTAAAGCATGCACAAGTTGTATGATATTATTAAGATAAAATGAAGTAGAAGATATGTGCAATCTGATCATTTTGTTTCTGAACAACATGGGGTTCAAATATAATTTACAAAGAATCATGGAAGAATAGAAGATACAGTGGATTGATCAGCAGTCATCAGGACAAAGCGGAAAGTAGAATTGATTATAAACATGTAATAGAGTTTGCCCACCAAAATAAAGATGCCAAAACTCATTCAACATAAAACTGATAATCAACCAATAACAAACTTAAATGATGTTGAGGGTGATCACAAAGAGATTGATGAATTTGTCGATAAGGATACAAAGAATGTTGTAGATAATGAGTAAGTTATCAGCAATATTAACAGTGATTCGGATAAAGGAAAATATTTAATATTTATTTTCACATTTAATTTAGCTTATGAATGCATTTGTTTATATTTAATTTTAATAAATTTATTAACATTTTCTTTTTGTAATTATTGCTCCCAATTATTTTATATCTTCTAATTTTAATAGATGGTTACTAAAATTTCAATGCATACGACATCTAGTGGGGGAATGAGCCTATGGACTAATTGATGGTTACTAAAATTTCAAATTTTCTTGTAGTAAAGATTTTGAATTCGATAAATTGATTGGAATTTAAGGGGCTGAGTTTCAATAAAACAATTATAAGCTAGACTTATGGACTATTCAAAATACCAGGAAATAAATCTTGCTCATATTGGAGTCACCATCATAGAATAAGTTAAAAGAATATAAAATGCAATGATAACTCATATAGACCATTAGTTTTTGTGCTTTCGATGAATATAACTTTCAAATTTCCACCACAAGGCCAAGTAAGTCTTTCTATACAGCAATCCACCAATGCAAAAATCTACAAGCAATCCATAAAAAGGGCTGCAGCACAATTCTTTTTATTCAGAATTAAAGATGGAGAAAAAAAACATCCGAATAGAAATATAAATTTAAGCACGTGCACCAACATGATTATGCATAAAGTCAGATAGTCTCATTTTTCCTAGTTTTATAATAGAACCTCAGACTTTTTTTTTTAGGAAAAGGAAATGGCTCACACATGAAGAAAAGCAAGACAATTTTTTCAAAGCAATGTGAATTTTTTTATATTGTTTAAAGCATTAAGCGGGTCTTAAAAGTGAGCAATGATCAAATCACGATAAATTTCGGAGCTTATGTTTGCGGTAAGAGAGTGTATAAAAGTTCAAGGGATTATAGGGATCTAAGAATTTAGCATCTTTTTAATCAGTTGAGCATCACTCCATTCTTCTTCATATTCATCTTGGCTTAATTTTTGCACTTTCGTGATGGGTTACATTTTCTCCCTCAAAAGAAGTAGCTATTTCATACTGAAAAAAAAAAAATTTAAATACAGCATTTAATATATTGGCTTTGGATCTCATGCCGCTAATAGATAAACTATACTGTGGTACTTGGATTTAAGTTTGTATGCTTGTTGATCAAAAGACAAACTATGATGTTCAAGTACATTTAACTAAATAGATTTAGCTGCCAGGTATACTCGCAAATAATAGGTTCTACATCAGAGTAAACATGTAGATAAAGCAGAAGAATTTTTAAAATAAAAGTAAAATGAGATGGAGGAAATATGCAATAATACATAACTCTAAGAAGAAAACTGGCCAACAGTTTATAATAAAATCAATAGAAAGAAATATACCTCTATCCCTAGTATTTTATTCACACCGTACATGTGGGACAAACCACAAACTATTTCCCTAATCACAGTGTTAAGCCCAGGGCAAAGACCCCCACAAGTCACAATGCATGCATGCACATCTTCAGATTCAAAATATACCTGATTAGAACAGAAACACACAGTTATTTCAAGTAATTGGGTAGCATCATAAAAAACTGTAGGAAATAAACAAGAAATTTCACCCTCTGGCGAGGCCCAGCACGACGAAAATGTGTACCTCTAGGGCTGGTTTTCTGAACCACAATCTGCAGAAATGAGGAAGAATATATAAGTCAAAAATTGTAATCCACCATTTCACTGGACATACACATTATTTAGTGATCCCTGAAAGATCCTTACCCAGCTCTATATATACACATAGGTTTGTATCCTAGTTGATTTTTTAGGAGGATTAGATGTTAAATAAAGCAAAGCCCATAGGTTTCCACTTCATAGAGGACTTCATATTCTTGGTTCAAGGCTTCATGTGGTCCGAAGGCCCCATGGTTAATTACATATGTTAATTTAGAGAAAAAAAAAATTATTAAAAGCTAGAAATATAGGGTCTACCACACTTTTTTTACACTTTGGAATAGGGATAGAAAGATACACCACAAATCTGATCAAGATCCTATAATTTCAACATCCCAGGTTATCATAGACTCTAGTCTGCTTAATCAATGGAGATAATCAATCTAACTTAATTGGAGGATCCTTATAAACACTCCTAGAGTCCATAAAAATCATGTAGACCTTATAAGAAGTCTTGCAAAAAAGGCCAATTTTAAACAGTACTTGGATGACAAAGGATTTCATATGTATTGATTGAATCATATGGGTCACAACTCAAATACCTAACTATTAGGACACGTCAATGCTTTTTCCTTCAACAAGTTATTGTGGTTCAGAGGTACATTATAGGCATAATCACATTACCAAAATGTACTTTGCGATGGGGTGGTTGTTAAGAGTATTCAAATGGTTGTTGGAGTGAAGGTGGATTGTTTAGGATTGATAGAAGGCTAAGGAAGATAGTGACTAGTTTAAGATTTTAAGAAAATTTTTTGGATGAAACTTTATGAAATGCATGGTTAGGTTTTCTTAGGTAGAGAAGCATTGGTAACTCAATATCCAAAGTTATAATGTGAGCTAACTATTGCAAGTCATTTTAGGTTAATTAGAAGTGTATTTAGAATGTTATAAATTTTTTGTATGACAAGCCACAATGGGTGGACAGTAACAGTTGAATTTTGATGGGAGGAATATGGCTCAAATTTTGAAGAAGCTAGGGGGGTTTGAGGTCTAAGGAAGATGGCAAGGATGTGGGAGAACAAGTTCAAAGGGATATGTTAGGGTATCAAACTTTAATTATGGTTAATTAACAAATGAATTCAAAAGCTAGAAGTGCACCAAAACCTTTTAGATAAAACTTTATACGAGATCATACCTATTTTTTCATTAAATTATAGGTATAAATAATATATAAAGTGTTATAAAAATAGAGTAAAAATATATAAGGAAATATACCAACATTCCCTCCCTTGAAATTCATACAAAAGCTATATTGGCTAGCTCCTCAAGATCTGTCCTTCTATGAAATCTAATAATAACACTCAAATTTGAAAGATTCAATTAAATATTTAATTACTAATCTTGAAGCCTTAATTTGGGTTTGTTGCTATATTTCCAAAAGAGATTTTTACATTCAAAATACCACCTCCAAACTCACACAACCAACTCTAGAAATTCTAAAGAAAAATAAATAAAATAATTTAATATAAATTAACATGCATTTGAACCTTAGTCATTGATCTAGTCATGGGCCTCCTTGCTTGTATTACAACACTTTGTCACGTCCTTATTAGCACAAGATTTTTTTAATGTAAATATATGGATACACTAGGCGGCAATAGCTCCATCACTACAGGAAAACAATTGATTATCGTCGGAGCTTCCGGCGTAAAAAGATACGTCAGAAATTACGGTGTTTGAACCGACAATTTATTCGACGGTAACATAATGGCGGTATTTCCGGCGTATATTACGTCGGTAAATCTCTGACGCATTATCCACCGTTAAAGACGTTGTAATCTGTAAAACCCTTATTTAAACACAACGAATACTTACCGTTGAATTGTTAAACGGAAAAGGCTCTGGTGTCCTATCCGCCAAAAAAGCTACCGGTCAAAACCCTATTTCTCTCTCGAGCCCGTCTGCCTTATCATTTCAATCCTCCCCGTTTCCGTTCGCTCAGCTCGCCTCCGTCACCTTAGTCGAACGCCACCGCTGCCGAGACCGACCCATCACCCAATGGACTTCCACTGAGTTTGCCGACGTTCGCCGCCTCAGTCATCGTTTCCAGCATAATATTTACGTTGAAAGTTTTTTACCGATGCACGAATTATCGTCGTATGGAAATTTGACGAAAATTCGACGGAAACATCCTTTTTCCGTAGAACTTTTTATGTTATCGATGGATTTCATTCGCCAGTAATAACGTGTTTGCCTGTAGTGCATGTAAGCTTCAGTTAGAGTTGAATTTGTTACCCTTGACAAAGTGGAGTGGAAGGTGAATGGATGGCACCTTTTAAGAGTAGAACAATTGATTATTGTTGAGACTTTTGAGATATCATTTTTTTTCTTATATTAAGGGTATGAAGTTGGAGGGGCTTTAAAGAAAACCAAAGTTGGAAAAGCATTAGGACCCAATAATATTCTAATAAAACTGTGGAAATACTTAAGACATCAAAAAATTTCTTGGCTTACTAAACACTTTAATATTATTTTGAAGACTAAAAAGATGTCAGATAAATGAAAAAAGAGTGCATTGATTCCTATTTTTAAGAATAAATGTGATGCTATGCACAAGAGTGTGCAAATTATAGAAGAATTAAATTAATATGTCATAAATTAAAATTATGGAAGAGGGTAATTGAGTATAGGTTAAGATGTGATACTAATGTTTCTCAAAGCCAATTTAGATTCATGTCGAATAGGTTTACAATGGAAGCTATATCTTTGTTGAGATGTCTGATGGAGAAATATAGAAAGAGTAAGGATGATCTACATATGATATTTAGAGAAAGCATACCATAAAGTTCAAAGAAAAGTGTTGTGCAGTAATTGAACCCATCATCTATATATGAGGAACCTCCCAATATTGGAATGAGGTCTAATTGAGTTAATAACTTTGGTACAATCATGCGTGTACTACGTATAAGTTCTCTTTCCTTGTGCATGAAGATTTTATTTTCTTTGATATGGGTGGTGACGCCAAGCATGGTATCACACCAAAGGGTGTTGACATGGAACTCCTTAGAAGTAAGATTTGGTTTAACCTACAAATACCATGGCTCACTCAAATATCAAATATGTGACATATATATTAAGGTCAACATATGCATGGCAAACACAACTTCAGCGAGTGAAAAACACAAAAAGTCTGGTATTTAATCCAATCTTTACAATAAATAATGAAAATATTAATCAATGTTAGGGAACAAACCTTTTGAGGAACAGTATCATCCTGATTAACAAAATATTGTCTGGAAACAAAAGGAAAAAATGATCAATAGTAATTACAGGAGTAACTTATATTGGTTCAAAGAAAGCAAAATTAATTAAATAAAATATGGAGCAGTTTCTCAAATCAGAGGTCTTAACCTTGTGTATGCAAGGAAAAAGGACTTACTTCACCACTGAATATGCCGGATTATCTTGGAGCGGATTTGGGAAAGTCTGCAAAAGCAAACAAGAGATCTGAGAATGTATGAGCAGAAACTTTACCTGCAAATGACCGGTGAATAAACAGGAAAATACAGCGACAAGATAAATGTCTACTTCAAAATTATGAGCAAAAAGAATAAGTAAATATGG
Source organism: Dendrobium huoshanense (assembly GCA_016618105.1). Classification (NCBI taxonomy): domain Eukaryota; kingdom Viridiplantae; phylum Streptophyta; class Magnoliopsida; order Asparagales; family Orchidaceae; genus Dendrobium; species Dendrobium huoshanense. The sequence goes on along the minus strand of CM028348.1, from coordinate 50,892,316 downwards.
CATTAGTAAATTCTGCAAATGTGGATTTAATAAATCTTGAGGTTTCTAATTCCTAGAAGCTATTTCAATGCCAAAAATCATTAAATGGAGAAAAATCCTTAAAAATATATGGTTGCATATAAAAAAATTAGTGGATTTAAGAAAATTGGATTAATTTACGAGGTTATTTGAGTCATTAGGAAAGCTAACTAACATTTAATTAAGATAATTGAAGAGTTTAATTTTATAATTTAGTGTTTAATACTAATTATGCAATACTTTTACTTTATTTAAGCTAATTAAATATAAAAAATGTACTGTTAGCCTAAAAAATTAAAATAAACATTAATTTGGAAGCTAAGCTCCTTTAGATTTATCTAGTTAATTAGAGCTTAATTAGAATAATTAAATATAGAATAGTCCAATTGATTTATATTAATTTATAATATTACTAATTTAGATAAAAAGCTAGAAATTAATTAAAGGTTAAGATTTTAACATTGTTCTTAATTAGGGTGTAAATAGGATGATTAGAACTTAACGTTAATGTGGGTGCTAATTAACTGGAATGAAATCGCAGCTACTGCAACCTGCCTAGGACTGACGGCAATTAATCTATTCAGTAAACAATCGATCCCCAACTCGCCTTTGTAGCCTGACCCATATTGAATTCGCTCAAAGTAAAAAAAAAATACGGGTTTTAGCTGAATCAATCAACCGTAATGTAAAAAAAAAACGAAGATAATTACTTCAGCATTTTTAAAACATCTTGGAATTAAAGAGTCAGATAGAACTCACAGGTAGATCGGGAATGTAATCCGTGAGATGGGGAACATCTTCAAGAACGTAGCCGGAAGGTCCCTCGACAATCTTCTGATCAGGCACTCCCATCTCGCCCATGGATTTGGGAATCGGAAACCAGCAGAGAGTCGTATGTGTAGTATAGCGTCCAAACTCAACTCCTTGGTTAGAAGCAGAGTTTAAACAAAGGAATTTTTCCAAGGTGGGGAAGAAGGGAGAACCGTGCGCTATCTTGAGTTTGAGAAAGCGGGAGCGTCTCTGGTTTTACAATCCCAGGGTTTCTAGTCCGCCGAAAATGACGGAGGAAAAAAAAAAATAAAAAACAATGAATCTTTCAAATTACAATGTAAATATATATATATATTATTTTTAGTAATGTTCATTTTAAAAAATATTCTCTCAATTTCATATTCTTTCCGATCTTCCGCTTCCGCCAGGTATTAAAAACATAGCAAAATCTCTGTTTGGTGGATTTATATATTTTTCATGAAGATTGTTCTACGTTGCTAATTAGTCTGAAATTGAAGAAATTATTATACACAGTCCTGAAAGAATCGTTTTGATATATGAATGTATACTTATGTGCTTGTCTTATACTTAAATTCTTATATATTTTACTCATATGATATCCTATATCTAAATCACATCAAAACACATATATATCTTACTCTAACATAAGAATTTTTATATTTCTATATAATATTTTAATATTTAAATACCATAAAATATATACAGAAAAAAGGTATTTTGTTTGAAAATAATAATATTAATATTTTTATTATTTAAATTAACATAAAAAAATCTAAATATTATGTCTATAAGAGCATAAGAATTTACTGATATCTAATAACTAAAATTCTTAAATTTCTGCTCTGAGAAATAAATAGTCGAACCTAGAAACTACGGAAAGTCTTCAACGAAATTACGAATTATGCCATCTCCAGCTTTCTAGAAAGCCCTGGACTGTCAATTATTCCATGTCTTGTTGTTGTGTATAGCGGATTAGTTTCCAACTCTGTGGGCGGTAGTCGGTAGCGGATATGTTTTTTTTTGTATATTTCTGTATTTAAATATTTAAATAGAATAAGTGGTTGATAAATTTTGAATTTTAAAATTGTTTTTTATTTAATTTTATTTGTTATTAATTTATTATTTAAGTAATACATTAATAATTTTGCTTGTCAATAATTTTTTTTTTTTTTTGTTACTATATAAAATTAAGTTAGTTACAAAACTAAAATAATTTTAGATGAATTGACAGATTATGTTAAATTGAACATAATTTGTGTTTTGTATGAATAAGAACCACTAATGCTTAGTTTAGGGCTCCTAATTATTTCAGTATTATATAATTTGAGAATTGTTTAACGATTAATTATTTTTGTTTGTAAAGTTAAAAATTTTGAGTGAGACATTACCAATAATCTAAGTTAAAAATTATATCTAAATTAATTTTTGATTGACTTGTTAGAATGAAATTTAGATGATAACAAAAATTTTGAGTGAGACAAGTTTTAGTGATGTTATTTAAAGTTTTGTGATATATTTTTTTGTGATCATCTAAATTTCATTATTTTGTCATAAAAATAAAGACAATCTTTCATAAACAAATTTTTCAAGAAGGCTTCAAGTGAATCTCAAACTCTATATAGTCCCCAACTGGACTTCTACTATTTAGACACGATCAAAGTCTCAACCTCAAAAAGACAATAATAGTCTAAAGACATATCAATCTTCACCATCAATTTGGGACACTCGTGACATTCAACCCCTCCTAATTATGGTATAATCTATCCTTGGGGATTAATTAAACCTCTTCATGCACAATTTAACATTATTAAGCAACACTAAGACAAACAATCTCGAATAGATCAAATATCCTTGGTAGAATTATCTTGACATCTTCCACATTGTTAACATTATCGAGCAACTGTTGATGGGCTAATAAAGGGAAGCCTCTCTCTACTTGAAAGAAATAGTCAAAGATTGGGATGTGTTCTTTGTTGGAGTTGTAGAAACAAAAATCTCCTCGATTGCTAATTGGGATTTTTGTAAATTTATGGGTAAGGATTGGGATTTCTTCCTTTACCCTTCTGACATGTTTTATGGTTGTTTAATGGTTATGTGGAGGACTGATATGGCATCATTTTCATTATTGGAAGCTTCTTCTTAGTGTATAACTAGCTAGTTGAAAATTGTCAACAAAGGTACTTGGATTGTCTCTACTGTATATGGGAGTAGAGAAGTATGTTGCAGGAGGATTTATGAAACCTCTTGGGACGGCATTCTAATTTGAATATTCCTACAGTTGTGGGGGGGGGGGGGGGGGGGGGGGTGGAGGGGTGGGACTTCAACTGTATTTTATCTCAGGGAGATAAAAAAGGAGGGAAAAAAATTCAATTTTTCTCTCGGCCCTCAAGAGATGATCTCTCATTCATGAATGAATTTGATTTTCATGAGGTATGGATTATTGGCCAAAAATACACTTGGTGTAATAATAAGAATGGAAGTGCTCGTATTTGGGAAAAACTTGATAGATGTATTTTGAACTCTAAAGCTTTGGAGTTGATTCAGCACACGGCTTATAAACATTTGGCAAGGGTAGCATCAGATCACTGCCTAATTATTCTTAAAATTTTTGATAAATCTTTACGTAAAAGCAGATTGATGAGATTTGAAAACGTTTGGTTTTCTTATCCTGCCTCTATGGCTATTTTACGTAACTCTTGGAACATAGTTAATGATTGTGAGCCAATGGAAAATCTCAACAAGAAATTTTGAAGATCACTACGGGCATTATTTTTTTAGAGCAGATCAAAGCATCGAGACTTATTGGTAGGAGGAATGGCATTTTCATCAAGCATGTGAAGGATTCAAATGGCATCATGTTGGAGGATCAAGAATGGATAAATAATGCCGCGTTTGAGTTCTTTTGCAATAAATGGAGGAGTAGATCTTGTGATCATAATAATTGGCCCAAATAGTTGTACATGTTAAATCAAGAAGATTGTAACTTCCTAAACATGGATTTTACATTTCGGGAAGTTGAAAATGTGATTGAAGGCCTTGGGAGGAACATCTCCCTTGGGTTGGATGGAATTCCTTATTCCTTTTTCAAAGCTTATTGGAAAATCATTGGCAAGGACGTGTGGTTGGCTATATCTCAATTCTTTTCAACAGGTATCATGTGCCCTAAGTGGAAAGAGACGTGGAAGAGATGATGGTAATTCTTATTCAAAAAATTGTTAATCCAGTAGATCCCTCTAACTTCCGTCCGATCAGTTTAGTTTATCAATTTATAAAGTATAGCAAAGGTTTTATTAAATAGAATGCTTAAAGTTTTTCAAAACTTATTTTCGAGAATGAAGCTATTTTTTTAAAAGGTAGAAGCTTGTCTGACCATATCCTACTTGTGCAAGAAGTATTCAATAAATTTAGATTTTCATAATAAAAAAGGGATTGGTAGCAATCAAAATTGATATGGAGCAAGCTTACGATAGTATGGCTTGGCAAACTTTGAAACAAATATTGGAATATTTTGGTTTTCCGAGTCATTTTTCTAATCTACTGATGGAATGTGTTGTCAATCCTAAGTTTTCTATTCTTGTTAATGGCAAAGATTCAAAGTGGATTGAAGCCAAAAGTGATTATGTACTTGTTTTTTCTATGTTCTCAGCTCTGAACCAATGGGTTTAGTAAATATGAAAATTTGGGCATTAAAGTTGCTACGGCATCTCCCAAAATATCACATTTATTTTATGCCGATGACATCATTATTTTCTCTGAAGCTAAGACTTGGGATTTGAAGAAGATTAGAAAGATTGTTTATAATTATTACAAGTGGACTGGGAAAAGTGTTAACTTTCAAAAATCTGTATTTATTTTTGGTAACTCTGTCTCTCGGTCAAAGAAGAAAAATAATTCAAAGTTGTTGAAGTTTAGGGAAGTTAAAAGAGCTGAAGTTTTTGGGTGTTATAATGGCTTTGAGAAGACTTGTTTCATCTTATTTTCTACATATCCTAGAGAATGTTGCGGGCAAACTAAATGGATGGGGTAACAATTTTTTTTCATTAGCCGGTAAAATGATTTTGATCAAATCTGTGATTTTATCAATACCAATTTTTTATGCTTCACATTCTTTGGTGCCAATAAGTATCTTAAAAGAAATTGATAGGATGTGTAGAGACTTCTTATGGAAAAAATTAAGTGATGTTCGTAGTATTCATTATATGGCATGGAAGAAGTTCTGCAAACCTTTGGATCAAGGTGGAAGAGGTATACATTCTACTGTAACTGATGTTGGACCTCTTAGAGCCAAATTTGCATGGAATTTTATCAATAATCCTTATTCGATAAGTATGGTGGACATATTTGACATAATAACAATAGGAAAAACTGCTCGCCAACTTGGAAGATTATCATTAATGGTTATGAATACCTTTAGCCATTGTTACGGTGGAGGCAGTCATCTGGGACTTCAAAGAACACTTTTAAAGATGTGTGGATTTCGGATAGAAGTATTGAAAAATAGCAAACATTTGTAGCTATTGTGGAAGGTGAGTTTCCATCTATTGATAAGTTTATCAAAAATGGGATCTGGAATATAAATGAATTGAACAAGTATTTTGGGTGTAGTTTGGTTGATAACATTTTGAAAATAAAGACTTACAATGAGACATATGAAGATTGTTTGGAATTTTGTAATAAATTATCTGGTAAATTCATTTCTCGAATGGCAGCTGATGTGAACATGGAGCTAAATGATCAAACTAATTATTGGAAATGGATGAAGAAAATTAATCTATCACCTTGTGTAGATTGCTTATGGTGGAGAATTTTAAATAAAACATTACCTACGTTTGATTTGCTATTGCATAGGAAAATATTGGAATGCAACCTTTGTCCAAGAGGATGCATTGATGTAGAAGACAAAGAATATATCACGGTGAACTGTGAAAAATTAATTCCTATCATTAAGTTGCTTAACGATTGGGGATTTCCTATGCCAAATTTTTCATCGTTTACGGATTGTATTTATAAATTGGAACTTCTTTTATCTATTAATCCATTTATTGCTAATCTCTACTACTTAGTGGTATTCTTCTCAGGGAAAAGTAGGAATTGTGTTTAGCATGGCTCCACAGAATTTGGTTTGGGATACATTGCTTCAAATGCTCTCAGCATTACAGCAAATTCATCTAAATTAAATATCTATTCGGATCACTGGGGTGTTAACTAGCGCTTGTTGTTTCAATCTTGGCACCCTCCTCCAATCGGATGGATCAAATTTAATTTTGATACGACTTGGGTGAAGTCTAATGAAGCCGATCTTGATGGCATTTTCAGGGACTCTAAAGGAAGGTTTCTACTTGCTTATGGTATTAAAACAATTCATTGGGATAGTGGATTATTAGAGCTTATGACTTTTAGATCGTTGGAGAAGATCCTTCATGAATGGAAAATAGAAGCTAATGGTAATGTTATTGAAGGTGATAATCTCAATGTCATCAAATATCTTCAAGGATCCTTATATACTATGACTTGAATTTCATATCAATTTAAAATTGCAACTATAAGTCACAAGGCATAGAACTTATGACAGCAACAATAGCTCTATCTAATGTCATTCTCAATCCAACACCATTTTCAATCTCAGCTACCACAAGTTGCTCTCCATTCCCACGTTAAACATAAAAGACTCTTCTTTCATTAAAAAAAAAAATAGTAGAAAGCAAATTTCAGCATTCTTATCCTTTTCAAGGGCAGAGCATAGAACTGTTCTTTGATAAAATCCTTATAAAATTTTAAAGGCAATAACATTCAAAATTAGGAGTTAACTTTTGAATTTAATACAAAATTTCATCAAAACTTTCAAATTCTAATTGAAGCTCCTAAAAACATCCATGCATACAATAATAGATCGATTCCAATATGACTATAAAGCTAAAAAAAAATCATGAAAATAATTAAATAAAATGTAATATTAGATAGGAAAATATACATGATAGAAATTTCTCTCAACAATATTACTCAAATAACTCGTGTGAACTAAAACACAACGAGGAACCTATCATAAGATACAATATTTAATTCTATTCAACACTTTCATAAATAGTACATTCAACAAATGCACACACACATATATATATATATATATATATATATATATATATATATATATATATATATATATATATATATATATATATATATATATATATATATATATATTAAGATGAATCATGGCCGTTAGCAGCTAATGGAAGAGGCTGCATGTCTGCTTCTCCTGGAGAATCACTCTAAAAAACGGAAAAAAAAAAAAATTATTTCCAAATAATAAAATAGCAATTCATCATTCTCGCCATTAAAATACATGATTAGCAAATAAATTTTTATATTTTATGTGCAGCATTTAAATTTTTTAAGTTGAAAAAACTAGTACCAAACATCTCATAAGAAAATAAAAATTTCTAAAGCATAAGAGCAAGAGAGAACAATGGCTTATTGGCCCAAAGATAATAATGTTATGAAAAGTTGATGAAATTGGCAGAATTTCTTATTTTGTTGGATGTAACTACGCATAAACATTCATTTAAAACTTGTTATCTATTTGCAACCAACCAATGATTTGGCTTAACGCAAGTTCGAAGCAATGTTTAAAGTTTTTAGTATAATCTAGAGTTAACAACTCCAAGTAAAAAACACCTCTTAGCAACTACAACATACATCTTTCCTAGTTTTGGTAGGCTAAAAGGTTACTCTAAAGCTTGAAAGAGAGCAAGTTAGACAAAGCTTATTAAGACTACTATGCTATACCAGGTATTGAATTAAAAACTATCCGTGAATCACATCAAATTATACAGAAAATGTTGAGAGAAAAGACTCTTAAGAATAGAGAGAGAATAGAACAAAAATAGATAGAAAAGCTTCGAAATTTTAATATTATAATATTTATAAAATTTTAGGGTTGGGACTTAGATCATCATAGTTAGAAAGAAAATAAAGATAATACAAAATAGTCTTCATTTTTCAGAATATATTTTCCAAGTTATAGCAACTGACTGATTCCTACGGCATGTGCTATGAAACCTTGTGCTCTTTGCTCCTACAGGAGTATCTTAATGCTAACTATCCTAATTGTTCCATAAAGTATAGTTGGGAGGATGATACTGACTATAAAAAAAATTAATTTCTATATAATGTATGTAAATAATTTATTATCCTTCTCTAGGTTCAAACAACTTCACAATAAGTGTTGCAAGAAAAGCCAATAAAGACATTCAAATAATGTAATTGAAAAATATGATAAGTTTATCCAATTATACAAAAAAAAATGACACTTGTTGTTATAAATAATCAGCTCACCAAATCTTTTGCTTCAGGCAGTCGAGTTTGAATGAGTGAAGATGGATTTTTTGAAAGGTCTCGCATGGTTCCCTGTAGGTTTCAGAAGCGAGAAATGGCATAAAATAATTATACTGACACACAAATTATTGCACAGTAGCAATTTATATAACTACCTAATGTAAAATAACCTCGAGTGATGCACATAGAAGTAATAAATAAAAAAACAAACAAAATACCATTATCTTGCAAGATTATTGTAATCAAATATTTTATTTATTTTAAAATAAGGGAAAGTGGATAAAGCATTATGCCGACCTCTCAATTCAAAAAATATAGTTGGGTCCTTCCTCATTAAGTTGAGATGTGATCCACAATTCAAGGCTTGATTCAAGATTTCTTCCACAGTTAAAGGCTTCTCAAATATTCAAAGATTTCTCCACAATTCTCTCACTAATTCAAGAGAGAAATTGAGCTAGAGTAGACAGCACACATTTTTAGATATAAGTATTTTTATTTTGCATTACTATATTTGTAAAGTTAGGAATTGAATCCTTATTTCAAAGGAGTTCTTGGACCTTGTAATTCATGATTTTTAATGCTTGCAATAAAATTCTCAGATTCTCTCCTTGAACAGCTAGGCACCCAACCTAGGCTGAATTCTCTAATGAGGAGATCCCCATCTTCAATTATTTAATCACAATTCTTCATGCTTCTTATTTCTTCCCTCACATAAACCCTAACTCTTAGCCTTTACCTCTCTCCCTACCCACTAAAGCCTACCAAAAAGAGTCAAACTATTTTTATAAGGATGCTGATTCAAACTATTCAAAAATTTCTTTAGTTTATCAAGAACATTATATTCTTTCGCATTTAAAATAAAAATACTCTTAGACATAGTAGGTTTTCATATTAATCTCCTCTAGCTGCTTTTAAGCATACAAGTATTAGACCTCCTAAAGTGAATTACATCTAAATCATATAAACATGATCGATCCAAAATGTAATGTAGCACGTTTAATGGGGCACAAAGCATCTTTGTATCAAAAAAATTATAATTTTATCAGCCCAAACTACTATACGATTGTGGGTGTCATTAAGTTTTTAAAGGCATGCAATAAACAGCAAAATTTAGCCACACTATTTCATAGAATTCACGCTATCTATAATAAGTTTTTAAATTTGTTATCATGATTACATATATTTGAAAAATAGAAGTTTTGAACTAATCAATTCAGTTTTGGATGTGGAAATGATCTCATAAATTTAAAGAAGTTTCAATAAAGGCATTTATAAAATAAGTAATCTCTTCAATAACTATTATCCCCTTCATTAATTTCATTGTCTTTTTCTTCCATGTCAATATGCAAACCTACTGGGCGATTCATTTGCAACGTGGCAAATTTATAACATTTAAATCAGCTTTGGCAAAAATTTTAAAGCCATATGGAAAAACAACATATTTTACTTCAGCGGCTTTGCTAATTATATTGTTACTTCCATTACATGAAGCGGGTGCAATAAATTAATCACGAATGTTTTAACAAAAAGATACATATACAAAATAAGCAATAAAACTCTCTTAAGCATAAAATTTGTTGATGTGATTTGAAAAGAATGCTCAAATGAAAGAATGGCATGTTATCATCTCTTTTGATATTAGATCTTAATACAAATCTAAACTTAGAAAATGATGTTTCAGGATTTTTAATTTTTTCAAAACGTAATATTAACTCACAACATAGTAATCAGCCATGATATGATAAAGGTGTATGCTTTGATTTGAGCAAATTTTCATTTTAACCCAAGCATATGTAGGTTCTCAACTCAATATTTCCCTTTGTTATTCATGTTTATCCGATACATACTCACTTGCCCAGTTAATTTCATTTTTCCAAATCTCACTTGATGTTCATCAAATATCGCTCATCATTCAAAAAAAAAAAAAAAACCCTATAACAATTACTAAATTATAAAAAACCTTAGGGTCCACCTTTATTTTTACTTTCTTAGTTAGGTTATCCTCTCAACATAAATTTCACGTCTATAATTATCATAAACTTTATATCATCTATTCTGATTATTCCTCCTATAGTGAAATTCTTACCTCATAATTGTATTAACATTGATATATATGTTCATAATTATAATTTCATCAACTTCTAGTTCACATGAATGAAGTCATGTAGGTTTTAAAGTTACAATTTGTATTTTACAAATTAGTTTGGTTTCCTTGATAAACTTCTATTTCACATAGATGACATTATTTAGAATAGTTGCGCAGTTGATTGTACTCATTTAGTAATTCAATCAATTGATTTTGCTAATTTAAAATTTTCGTCCCTTTGGTAATCTGTTAATTAATCCTGATATTAAATATGCTACTCCAGTTTATATGTTAATATTGTGTCAAGTTCCATATCAAAATCTCTAATGTAAGGCATCTTAAGGCCAAGAATTTCCTAATATAACTATATGATGCAACATGAATACAAATAAAAAAATCATAATTCGAATACCTCAATTAAAACAACTATCCAATCATTTAGAACAAAAAAAAGGACTAAATGCTAAATTATTATTTTTTTAAATAGAAATTTAGCATGAAAATTTAAGATTAATGAAAGGTAAATGACTAAAAAATTACAATGCAAAAAAAAAAAAATCCAAATTGTACATATTTTGGACCAAACCCAATCAGGCAGATGATAATAAAAATATAGAAAATAACGAGCTTAAGGAAAAAAAAATCACCAAAATAGAAATCCAAACCTAACATGGATACAAGGAGATGATATTACTTTATAGTCACCATCTACACGTTATTAAAAAGATTTGCATCTAAGAAACACAAGTACAAAGAGGAAAAGAAACACTTAGAAGTAATTAGTGAAGTTGAGTTGCATGCATCAATCTCCCCTTATTTATAATAATAATAATAATAATAAAGTATATCAATACAATCTTATCTGAATGAATAATAATCAAGGCATGTCAAATCACAAAAGATTTGTACATTAATAAAACCATAAAATTCAAGATTTGTGGATTAGCAAAATCACACACCCAATTAATTTTAAATTAACATACATGCACGAATCACTCTTAAAAAATAAAATATTATTTTCTTTAAAACGAAAATAGCCCTCAGAGTTATTGTGGAATAGTAAGTGTTTCCACCTCTAACTTTGGCTAACAATTCATGCCTATAACACTATAAAAAATATTTGTTGTAACGCAAACTATAACTTTTTTGATATAATGTAATCATAAGCTCTCTCTTGAAAAATAGGCTCTTGTTGCTTCCAAAACATGTGTTTCAATTGTTTGCAAAAAAAAAAAACTCTGAGAGAAGTGCTATAGCCTAGACCCATGCAAGTTTAAGTAAGAATGATAGTTCTCTATTCAAGCTTTAATTTAGATTCCATAGCAAATTGGATTTATAGAAAGTTTCCCAAACAGCAATTAAGCTTGGCAAATTTTGGTATGTGAGAGCACCTTTTGTAAAATCTTATCTCCTCATAGTTATTATAATTGTTAGGTTTTGTTGAACCTTACACTGAAGTGCGGCAAAAGGAGCGAAACCGATGACTCAAGTGTCGGTTGGTCGGCAAAAGGAGCGAAACCGATGACTCAAGTGTCGGTCGGTGGGTGTGACGTGTCACGTGAAAGGTCAAAAGACCTTCGATTGTCGAATGGATTGCACCATTACGATCATAGCGTCGAATTTGCCTAAGTAGGACTAGCTCACAATCGAATCAGATGAGACTGGTCAAAATCAACGACCAACACCCAAAAATGATGCGCGATGCTGCCCAAACGATGTCCAATCGCAAAGAAGACTTTGCCGTTGCGTTCTAAACGTCCGATTATTCTAAGAACAACTATAACTTCGCTCAACGAAAATCTAGTGAGGAATCGATGTGTATTCTGAGGCAATGACATAGATTTTGAGAAATTGCATGGAAATCGACGTGAAATTCTATGTTATTGATTTATGTTATTTTAATATTAATATTAATATTATTATTATTATTAAGAAATAAAATAAAAATAAAAAAAAATAAAAAATCAAATCGGATCCCTCATCTCATAGTAGCCCGGACGTCCGACCATGAGCTCCTCACGTCGACGATGAGCTTCGCACAACCTCTGCGCGATCTACCCACAATTTATCTACTTTGCCTCATCGTCAAAAAGGAAACAAAGTGAAACTTCCTTCTTCTTCGATTTCACGATCTCACAATCCTGGCTGCTCACGCCTCCCTTTCTAGTTCGAAGACTCCAATCACTTACTCGTGCTCGACATTAAATAGATCTCACACATTCTCCTCGAGTAGCTCATCTCCCATAACTCCCTTCACGACTATTTGCAAGTTGATCCCACCGACTCCCTACCTCATTCAAAGAACTTCGACTCCTTCCTCCGATCTTCCTACCTCAGTCGATCTTACCATTACAGCTCGGCCAATCCTTACAAGCCGAGTGGCCGTTGCTTCTGATCCCTCAATCGAATTTCACCCCGACCTACTCTCACATACGCCACCCAATCCAACTCCAGACAGACTTCCCAAATCCCCAAACTCCAATCCGTGCTTGTCAATCTAGACGTACCTCACTGCCAATGTCGATTCCGCTTCGACGCTTATAGCCTGATCTGCGTGCGAATCAGAGCCGCAACTCCCTCTATACCCTGCTCCTCTTGCTGCTAATAACACGTAAGCCTCCTCATAGCCGACACCTCTACAATTCGAGTCCGAAAAATCCCTTCATCTCCTGCTTCTTACATTTATTCCAGCCTCCCTAAAGTTTTCTCTCTACTCGATTCTGCCTGCAGGCTGTAAACAACCCTATGCCTAACTCCCTCTATCTGAACAACTCACACACTCGACCTCCTACCTATTCGAACTATAGCCCGATTTGACGATCAGCCACGACCAAAGTCATGCCACTCACCTTGATTTTGATTCCACATGCACCTATACCGAGCTGATCTCCTTTGTATCCCTTCGACCCAATCCATTAATGTAAAATCCCACTAATATTTTTGAAATCCTTTGTTTTATTATTATTATTATTAGTAGTAGTTAATTATTATAATAATTATTATTATTAATGATTATTATTATTATTATTATTATTAAAAAAAGAAGAATCGAAAAAGAAGAAAAAATAAAAAAGAAAGAAAAATAGAAAAGAGAGAGAGAGAGAAAGAGAAAGAAAAAGAAAGAAAAGAAAAAAAATACATGTTTACATTTTTTCATCATCGCCGCCCCTTCCCGACATCGTCATCGTCAACCCAAGCAAGGGTATAACCTCAAACACTGTCCTTAGCGATTGCAGCGCGGCGAGCAACCACCTATGCGCACTTTTCTTAGCACAATGAGAGGAAACTCGTCGCGGTTCTTGCAGCAAGGCATATAAGCTTTGTGCATGCTTTTCTTAGCATGCAGGGATAAAAAATGACATACTTGTGTACTTGCATCAATGCCTATGAGAAAAGAATTGTGCATTTTTAAACAGGTACCCCCGAAGACCCATACACGCCTTTTTTGGTGTGGTGGGATTGAGGACTACGGCTGTGGTGTCACCCGACATCGACCATGCACACCATTCTTGAAGTGGTGGGAAGGCTAAGACTCCCAAAATTTTCCTTAAACAGAGGAAATATTGGGATGCTACCTAAATTTAACTAACAAGGGATCTAATTTCAACAGATTGATAAGGAACAAAATTTCCAAAATGAACAACAGGGAATTGGACCCTAAACTTTAAAATGCACAATAAAATTGAAAATGCAAATGCTGAATAACAATTCCAATCATTCAAATGAACAACAGGGGACTTGTGTTAAACAGAACTCCAAGCAATGCTCAACGGTAAATGAGGAGGATATATGCTCTACTTACAAGAAATAATAACAACCTCCTATGGCTGACGCTAAATAAATATATGAACTTTCAACAAGTAGAAGTTGTCAGGTGATAAACACAAAGACCTGATAACCAAGATGTGTGACAGGAGTTTAAAATATATAGTTTACATACAATCAATGTTGCCTGGTCGCAAAGAGGCACGGTAGTCGCCTTGCAGGCAATTTGCAAAAGATAGTAGCATAGTGATTCACCCGCAGTCACATATGAAGAATGCAACATGACTTGAGATGAAGTGAAGATTATAGTGAAGATCACCTGCTTACTACCAACAATTGTTAGCTAGTAAACAAGTGCATTGACCAGCTTATGAGCAGTGATAGTGGATGTAGTAACTTGCCAGCTAACATGTATAGATGATCATACTCCAACATGACACCTACAAGTAGTGATGATATATGTGCTGCAAGTATGACAAATCCCCTGCAAGCATAGGCGGTCGACATGTAACAAATATAACAATATCCCTGACACCAGACCGGAGGGGGCTCGACGAATCCAAGTCGAGGATCCGGTGGCGGTCGTCGAACACCACTCCAAGAACTCCTTGGAACAAGAACCACCACCTAAGAACAATCTTAGGATATAGAAAATTCTCAAGAGAGTAAAACTCTAATTTTATTAATCTCCAAATCTCCTTCTTACAAGCATGGTCTACAAATATATATAAACAAATATCGAAGCATAAAAGGCTACACTCAATAAAAGAAAGCAATATCATATATAGCCGCATACTATCAAATGGACTTAATATAGCCTGAAGTCTAATATGATTGATTAGCTCAGCTCCGGCGTCACTCCCTACGACCAATGACAGCTGTCTTGCAGATGCATGTGGCAATTCCCATGAACACTAAAAGGCATGCAAGCAAATGCAGTAACTCACCAGATAACATATAGGGAGAATTAGTGATGAAAACAGTCCAACTAGTTTCCCACATCAATATGTCAATGCAGTTCAACTAGTTGCCCACATCAATATGCCAATGAACGTACAATATTTTCTTGTAAATGATAATATTTTGTGTTAACACCCACAAGCAGTGGTGATAATAGATATGATGCAGGGATGTTGAGTCCCTATGAACATAGATACGCATGCAACATGATATTTGCAAGCAAGGATTGAAGATCGCAACAATTTCAGAGGACTACAACAGATATAAGCGCCTACGAGTCGTTGTAGAAAACCCTTGCAGTTAACAACTACGCTGAGAAGAAGCACACTAATTTTACAATAGACTTGAAGGTTTTGTTGATCAAGTATAATTAAGTCCTCCAGTTGAAAACTCAAGAGACTCTGATAGTGATAGTTGGGATAAAGGCAACTCAAAGTAATCAGAAATCTCACCAACATGTTACTAGAGGAAGGTCCTAACTGTGGAACTAAGCATGCAATGTTGAATGATTTTGTAGAGTCAAAGAATGATCAGTTGAAAAATCTTGGTAGATGAGTTCTAAATATAGGCTGGATCAAAGCATGCTTAAAAGTTGAATACTCCATTCGCGAAGGAAACTATGAAATCACTCATGATATCCATGGATGATTTAATGGCCCCAAAAGTGGAAGGATTCAAACCATGCAAAAGTCTCCAAAACTTTTCAACCAACTAACTTTCCACTTCAGTGATTTCATTGAACCCTCCTATAAATGCAACTTGGAAAACCTTGCAATTCAAGCTGGAGGCCAAGTTTTAGGCAATTGTGAGTTCCAAAACTTGAGCTCGAGCTTCCTTTCTGCAGCTTCCAGGGAAATTAATTGTCTATTCTATTGAACCTCCAGAGGATGGAAATCCCTTGAAATTTGATAGAGTATTACAGGAGAAGGCTTGAGATTGCTAAGGCATTAGCTCTAAATGTAGAAACAATTGTTCGCTATACATTACTCCCTAATGTTACCGTTGCCAATGATTTGTAAATGTTGTATAAAAATGCAACGCTAAAACATGTCACCAGATCTGCAATACTCACATAAGCGGACATGAGGCGTTAACAAAATCCAAAGTGAAATCCTGCGCACTTGTCAGCAATGGCCACCAGCATAGCTAGCTAAATCTAAAAATGCAAGAAAACACCCTTCTCACGCATTAAAATACACATTGATATGTTTTTCATAATATGCATACATTTGTAGGATGTAGAGGGTTTCATTCAAGCATGTCATTTGACATTGCAATTTTATTTTAAAATAACATCCTGCATGCATTTGTAGGAGGCAGAGAGTTTCATTCAAAAATGTCATTCAATCTTACATTTATATGAAAATATGTCATACATGCGCAGCCGAGTGTCCTCCTGCATGTATTTGCAAGATGCATAGGATTTCATTCAAGTAATATCATGCAATATTCATTATTCAATCTACATGCAAAAAAAAAATTGCATGCTGCAACTACATAGTGTGCAAATGCAAAATACATAGGCCTGTTGCATATCTGATTTCAGAATAAAATTTTGATGATAGCAAATACTTCTGTTTTTCTACGACTGCCTTGCCTACTAACATTTTAGGTCCACAAGATCAAAACTGCAAGTTGAACCAGCTCAAGATTGGGTAGACTAGGTCAGAATCAGTTTGTAAAATTCTTTTCCCTTTCTTGAGTCTATTGTAAACGATGTGGTTCCTGATGCTAAGTAACCTTGCACACATACTTTGGGGAATTTTTCTGTCTGATTTAGAGTTCTCTGTTTTGAAGAAATCATCCAGAACGATCCATATATATCGTCCTGGACGATCAGTTAAAAACAAAAACCCTAATTAGGGCATCCTAGTTAAGGCAGCCGTCATTGAGCACATCATCCTGGACGATATGCTCAAATAAGAAAAAATCAGCCGCCATATCTATTTAGGTATTATTTATTTTTGGACATCATCCTGGACGATGCACACAATTATGCCTAAATTAATCTGATAGTTAAGGAAAGAAATTAAGGCTTGATTGATACGATCACATTGTTGTAGGTGATCGCAGGATCATTTGGGACGATCAGTTCAAAAACCTTAGTTATTCCTGGACGATCACATATCGGACAACGTCTATTCAGGGAGATGTTCTAGACGATTTTCACAGTTTTGTAATAATTGTCCGGGCCGATCGTGAGATCGTCCTGGAAGATCAAGCTATTTTTTCAATCGTCCAGACATCCATTCAGAGCGATGGTCTGTTCGATATTCTGTGATTTGAACTAATCATACAGGATGATATTTAATCGTCCGGGACGATATGAAAAAAAACCTTCTGATCGTCCCAAATTGTCCTGATTGATTGAGCTTAATTTGCACTGATCGTAAAGGACGATATTAATATCGTCCTAGATGATAGAGTCGGCGAGTTGCAATTAACGAGCTATTCTGAAGCTCTTCTATATAAGCTCTCTTGTATCACCCATGAGGGTATCTTTTGTTGCTGCCTTGACCTAAGAATGCCTAGAGGAGAGGGAGAGAGAGGGAGGATCTTGTAAGGGGGAGTTTGTGAGAGAGTTTCTGATGTAGAACTATATGCGTAATTGGAGATTTGCACAAAAAGGATTCCAAGAGCAACTTTAGATTCTTGTTAAAGCGATTAACACAACAATGTAAAACAATTAAGTAGTTATTTCGCTTAGGCTAAACTACACAAGAGACTAAGCTAGATCAAAACACGTAGAAAAATAATAAGACGTTGCATGCGAAGTAGTTTCCA
The DNA here is from genome assembly GCA_016618105.1 of Dendrobium huoshanense. Taxonomy (NCBI): domain Eukaryota; kingdom Viridiplantae; phylum Streptophyta; class Magnoliopsida; order Asparagales; family Orchidaceae; genus Dendrobium; species Dendrobium huoshanense. The sequence continues at coordinate 50,874,576 of CM028348.1, read as the reverse complement.
ACTTAACCCTTGTTTAACAACGAGATCTAAAGCGAAGAAGTAACAAATCCTACGAATGCTAGTGGATGGCATTAAAGGGACACAATCTCTCGCTTTGAACAAATCCTCATGAAGAATTCGGAATTCAAAAGTAAAAGAATCAAGAAAGAAAAGGATCACCTTCACGGAGAGACGTCGTAGAAATCCCCACGTACTTCCCAAGTGTTGATTCCAAAATCTGAAATTGTATTCAGGGCCTTCCTCAAGAAATCTGAAATTTTCTGAATTTCCCCTCAAAATTCTGAGAAGAAATCTAGCCTTCAATGTATGGAAGGGATGGACTAGAGGGGAGCAAGGGGAATACCGTGAATCACAAGCACTTTGCTGGTGGGGAGGAGTGGTGAGAGGGAAGGGAGATTGCGGGTAGCAGAGGAGAGGCCGGCGGGATTGAGGAGTGGGATTTTGATTTCCTGAGACCAAGCTTTGGGTTTAGGAAAGCAATTAGTGAATAGTTATTAGGGGGGTTACGGCAGAGGGAGTTTGAAGAATTGGAAATTATTTCCTAAAATTAGAATGGCTTTTAGGAAATAAATTTGAAAAGGAGTTGATGAGGGAGAGTTATGGGGCCGGCGGCATGCAAGGGTGCTGGGAGGGAAAATTAGAGAATAAGTAAACTTCCTAATTGAGTTTTTTAAGATTGGGAAGAATTGACTTATTCCTCTCTTAATCAAAATTCAAATAGGAGCCCAATAAATGATTTTCCTAAAATAGGATTGGTATATTAGGAAATATTTTGAATTTCAAATATTTGAAGTTTGAATTCAAAATGTATTCCAAAATATATAAAACCAAAATAGGAAACAAAATAAAAGTGGGGATGAGGGTTGTGGTGGTCGGCGGCAAGGGAGAGTCGGCGGCTAAATGGGAGTTGGCCGGTGGTTTTGAGGAATCCGTGGATGGGAGGAGAACCCAGGTGGGGTTCGGGTGGGGGAATGGAGGTGGGGATTTGACAGGGTGGGCCTCGGGTGAGGAGGGGAAGTTGGCCGGCGGTGTAAGCACAAGAAGGTAGGGAAAAGGGAGGAGAAACCAAGAGCCACCGGTGGTGACTGTTGGGTACGACGGGTGGCCTCTCCTAGGCTCCACCAAGCTCTCAAACTCTCTTTCTCTTAAGCCATAACAAAAGCTCCAAGAAGAAGAAATAATGCAGAAAAAAAATCTTTGTCATTCATTCATCAATCCTCAAAATACAAGGAGGCTATATATAGCCCCTTACAATATCATGAAAAATAAAAGACTAAAATACCCTCGAGGGGCTACAAGACTCAATCCCTCAAGCAAGGGTAAAAAGGGAAAAGTGCAGAAATAAAATTACATCAACTAAAACAAACATGCTGAAATCAAAAATACATCGGGTACATCGTGGCCGTAGATCTACGGCCACGTCGACGGTAGACTCTCCAACTGATGTCCCCATCATTCTCCCGGGGTGGGAGAAAACTCGACTCCGTCGAGTAAGCGTCTCTCTCGTAAAGCTCCAAAGCATCCGGGTCTATCCGCTGCAGCTCCTCGCGGTCTATCCACGTGTCCTCCGATTCAGGTTTTCCTCTCCACCTGATCAAATACCTTCTCCTTCCTCCTTCTTTTGTAGAGATAATGTCATCACTCAAAACTGTGTCCACTTTATCAGCCATGGGTAGTTTGGGAATGGTAGGAAGGGGGGGCAAGTTTGGGTTTTCCAATGGTGGGGTTATATCAGGCTGTTGCAAAAATGGGTTGGGTGGATTGAAATCAGGGCCTTCATATGCTACTAGATCCTCAATGTTAAAGGTCGGGTTGATGTTGAACTCCTCGGGGAGGTCTACCACATATGCATTGTCATTAATTTTCCTTAATATTTTGAAAGGCCCAGCACTCTTGGCGTGTAGTTTCTTAACGGTTCCTTGTGGGAACCGTTCCGGACGGATCCGCACCATCACGAAGTCACCTACTTTAAAAGTTTTAAGTCGTCGTTTTAAATCAGCATATAACTTGTAATCTTTGTTGCTCTTTTCAATATTTTGTGCAATTTCCTTATGCAGTTCATGCAGATGTGATGCAAATGCAGATGCAGACTCAGAAATTCTATACCTAGAACTCATAGGAATCAAATCTAAAGGTTGTCTAGGCTTAAACCCGTATACAATCTCAGAAGGACTTAGACCCGTGGTTCGGTTGACAGAATTATTGTACGCGAACTCAGCAGTGGGTAGGATAGTGTCCCAGTCTCTAATATGATCCCCAACCAAAGAACGCAGTAGGTTTCCCAAACTTCTGTTAACTACTTCTGTCTGACCATCCGTCTGTGGGTGAAAAGCAGTGGAAAATTGTAGCTTAGTACCCATCTTCATCCACAGGGTTTTCCAGAAGTAACTTGTGAACTTAACATCTCGATCCGATACAATGGTTTTGGGTAAACCATGCAAGCGGACAACCTCATTAAAATAAAGCTTGGCAATGTTAGAGGCATCAGATGTTTTGGAACAGGGGAGGAAATGAGCCATTTTGGAAAATCGATCTACGACGACGCATATGGCATCATTCCTTCGCAGCGTCTTTGGCAGGCCTAAAATAAAATCCATACTGACGTCCTGCCAAGGACAACTAGGTACAGGTAACGGAGTGTAAAGCCCAGTGTTCTGCTTGCGTTGCTTGGCTAATTGACACGTGTGACACCTAGCAACCAGTCTACCAACATCTCTCTTAAGGCTTGGCCAAAAGAAACGGTACTCAACGGCCTCAATTGTTTTATCTCTCCCAAAATGTCCAGCGAGGCCCCCAGCGTGAAGTTCCCACACAAGAAATTCCCTCAGGGAGGTGCGAGGTATACAAAGCTTTTGAGCTTTGAAAAGGTAACCATCATCCAAGAGGAAATCATCCACGAGGCGGGTGCTGCCCGTGGACAGGGAAGAGTAAATCTCTTTGAAGTCTGGGCACTCAAGATAATCCATTTTCATCTGATCGAAGCCCATGACTTCCACTCTCAACTCAAGAGTAGTCATCATCCGCCGGCTGAGAGCGTCAGCAGCCTTATTCTCGACCCCTGCCTTGTGTCTGAGAGTGTACGTGTACTCCTGAAGAAATTCTACCCATCGGCCATGCCGAGCATTAAGTTTCTTTTGAGAATTAATGTATCTTAAAGCCTCGTGATCCGAAAATATGACGAACTCTTGCGGGAGCAAGTAGTGTCGCCAGTAGCGAAGGGATTGGATCACGGCGTAGAATTCCTTATCGTACGTGGAGTAACGCTGCCTAATTTCATTCAGCTTCTCGCTGAAATATGCTACCGGGTGACCCTCCTAGGAGAGGACTCCTCCAATTCCGACCCCCGAAGCATCGCAGGTCACTTCGAAGACTTTAGAGAAGTCAGGAAGTCTCATCACTGGGGCTTCCACCATTCGTTTCTTAATCTCATCGAATGCTCTGGTAGCAGCCGGGGTCCAATGAAAATCACCCTTCTTAAGACAATCAGTGATAGGAGATACTATGGTGCTGAAATTTCGGATGAATCTCCTATAGAAAGTAGCTAACCCATGGAAGCTGCGAACTTCCCGGATGTTCTGAGGGACGGGCCAGTCAACTATGGCTCTAACCTTCTCGGGGTCGGCAGAAACACCTCGTGCCGATACAATAAAGCCCAAAAAGATGACTTGGTCCACTAGGAAAGTACATTTCTTAGGATTGGCATAAAGCTGTTCTTTCCTCAAGACATCACAAACCTGCCTAAGGTGGTCAAGGTGCTGATCAACAGATTGGCTATAGATAAGTATGTCATCAAAATAGACGACAACAAACTTACCCATAAAGGGGCGCAACACCTGAGTCATAACCCTCATAAAGATGCTAGGGGCATTACTCAGTCCAAAGGGCATAACTAACCATTCATAAAGGCCATCTTTTGTTTTGAAAGCGGTTTTCCACTCATCACCGGGTCGGATCCGGATCTGGTGGTACCCACTCTTAAGGTCAATTTTGGAGAATAAAGTTGCACCCGTCATCATATCGAGCATGTCATCGAGTCTTGGAATAGGGAATCGATATTTGACGGTGATCTTGTTGATAGCACGGCTATCAACACACATTCTCCAAGTTCCGTCCTTCTTAGGTGTGAGAAGGGCCGGTACTGCACAGGGACTAAGACTCTCCTTAATGAAACCTCGCTGCAGTAACTCGTCAACCTGCTTCTTAAGCTCGGCATGTTCCGAGGGGTTCATGCGGTAGTGGGGCAGGTTTGGTAGGGAGGCTCCAGGGACGAAGTCGATAGCATGCTGAATATCTCTAAGCGGTGGTAACTGATCGGGGAGATCATCGGGAAAGACATCAGCATACTGCCCTAAAATAGGTTGTACCTCCTCAGGAATGGGCTCGTCAGATTCAGGGGAAATCTCACGGCCAACTAAGGCAAACAGAGGGGCGCCTTGGGAAACTTCAGTAATTAGAACCTTGGCGGTGACAAGGTTCACCCCTTTTTTGGATTTGGTTGGGTTGGATTTCGTGGTATCCGTAACCCGGGGTTGTGATGGCAAGAGCTTAATCTTTTTGCCCACATTGAACGACCATAAATGTGGACATCGTTATCGTAGATCCAGGGGCGACCTAGCAAAATTTGTCCAACATTCATGGTCAACACATCGCACCAGACATTCTCCTTGTAAGAGGCAAAGGAGATGGGTACGTGGCTTCGTTCCTTCACCTCCAAGGCGTTGGAGTTGACCCACGATACCTTATACGGGTTGGGGTGAGGAACGGCAGACAGACCTAACTGGGATACCATGCTGGAGGAAACAGCATTAATGCAACTACCACTATCCACTATGACTTTACAGTTCTTGTCTTTGATTTTGGTGTAGGTATGGAAAATCGTGGTCCTACGCCAGTCATCAGTGGGTGTCGGGTGTGATAGTGCACATCTCACCACGCAGATGGGAGAGGTATCCGGCTTTTGAAGGCAATTGAGGACCGTAGTGTCGTCCTCCTCCTCGAAGTATTCGCCTTCTTCTTCAACTTGGTGGACCTGATCAACCTCAGGCTCAAGATCGTCCTCAGTTACTTCCTCAACGATCGAAACCTTGTAAGGACTGGAGCACTGTGAAGCGATATGCCCATACCCCTGGCATCGAAAACACTTGGTTCCGGGACTAGGCCGAGGGGCATCCGTGGTAGGAGGCTTACTTCTAGAATCAGATCTAAGTGCAGGTGGACCCGTGGGTGGTCGGGTCGTGCTCCCCGAAGTAGGTCGTGAAACAGGAGGGTGCGAGGTGGAACTACCGGCTGATCTATACGAAGGTCTAGAGTCATGAGATCGACTCGGATGCTGAGAACGGGACTCCTCTAGATCAAGCACTAGGCTGTAGGCGTTCTCCAGAGTAGTGACATTCCGGGCAAAAAGTTCATTGCGTAAGTCTTCTCGCAGTCCGGTACGAAACATCGACAAAATTTGCGCGGGGGTGGTTGAGGTCTCCCCTTTGCAACGAATCAGGTAATCATCGAAGGATGCTATGTAATCCTTAACGGGTTTGCTTCCTTGGGTAAGTCGATTCCATCTGTCAAGGAGTCTAGGGAAGTAAGACGGAGGTAGATACTTCTGTTTAAGCTCACGCTTCATGGACGCCCAATCAGTAATGGGGTACTCGTTGCGGGACTCCCTAAGACTTTCTAAGTTTGACCAGAATTGGCTAGCCCTTCCAACAAGCTTCATCTCCGCGAACCTAACCTTTCTAGCTTCAGAAATATTATACCACTTGAAGAAACTATCCATACCTTTGATCCAATCAAGGAAGAGTTGCGGATCTAAGGTGCCATCGAAAGTGGGTGCTTCTACCTTGATATTCTTCATCAAGTGTATGTCGGGGTCATGGTTGGTGTCGTGTATGTAATGAGGATTTCGATAAGGAGCACGCGGGGGCCCATCATCTTGAAAAGTATCATCCCCATACATGGAAGGTGGCCGAGAAGGTGTGTAGAGGGGTGCTTGGTTCTTACCTCGTTCTAGGTTGTCGAACCTATCAGTTGTCTGTCGCCGAAGTTCCACTAAGTCTGACTGGTTCTCTTTAAGTTGCTGACTAATCGCACCCATTTGACCTACCAACAGGTCTAAAGTCCTGCTAAGTTGTTCCGGGTCCATTTTTAAACACTGTGGGGTACCTAGAAGGTTTTCTAGGAAGTGGACAGCAAAACTACAGCAGGGAAAACACTCTATCGGGACTCTAAATGGTGCTGGAAACTCATGGACAGCAAGCTACAAAGAAGGGTTAACGTCCTAAATGCAAATGCTGAAGTGGGGAAGGGAATGACAGCACTTAGGCACCTAAACAGTGAACCTACAGCACACTATATGTTGCAGGAAATAATGTGGACAGCCACTAAACAAGGTGCAGTGATTCCTAGACAACTAGACGAGTTAATACTAAGAGGGCAGCAAATACATGGCAAAACCAACACGTATTGCTTACTAAATGCATGCAGAATTTTCTGGACAGCAAATGTAAGTGTCGATTAAAATGTTTCTATAGATGTTATGCATGCCAAAATAGTTATGCAAGCCTAATTAATAGCCTAGGATGAATTCTAGCAAAAGTATCGCATGCTAGCCATGCTCTGATACCAAGATGATGTAGAACTATATGCGTAATTGGAGATTTGCACAAAAAGGATTCCAAGAGCAACTTTAGATTCTTGTTAAAGCGATTAACACAACAATGTAAAACAATTAAGTAGTTATTTCGCTTAGGCTAAACTACACAAGAGACTAAGCTAGATCAAAACACGTAGAAAAATAATAAGACGTTGCATGCGAAGTAGTTTCCAACTTAACCCTTGTTTAACAATGAGATCTAAAGCGAAGAAGTAACAAATCCTACGAATGCTAGTGGATGGCATTAAAGGGACACAATCTCTCGCTTTGAACAAATCCTCATGAAGAATTCGGAATTCAAAAGTAAAAGAATCAAGAAAGAAAAGGATCACCTTCACGGAGAGACGTCGTAGAAATCCCCACGTACTTCCCAAGTGTTGATTCCAAAATCTGAAATTGTATTCAGGGCCTTCCTCAAGAAATCTGAAATTTTCTGAATTTCCCCTCAAAATTCTGAGAAGAAATCTAGCCTTCAATGTATGGAAGGGATGGACTAGAGGGGAGCAAGGGGAATACCGTGAATCACAAGCACTTTGCTGGTGGGGAGGAGTGGTGAGAGGGAAGGGAGATTGCGGGTAGCAGAGGAGAGGCCGGCGGGATTGAGGAGTGGGATTTTGATTTCCTGAGACCAAGCTTTGGGTTTAGGAAAGCAATTAGTGAATAGTTATTAGGGGGGTTACGGCAAAGGGAGTTTGAAGAATTGGAAATTATTTCCTAAAATTAGAATGGCTTTTAGGAAATAAATTTGAAAAGGAGTTGATGAGGGAGAGTTATGGGGCCGGCGGCATGCAAGGGTGCTGGGAGGGAAAATTAGAGAATAAGTAAACTTCCTAATTGAGTTTTTTAAGATTGGGAAGAATTGACTTATTCCTCTCTTAATCAAAATTCAAATAGGAGCCCAATAAATGATTTTCCTAAAATAGGATTGGTATATTAGGAAATATTTTGAATTTCAAATATTTGAAGTTTGAATTCAAAATGTATTCCAAAATATATAAAACCAAAATAGGAAACAAAATAAAAGTGGGGATGAGGGTTGTGGTGGTCGGCGGCAAGGGAGAGTCGGCGGCTAAATGGGAGTTGGCCGGTGGTTTTGAGGAATCCGTGGATGGGAGGAGAACCCAGGTGGGGTTCGGGTGGGGGAATGGAGGTGGGGATTTGACAGGGTGGGCCTCGGGTGAGGAGGGGAAGTTGGCCGGCGGTGTAAGCACAAGAAGGTAGGGAAAAGGGAGGAGAAACCAAGAGCCACCGGTGGTGACTGTTGGGTACGACGGGTGGCCTCTCCTAGGCTCCACCAAGCTCTCAAACTCTCTTTCTCTTAAGCCATAACAAAAGCTCCAAGAAGAAGAAATAATGCAGAAAAAAAATCTTTGTCATTCATTCATCAATCCTCAAAATACAAGAAGGAGGCTATATATAGCCCCTTACAATATCATGAAAAATAAAAGACTAAAATACCCTCGAGGGGCTACAAGACTCAATCCCTCAAGCAAGGGTAAAAAGGGAAAAGTGCAGAAATAAAATTACATCAACTAAAACAAACATGCTGAAATCAAAAATACATCGGGTACATCGTGGCCGTAGATCTACGGCCACGTCGACGGTAGACTCTCCAACTGATGTCCCCATCAGTTTCACAAAAGTTGCTCCACGCTTTGATCCACATCTTCTTCTTCCATCATAGTCCCTTGTCCTTAGAGGGTTGAGAGAGGTTCAGTTCAGCAATCGATCAAGGTTCTCTGCCTGTTTCAGGAGGAAGCAAAAGGAGTTGGGTTCTCTGACTCACCGGTGTCGGTGGAAAGGAATTTTGTAAACGCTTCTCCGCCTTGATGTGGGAGCAAAAAGTGAGTCATTGAGTTTTAGTGCAATACTCAGAGGGCGCCTCCGGGGAGTGAACGTAGGTCGTGTTGACCGAACCGCTATAAATCTTTGTGTTCTTTACTACTGTTTCTTCCGCATTTAATTTCCACACTTTGATTATCGTTGTGGTGAATTTTGGTTTAAGTTTTGTGTTTTAATTGCTTGAAAATTTTTAAAATACCAATTCACCTCCCTTCTTAGTTAGCGTCGGGCTAGTTCATAAGGGCTTAACATCCCTAACAAACTTTCAAGTGGTATTAGAGCAATTAAAACATTCTTCTAGTTGTGAGTATATCTTCTATATATTAGAGAAGAAAAACTCACTCTCTAATATAGGGAAGAACAAGCCAAAAAACATAATAAAAAATTATATGAGAAGTGCAACGACAAGATAATGAGAAATTTTGAAGTAACATAAAGACTTTGATCATTATAAATATAAGTTAGATTACTGTAGCAAGGTAGAAAAGATCTCCTTTTCTTATCCAATTGGTTTTTCTGAATGAGGTCTTTTGATTTCAAAAGACATTTTTGCCCTGAGAGAAGTCTGAGCTAAGAGTTAACATGATCGGATACTTTACCACTTTTTCGGATTTTTGACGTTGTTAACTTATTGAGGTACAAGTCTTTAAAATCAATCACATGGAGATTATGTCATATTCATGCCTTTAAAAAAAAACCTTTGTTGTTCATTTTTGTCTTTTTCGTATCTTATTTTTATCGTTTTCAGTTGATTTTAATATTTTTTGGCATTGTCTGATCATCTCCATCCATCCTCTGTTTTAAACTTTTTCTCACATCGTCTTGGACGATATTCCTATCGTCCTGGACGATCGATTTAATTCACTTCTAAAATTCCATCTGCTGGTTGTTCTGACCTTTCTGCTCTTTATCGTCCTGGACGATGCATTATCGTCCTGGACGATTTGATCGTCTTCTGCTTCAATCATCTTTGATCGTCCTGGACGATTCTCTTTCGTCCTGGACGATGCTTTTACTCTTTGCTCATTTATTGGTAATTGTCCCGTACGATCTACCTGTTCGTCCTAGACGATACACGTGGAAATACATTTAAAAGCTTTAAATTCGACCGGTACGATCCATTATTGTTGATCGTCCCGGACTATTCACCTGTTTGTCCTAGACGATCCACGTGGCAGTGCGTTTAAACGTTTTAAATTCGGCCGGTACGATCCATTATTATTCATCGTCCTGGATGATCCACCTAATTATCCTGTACGATATTCTTTTCAACGATGATCATCCAGATTGTCGCATCGAGACGATCGCCTGTGTCTTATCGTCCCGGACAATATGACCGCCTTTTTTACCAATCGTCCAGCCGCAATTATTGCACCGGATCGTCCTGGACGATTTTGCGATCGTCCTGGACAATCCGACTGTTTTTTTATGAGGCTTGCGCCTCAACTTGATTGAGGCCCGTCTTGAGGCCCGCCTCACCTCATTGGCATGAGGCTTACGCCACACGCTATATATATTAAAACTTATATAAATCTTGAAGCAAATGCCCGACATTGGACTCTGTAGGAGGGGAAGAAGGGGAGAGAGCAGCTCATCATAATGATGATTCAAATGAAGAACCCCTTAGTGATGACAGTGTTGATGATTTATGAGTTCTTATGTGATATGTCATTGCTATTTGTTTTTTAAAATTGGAATTATATGTTAATGAAAAGAATCATGGGATTTGGGAAAGATAGAATTTTGAGTTGAATTATATTTCATGTTGTCTTATTACTGGGATATTTTGATTTCACTTCATATCTTATGCTTTTTTATGTTTTATATTATTCACTCATTAGTATATAAAGAATTTATCATTTTATGTTTACGCAATCTTTTAATTTTGAGGCTTACGCCTCGCCTCACAAATGAAAAACGCCTCAATACCCGAATACGCAATTTTAAACATTGCTTGAGTCTATTATAAACGATGTGGTTCCTGATGTAAAGTAACCTTGCACACACACACACTTGGGGGACTTTTTCTGTCTGATTTAGAGTTCTCAGTTTTGAGGACATCGTCCAGGATGATCCATATATTGTCCTAGGCGATCAGTTAAAAACAGAAACCCTAATTAAGGCATCATAGTTAAGGCAGCCGTTATTAAGCATATCGTCCTAGACGATATTTGTATCGTCCGGAACGATATACTCAAATCAGAAAAGAATCAGCTGCCAGATCTATTTAGGTATTATTTATTTTTGGATATCGTCCTGGGCGATGCACACAATTATACCTAAATTAATCTGGTAGTTAGGGAAAGAAATTAAGGCTTGATTGATACGATCACATCGTCCTGGACAATCGCAGGATCGTCCGGGACAATCAGTTCAAAAATTTTAGTTGTTCCTGGACGATCACATATCAAACAACATCTATTCAGGGCGATGTTCTAGACGATTTTCACGGTTTTGTACTAATCATCCGGGCCGATTGTGAGATCGTCCTGGACGATCAAGCTATTTTTTCAATCGTCCAGACATCCATTCAAAGCGACGGTATGGCCGATATTCTATGATTTGAACTAATCGTACAGGACGATATTTAATCGTCCGGGACGATATGAACAAAAACCTTCTAATCGTCCCAAATCGTCCTGGCTGATTGAGCTTAATTGCACTGATCGTACAGGACGATATTAAGGACGATAAAGTCGGCAAGTTGCAATTAATGAGTTATTACGAAGCTCTTCTATATAAGCACTCTTATATCACCCATGAGGGCATCTTTTGCTGTTGTCTTGACCTGATAAAGCCTAGAGGAGAGGGAGAGAGAAAGAGAGATAGAATCTTGTGAGTGGGAGTTTGTGAGAGGGTTTCATAATGGTTGCTCCAAGCTTTGATCCAAATCTTCTTCTTCCATCATAGTCCCTTGTCCTTGGAGGGTTGAGAGAGATTCACTTCAGCAATCGATCAAGGTTCTCTGTCTGCTTCATGAGGAAGCAAAAGGAGTTAGATTCTCTGCCTCACCGGTGTCAGTGGAAAGGAGTTTTGTAAAGGCTTCTCTGCCTTGCTGTGGAAGCAAAAGGAGAGTCACTGAGTTTTAGTGCAATACTCGGAGGGCGCCTCCGGGGAGTGAACGTAGGTCGTGTTGACCGAACCACTATAAATCTTTGTGTTCTTTACTACTGTTTCTTCCGTATTTAATTTCCGTACTTTGATTATCATCGTGGTGAATTTTGGTTTGAGTTTTGTGTTTTAATTGCTTGAAAATTTTTAAAATACCAATTCACTCCCCCTTTTACTTAGCCTCGGGCTAGTTCATAAGAGCTTAATATCCCTAACGAACTTTCAAGGCCAATATACATGATACATGCAGATGCATCGCATGCATCTACTGCATACGTATAACAATCATATAAATGTATCATGCAAAATACATGTAACAGCAAATACCTATATGGGACCCGACGAGCGTGTTGTAGGTTCACACATGACGTATGAGGATGTTGCACGGGTCAAAAAAATAAACTTAAGTTCAACCCCGATCTTCCTATGAGAGCAAATAGGAGTCGACACGGCTCGAACTAATGAATAAATATAAGGTTGCGACATTGACCAAGATATTTGTTTTATACACCCATATTATACGTTCAAGGTCTATTAGAAGAAAATTAACTAACAAAGGCATAAAGCCTATCACGAACCTGATCCTTTGTCGACAGGTAGACAGAGTCGAAAAGGTTCAACCGAGAAGATAAAATTAGACATAAAAACTCCAATGATGACCGTGTTGATAGAAAATCTCAATTAAAAGAGACCTTAAATATTTGAAAATGTCTCACAAATTCCAATAAAATATACTTAATGATGTCAATATCTAAATTTGAAATAAATCATCAAGATACTTAAAGAAAAAATATACATCCACCATCCGCAATAGTTTACCGATGTAGACAAATCTGAAAATCACTTTACCTCACAAAGAGCAAATGTTTGGTCATGAATATTACTACTATTCATTCTCAATCTGTTTCAGGCCAATAGGGACGTGACACATGACCCTAATCAGTGATTTTGTAGTCAAATGGCACCACAAGTAAACAATTATGATCGGGATCCTCTAACCAGGTGATTTTTTTACTAAATGACACCATTAAATTACGATCATGATCAGAGCACGTATGTTCATCAATGGCGTTGAATCAATAAGATATGACCGATAGATCACAAAGCTCTCTGTTAGTTAAGGTGGATTCAAATTTGTCCCATTAGATAAATATTTACCCCAAATCTATAAGATTCCCTTGGATGAATCAACCCATGACTGTCGATAAGGATCATTCTGTTACGTTGGGTCAACTACCTCCTCTGGCTAAGAAGACCAGGGATGAAGTTGGCCCGGGATGACGAAACCATGGGATCTTGATTGGATCTATCATCACTCCCCACACCATCCGCTTTAAGTACAATGTGGTAAATTTCTAATTTTAAATATTAAATTTTCAAATACCAAAATAAGCTGCTACTATACGCAAGATACTATGTATTTGTTTGATGACTAGTCTTAATTGAAAGTTCTCTCTCGTTATCAGGAGTAGGGGCATACGTCTATAGGAAGCCTAAACTCAGATCATAAAGTCCTCACAAAATGAGGACGAAATCTCTGGGTAGTATCTTATTTAAAACTCAATCTGCCTTCAAAAAATTTTCCCTGAAACCTACTTATTAAAACTCTCCTCAACAACCATAAAGAAAAAAAAACAAAGGGGGCAGCAGAGAGGTCAGGAGAAGAAGTGATGGAACAAGCTCGTAAGCTTTTCCAACAAAACCGGCAGGTTTTCCATTCCAAAAATCACTTTTTTTTGCTCTGACACCAAATTGATGTAATCAAAAATTTGGGAGAGAGCCCCAAATTTTTTATCACAAAAATGATACTCTTTCTAGGATCTAGAAGAGTACAAGAACTCACAAAAACTAGACAAATTAGACAAAAATAAATTTTTTATATCATATAAAGACTTACAAACTTTGACTCTTAGAAACGACACAAAAAAGACTTATAAAAGAAATCTAAACTTGCTTTCATTCGTCGAGAAGAAATATATAGATGGAATGGCACTTGCGGAGAGACGAAAGAGGTTAGAATCACGAGAAGAAAGGTGGAGAAGCTCAAGAAGCAAGGTGGAGAAGCTCGCAAACCTTCCAAAGAAGTAGAAGAAGAAGAAGTGGACAAAGTTCTTAAGCTTTTCCAAAAACCCTCAGGTTTTCCATTCCAAAAATCACATTATTTTACTCTCTAAAATAGCCACAAACCATCTCTATTTATAGGCATGAGAAGGAAAACAAACAGCCCCAAAACATTAATTAAAAGCTAATTAAATGAGAGAAATGAAAAGCCAACAACCACTTCATTGTTTCCCACCCAAATCTACACAGGAAACAAAGCATCAAAGTCACGGAAAAGCCCCCAACAGCCATGAGAAAACAGCCCAGGCGGAACCCGAAGAGGCAGCCGTGGGAACCAAGGGGCCAAGGCATGGGAAGTCTTCCAAGCACAAGAAACCAGCAGCCAATCTTGAAAATCCAAGGGACAAGGCACGGAAAACGGCAAGCACAAGGAAATGAAAAGAAAAAGGGGGGAGGGTAAAAGGAAAAGACAAGTCCAAAGAAATAATGAGCTAATTTTTAGTTCAATAAATGAACTAAAAATAGCTCATAATGAGCTAGCCTCCCACTTGACATTAATGAGCTAGATAAGTCAAAAATCAAATTTTAGGATTTGATTCGACCCCCCCCCCCCCCCCCCCCCTTTGCCCACATCAGTTTGGGGAAAGGCATGGGTATGGAGGGCAGGAGCAAAGGGGTGGTGATTGGGAATGTAGGGAAGGAAATTATGGCCGCCGAGTTGCTGATTTTAAAGGAAAGAGAAGAGAATTCGAAGGAGGCCATGGGCATGAAAGGGGAAAGGAAGATCGGGAGACTTGGGGAGGGCCAAATACTCAGGAAAGGGGAACCTATGGAGAAATAAGGGGAAACGAGGGAGATTAAAAGGTGAGGAAGCTGAAGATGCCCATTTTTTAGGGGGAGGATGCAAATGGGTGGATCTATAAGATAGAAATGTACTTCACCGTCAATAGGTTGACGGAGGAGGAGAAGTTGACAGCATCCAGCCTATGTTTGGAGGGGAAGCCGCTGTCATGGTACCAGTGGAGAGACCATAAGAGACCCCTACGGAGCTGTGGACAAATAACTGTGAGAATTTTGGCTTAATTAATTAACTGTATGCTTGATTATATTTTGATTATTGGTTCTTGTGAGAATTTTCTTCTTGGTGTCTTGGGCCTTAGCTTTGTCTAAGGATTGGGAGAGAATGATCCTCCTCTCGAATAGAAGATCAGTTGTATCTTGTTTCTCTTTGTTCCGTTGATTTTTTCTATAAAACTACTATCTTTGGTGTGATTCCCCGTCAAATTTTGTGAGTTTATTCGCTGATTTCATCTCTATTGATAGAAATACTTGAGATCTACAAGTATCTCCTATCATTTATATAGTCAGTCAGTACTTCTACCAAATATGAATATGGAAATATATAGATATTATGAATTTTGGTTCACAAAGCACTTTTAAAGATATGATCATGATGAAGTAAAAGAAAGTCTACAAAGTTTGCTCAATAAATAACAAGTTATTAAATTGGACAAATACCTTATTTGCCCACACAAGTCCACATGCATTGCACAAGGTTCTTGGTCCATTGGGTCCACGCCGCATCATTGGTGTAGACTTGGCACTAATGCCACAATGATGGCATCTAAATAACAAAAACTAAGAGTTAACAAACATATAAATCATGCTAAAATAGTAAAAAACAAGCTAAAAAAATGGAAAAGTAAAAGGAAAAAAAATACCGAATGCAGCCAAAAAGACAGATCATGAAACAAAAGTGAGAATGTTTCAATAAATATAAATGCTATAAACTCCTAAAAAACCTAAAGTTAAACTCAAGCCACGTCAACTTTTAATTCCGTGATCCAATAAAAACAATTTCTAAAGAAAAATATATGAAACTCCCTATTTTCATTGATCCACCTAAAAAAGTGGACAACTCAAAGAATTTTTGTATGGGTTTTTGGGGATTGTAGCAATACTCCTAACTAAATGATACATAGCTAAAAAAACCTGACGAAAAATGCATATTGTGTCCCTACAAAATTCACCAGGCTTTATTAGTGTATATGCAAATGCAAAGATAAATGCTAATACTAAAGAGCCTCAACCACTCATATTAGAAATCAAAGAGCAATCCTCCCAAAAAGTTGAAAATTGCCAAAAACTAACATATAAATTGATATAATAACGAAACAGAAGATTATCAATAGACAAGCAAATTGATATGCTTATAAAGAATTTTTCTTTCATGAACTTTATTTTGCTAATACAAAGACTACAGAAAAGAATTACTCTACTGCTGATGGAGGCTGTTTTTCTATTATGTCCCAGTGCTGGTTAGGCCAATTGATAACATCAGATGTTACAACTTCGGTCTTTGACTTCGATGACACGAACTGGCCCCTACTACGCTGCATCCTGTGATAAGATAGATAATATATAATCTAATAATGCGAAATACAATAACTCTTAAACTGCAAGAAAATGAAACGCTAATAATGAAAATTTTCATCACTAAAGTTTAATAAAAACAACATAACCATATTGCTCAAGTTTAGTATCACCACATTCACAGGTGTGATTGAATAAAAACATCGCGACTAGCACGCAACTGCTAGAAAATAAAGATTCACATACCACCTTTATCTCTACAGAGCTGACAAATGAAATCCAAATATACAATATTAAGGATGATAAATTCAAGTATAAAGATAACTCCTCTTCCTGATTAAAGACTTAAAGGCTGAAATCCTATAACCTTTGACCAGGATTGGGTTTCAGTAGTAGGATGTTCTATAAGAATTATAAAAGGTGGTGGCTAAAGATTACATATCAAAAATAATTTTCTACGAGATAATTTATTCACCGTTACCTAAAAACAAGACCTACTAATGAAATAACTACCAGGCAAATGTTTAAACCACTCTCCGAGGGAAGATATCACATTGTAAACTATTTCTTCTTTCATGCAACAATCCAAGATTTCCACCATCACAACCATTTTTCATGATCTCTTTATTGAACTAGTCAAAAGAACCTCTTTACACCCAAGGGAGTTCAGCTGACAAGAATTTCATAAGTTTCGTGATGGTGAACTTCCAAGGAGTCTTAAAATAACAGAAAGACAATCAGTGGCTTTTCCGCATATAAACGTAAACAAGCAGTTACTGAACAGTAACAGAAGTAAATTTTAATTTATAAAATTTTTTAAGGAAATTCAAACACTTAAAACCACCAGTGCAAATTAAAGTACGAGTTAAAAAATAAATAAATAAAACAGTAATATGTACTAGAAGGGCTAGTTTGTTTCATTTTAAGTGTCCAAAAGCAATTGGATCACAATTTAAGAAAATAAGCTCAAGTGTTTGTTTGGATGAAAAGGATAAAAGTTAAGTTCTCATTTTAAACAAAGTTCACAGGAAGTGAGTTCATACAAAACAAACTAATATTACTACAATTCACTTCAATGCAACGTATTTTAAAGCCACCTATAAGATTAATATTTCAGTGGATAGTATGCAAGAGGATATTCCAGAATTGGCTTTACATAAGAAGGAAATATTCAGGAGTTCCAATACTCTCTAACATCCAATCTCTTATTTTTCTCTTTAAACATAACTAGCATCAATCTTAAACGCACCAAAATTGATCTTTCTGGTTCTTTCCTCACCATGCACTGCTCTTTGTTTATAGCCTTTTCGGATGTTAATTCTAGCTTAGTTAAATTCTTGAATAGTCTACAACGCAAGGTTCATCCCACCAGATTATCTTAAGCTGTTTTACACTCATTTGGTTCCCAAACTAACTGCATACCATCATGCAATTAAGCATCCCAGCTGTGGGAGTGGCATCAAAATCCACCATGTTTTAAAAAAAAAAACTGGTTTTGTTGGGCTTGATTCAAACTTTCCAAATTGGACAGCACAACATGCTAGGATAATTACATGGTCCAATAAGCATGGTAATCAATGGTAATTGGAGGCTAAATCCTATTCTATTATAGTACTATTCTCAAAATAATCTCACCGCAACCTTAATTTACTGCTTTACTTCGCTTACAGTCACTAAATTTTTGTTATTAGAAATCTCCAACCGCTGAAGCTTCTTTTTATCCTCTCTTTATTAAAAAGCCACAAACTAAAGTTTGCAAGAGGTGCAAGCATTAATATATGACGTAAGATCAGTGATTCAGTTATTGATCAAAGAAAAAAATCCTCTCCTACTATTTTACACTTTTCAAATGAGATGTCATGAATAATTCCTTAAAGTAACATCATATAGGTATTAATTATATACTCACATATAGTCTTATAAGTGTTTAGCCGGTAGTCGGCAAATCATGACAGACGAATTTTCCCTCAAAAGGGGCTCATAGGTGGAACTTGCCTAGATCCTGCAGGTGAACTCGCCTGCAATGACCAATAGGCATCACTCACCTAGTCCTCCATAGAGTTCACCCTACAAAGGGCAGATTGAGGATTCCGCTCTAGAACTTGTAGTTTAGCACTCACCACCTTCCTGGACATATTTCAGCCACCCGCTCTCTTCCAAGGCGATGGTTCTCATCAAACTCAGCTACATCAAGGCATTTATCTACAAACCCTCATTTCAACACTCCTCAACCGTCCAAGCCAAAGCTATCTCTTCCCATGATAATATCTCACTCAATCTACTCTTCTCAGGGTAACCGCAGAGCTACCACACAAGTCGCCGGACACGTCAACGAACTTGCTAGTCATTAGCCCCTATTTTTCTTAGTATTTTCCAACATACTCTCCCTCATATACTCGACATCATAGAGCTCATCTAGAGACAACTCGCCAAAGCCTTTCGACCGTGCTCTCCTTTATTCGGTTAGGAGGTGAAGTATTTCTAGGATAGTGTGTAGCATTGTATTGGTGTTCTGTGTAGTGTTGTACCTTTGATTTTTCTTGTGTAGCCTTTCATGCAGCCCTTAATATCCTATAAATAAGAGATGATGAGGAACAATTGGAAGGACTTTTTAAGACTGAATAGTGGATACTCTGTTAATTTTAAGACTCATATTCACTAGAGTCTCTCTCTCTCTCTCTCTCTCTCTCTCTCTCTATCTCTATCTCTATCTCTATCTCTATCCCTCCCTCTCTCTTAGGTTTTTGGGTCACTAACCCATTCCCTGTTTCGACAAAGCTAGTAAGGTCATGCATCCTCCATAGACAAATTTGAATCCAACACTATTGACATTTTAAAATAGAACAGTGAATCAATCTAGCTGATAGCAATTGATTTTACTATCATGAAAACCATAAAATTGCAAAATTTTGTTTTAATTCATCAAAATCATTTATAGAATCAATATCTCAATGTAAATTTCAAATGCAAATCATATCCACATTTGCTAATACTAAATTAACTCTAGAACCATAAAGATATTCATGGAGATTGTGTCAAACTTTTAACTGAATAAAGTTGTTTTCCACCAAGATATCAGTTAATATAAGCAATTAGATGTTCATTAAACAAATTTTTTATTTTATATTGATATAATATCATTAATTTATTGTACTAAGAAAATTTGTTATTTAATCACAAAATTGAGAAAAAGCATGCGACCAACACCAACTTAAATACATTGCAAAGTAAAAACCAAAATGCTCCTATCAAAATAACCACAAGCTTTCATAGAATGCATAAAAGCAAGTGCTAAATTGGGCATAACAAATACAACTAAGTACAAAACCAAAAAAGAAAAACAAGTTATCTGAAAAAATTTAGACACCAATATTCAATTAAAATTTCTCAAAAAAAAAAAAAAACAAGTAGGATGCCAGATATATCAACCTCTTGTTTAAAATTGCACAATATGAGGTGCAACTCATACAATTTAGGCGAAATACACCTCGAGGCATAACTCGAGCTTGTTTTGTGAGGTGTACACCTCAGTTTGGCTGAGGCATGTCTATATATATATATATATATATATATATATATATATATATATATATATATATATATATATATATATATATATATATATATATATATATATATATATATATATATATATATATATATATATATATATATATATATATATATGGTTAAATCTTACCTAAATCTTAGACTAATGCCTCGAACAAATCAAGCCACAACAACTTCCTCTCGACTACCTTGACCTCCAACCTACCGCCCCGTCGTAGCCATACCATTTCATCTTGGGAGGCATTGGACTACATAGGTGATGAGGTAGGTGAGAGAGCAATTCATTACAATGATAATTCAAATGAAAACCCCCTTAATGATGACAGTGCATATGACTTATGAGTTACTGTCATACTATTTCAGCATTCTTTAAGAATTAAATGTGGATAAGTACGAAACTAAAATAGAAGAAATTTAGAGTTAAACTTAATGTTATATAATATTTTATATAATTCCTAAATTTCATGTTGTTTACGCTTGTGATGTTTGAATTTCAATCCCATTTCACGCAATTTATCAATTGTCAATTTATGTCTAGTACAAATTTTGTTTCATATGTATGTTAATTTGTTACTTCATAGTTTAATAAAAATTTAATATGTCATATTTTAACATATTATTAGGTTATTATAAAAAAAAATTACTTTTAAAATTTATTTTCACTTTCGGAGATTTTGAATTTTAGGGCTTACGCATCAAAATGCCTTTATGCTTACACCTCGTCTCACGAATGGAAAACGCCTCAATAGCCAATCGCACAATTTTAAACCTTGTATTAACCAATTTGCATATAGCAATAAGTAAATATCCAATAGTCCTTCACACCAACATATTCTAAATGTTGCCATCAATGAATTAATTGCTACATACATCATAAAAGAAAATCAATATTAAAATCATGTCCCAAGAAAATTTATCCAAATTTCCACTGTTAGGTCACAGAAGAAAAAAGTACTCCCTTGAACAAGAGAATGATAAAGCTGTCACTAGAAACACCCATCATGACGAACCCCACATAATCTTTCTCCTCCCTGATATGCCATAAATCTAGTTAGAAACCACTTAGCAGAGCAGTACCCTTAATAAAAATAACAGAACAATTTCTAACCATATAGTCATTTACAGGATACAGTTTATTAGGCTTGGTACTAAACCAAAGATTAAATACAAGTGAACAATATTCATCAAATGAAGATCATCATAGACGAACAAAAGCTTAATAAACCACGTCTCCTATAGAACCTAATAACAAATCCTTCCCAAGGCAAAGCCAAAAAAGTATAGTTTTCACAAGACCAAGGCACATATGGCATTCAAACTACTATAAACAAAATAAAAAAAGCATAACTACTTTCAAAGGTATTATTTCATGTATTTTTGTGCATGCGCATGTGTCTTACATAAATATGCCTTCAAAGTTTCAAGCCATGTGATTCCGAACTTTCTGATTAGCATTCCAAAAAAAAAGAAATTGCAAGGATTATTATCACTGTTTTTTCCTACTTGCAAATCTTAGGTAATTCATTGCAATCATTTCTTCATTTCTTGATTTCTTGTTAACATATGATGAGCAGTTATGCTCACCAATGCTAAACTTTTGATCTCACCTCACTGTCTTCAACCTTCCTAAAATTTTGTCATTTTTCTCTGAGTTTTGGGAGGTCCTTTTTCTATCGTCGAGAAGCCATCGTATTTTCCCCAATTCTTCATCTTCCTCTAAATCTTGTTTCTTTGCCCAAATATCTTTATTGTCTATTGTTTGACTTCCAAGATTGTAGTGTGATAATAACTTACTAAAACATGAAAATTTTAATTGTCTTAATATTCATCTTATATATTTATTTATTCATATGTAAGATATTGAAATTTTGTTCTTTTCTCTTTCTAATTATTACAAGATTTGTCATTTCATATATTTCCAAAAAAAAGAATGCAATTTGTTTGAGTCAAATGATTAAATAAAATTATTATAATGTCCTTTTCCGAATAACAATTCTTAACAAAGCATGAAATTTATTCTAAATAAAAATTAATATTTAAAAAAACGTACATGAAGTATAGCCTCAATTCCTATCGACATTCAAGTTTTCTTTTTGTTCATTTAAGCTAAACACAAATTACTAAGTCAAATACTACAAACATATTTCCCTTTGTTATAAATTTTTGCATTTAAGATTGAATTATGGGCATTACTAATTATTGGCTTGAATTTAAATCTGTTTTCACTTTTCAACTTTTTCTTGTTATAAGAAACTTTGGCTATGATCTTTCTCAATTGAATTATAAGATTCAATGAATGGTAACTGATGTTTTTAAATAAACGTGAATGTTGAATAGCTAAAATCATTAAACTGTAAACCCACGAGTTGTTTAATAATATATAAAGCATTCTAACAATAAAACCCACAAGTTGCTTTTAAACGTAGTAGTAATATATTATAGGTATGAATATTTAAGTTACAAAAAAATTCTTGTGATTTTCTATGCCATATTTATTCAAAAATTGGTTCCTTAGTTTACAAGTTGAGCATCCCACTTCTCAGCTTTCATCTACAATGATTTAGGCCTTAAAGCTTTAATAACACCATTCTAAAGCATACTTTTGGAGTTACCATGGCATTAGCATTAGGCCCTATTCAACTATGGAGAACTTAACCATTTACCAGGCCACAATTCTACATAGTTGAATCAGCAGGGAAGCAATCGTAAGTCTTCTTAGTACTCCAAGGCAATTTGTAAGGCTTCTTAGTACTCCAATATGTAAAGAGAACAAAGTGGTGTTCAATTCTAACTTTACATACTACATTGGCTATCAAATTTTCTAAATGACAAAAAATTGAAAAAAGGGTTTCTTGTCAACAAGGCCGAATATGCAGCTTGGAATGCTCTTAAATCAATACGAACAAATTCAGCGCATAGATAATAACAAGAAATATTTGTCCTGGAACCAATGATGTTAAATGTAAGTGAGGTGCTCTCCTAAGCACCTTGAAAATGTGACATAAGGTTGCCCATCTTGCACATCTCCCAAGTAGGCAACATCACTAAGTGTTGTCGTAAGGAGCATCTTGCCTTAAGAAAAATGTTGCCTAGAAGAGCATCTTGCCTTGACTTGAGAGGTGCGCATTACTACTTCAAATTTTGAAGATGAGCAAGTCTTTGACAATGACATTGGACATGTGGAAATGACAATGACATAAGGCTACCGTATCTTGCACATCTCCCAAGTAGGCCCCATCACTAAGTGTTGTCTTAACGAGCATCATGCCTTAATAAGTAATGTTTCCTAGAAGAATATCTTGCCTTGATTTGATAGGTGAATGTTACTACTTCAAATGTTGAAGATGAGCAAGTCTTTGACAATGACATTGGACATGAGAAAACGAGAATATATCATCAGAAGTTGGAGAAACAAGGATATGCACTACAAAATACATTAGATCAATCAAGCGTGCAAGGGAATAGAGTTCCAAACTCTAGAGTTGTAAAACTTAAAGATAAAAAGGACGAGTCATGAGTCAAAGGAAGAAAAGAAATAGGAGATTGGACAATTGCAAACTCAAAGATGAAGATAATAATGGGATAGACTAGACAATATTATAACATCCCACAGTACAAAATGCTACAATCTTAAATAGCTTCATTGGTCAAAGATAACCTATTCAAATAAATTTTTAAAGTTGGAATGCAATGAAAATTTAATTTATTGTTTTTAAAGACATATTGTAACATAATAATTATAATTTTAGCTTTCAAAGTATTTAGAACAACTAAAATAATATCATTAAGGGATATAGGTTTTTCCTTTTTAACACCTCACTTACCTTGAATGAGCTCTAAGGTGGTGTCTAGCACATCCGGTGTTGTGTAATCATAGTCTTATGAAGAGAGATGAAAATAAGGGATAAAGTCTACCAATCAAAGAAAAATAATAATAACGCATGGATATTCTAGCATATTTTGACATAGATTTTTTTACCCAAGAGTCTTATAAAAACCTAGATGGTTACCAGTCTAAGCATAGAAGGCATGTGAAATATAAATGATTGTTAAATTTTGCCAGCAATCTCAATAATGTTATGTGAACCAGAGAGATAAATGAGCTAAATTTGATCATATTGTTCCTCATTTGCTCTCGATCAAAGCTAGAATAGAATAAGAAAAGTCCCAAAATACTTGACAATACATCTATAAGAAAGAAGATGCACGTGATGAAATATATGCGATTAAATTGAGGAGTATCAATACTTGTTCCTGTAGAGATCGTATTCATGCTATGTTTTTAAAACCTTTTCACTACAGCAAGCCAACAATATAATTTCCATTTTTTTTTCCATGGCATTGCATGTGATGATCGTCTGACCCTATCATATCTATAATAGTATAATACCAATCAAACCACGCAAATTATTAGATGCATGTAAATGTACATACAAATATAATACAATGCCAATTTTTAAATTAAAAAAAAAAAAAAAAAAAGCTAGTCAAATGCTATGGACACTGATTATAAAGACTGTCATTTTATAATAATTTGAAACCTTCAATTTAAGTTTTCAAAGACGAGTCAAAATCCATCTAATTAGGAAAGATAGGAAAGATAAAGAATGAACATGCAGCACTTGAAATCAATAACACTAAAAAGAGATGGGGCCTAAAGTTACCTAAGAGCAACCTCCTTCCGAACCGTATAGCGTATCTTCTTATCAAAATTCCGCTCTTTCCTCTTCTCACGGAATCTCATCAAGGAAGCAACTCTATGGGGTAGATTTGACCGTTGCTAAAAATCCAAAGAGTCTCATAAGTTAAACCCTCCTCAGCTAAATCAAATACACTTTGCTTTAGCTGTATTTCAACACCCTTGACCTATCTATGAGAAGAAAAAGGTAAGTAAACCAAATGCTTAAGGTTGACTTAACAATACCTTAGTGCTTAGATCCGCAGTTGAAGGGAATGCAGCCAAGCTATTAGAGATTTCCCGTCCTCCCAATAATAGAAGCACTGCCTGAACCTATATGATGTGTAAATGCCACCAAAGTTACAGTTTCATTATTTTGAGCTACCAAAAATGTCGCATTTATCTTGAAGATAGTTATGGAGAGGGGAGAAAGGAGAGTGGGGGAAACACACACAAGCACACGCGCGCGCGCGCGCGCGCACAGAGAGATAGAGAGAGAGAGAGAGAGAGAGAGAGAGAGAGAGAGAGAGAGAGAGAGAGAGAGAGAGAGAGAGAGAGAGAGAGAGAGAGAGACCTTCTCTGGGGAGACAGAATCAAACACATAAACCTCGCCCTGGAAAGAAAGCGTAAGCTGGTTGCTTCCGCCATGCGGAACTATCATCCCCTGCGGATCGCAGGGATGACCCAGATCAGACGGTCCATCTCCTTCCATCCCCTCGCTCTCCATCATGCCGTTCTGATCCTCATCCATTCCGTTTTCCACCCCGCCGCAATTGTTCTCGTCGTTCTCTCGCGTGTAGTGCAGGATCCCCTGTTCATTAGAGCTCACGCCTACATCTCCACCGTCGATCTGCCCCGGCATCGTCATCGAAGCCAGCACCTGGCGTGCGGCGATGGAATCCTGGCCTCGGCAACCCAGCGGATACTTTCCAGCAGCCACAAGCTTCACTTCCACTGCCGGATTAGAATTTTGGTTCATCACCCTTCGAAATACGAATTCTCGCCGACGGATTCACGAGTCCGTAATCAATTTAAACTGCCGGAAGAGAAATACGACTTCAATCAGTTCCAGATAATAGAGTTTAGGGAAAGCTCGCCGGTGAAAAGCTCGCCGGTGAATAGTGAGATATCTGGAGTACCCGCCGATACTTAGTTAGGTTGGTGGGTGGGCTCAGTTGGGAATTTCATTCTTAGTTCTATTTTTTTTTTAGCTGCAGTAGCCCTTCTAGTAGGTCTCCAAAGTGTCGGTTGTAGGTATAGTGGTGCGGGTGATCCAGTAGGTCGGCCAGGATTTATGGACCATCCAGCATGCTTGACGAAGTCAGACATGACAACGGACGGTTCCTCATTATCAAAATATATATATATATATCTGGAGTGCGCTTACCTAACTAAAATCCGTGCGCATTGAAGCAATAGTTAAACGAAACTTTTTTTATATAATGTGAGTAATATTTGTGGGGTTGGGTCCACTCTGAAATTTATTATGTAATATTTGTTCTGATTTTAATCTGACTCATTTTTAAGTATGCGTAAGATGCAATATAGACAATACCCAAAATTTATTTAGAAGTAATTATATATATATATAATAATACATAGCCGATATTATTATAAAAATATGACAAATAAAATCATAAATAAATTTTCAATTTATATCATATGATAATACAATCAAAAAGATACATTTACAATAATCATGGTACATATATTTCTATCATTATATAATATTCTCATAATTGAAAAAATATACAAAAAAGGCTAACAAAAGACATTTAGAAATAAGAATTTGTCATATTTGTATCTACTCAACCTACTTCTTTCTTTTTCCTTAATGCATGTAGATAAGGTAAGAATGAGGATCAACATCTAAGTATGTTACATGAAACTTGATATATCATAAAAAAACTATCTTGATCGGGCCTGAATCTCGAGGCAAAATCAAGTTGGAAACTTCAAAATTTTAGTTTGAGATCATATGAATTTTGATTTCAGCAATTTTATAATTGAACTAAACGTCTAAAAAATACAAACCAACGACACCAAATTTGACCCAATTCGAGCTCAAATGGGTCCAAATCAAAAACCTGAAGCACATTTGGAAAGTTTAATACATAATTTAGATTACCAAACAGTTTTTAAACGTGACATGCTTATAGTCAAATCGAGCAGCTCGATGAGACGAATCCAATGAGCCCAAGATTGTCAAATTCTATTATCATTAAAACATTCAAATGTCTTGTAAATAGTTCATGATCAAGGAAATCAACATCGATCATCCACTCAAACCACTCCCAATTTATCCTTGATCTTCCTCCAATTTACTAGTCATTACACTCTCAGAAAATTATAAATAGACCTCATATTTCTCATGAGGGGGACCCAAGCAAGAAGGGAAGGAAGAGAGCTTTCTTACCACCGACTCCTCCTCGACCATCGTTGGACTTCCACCTAGCAGCCAACCGATGCCGGATTTCTTCCTGACCGTCAACTGACATCGAACTTCTTCATGACCTCCAACTGACGTCATATTTCTACATGACTGTTGATTGATGTTAGACTTCTACCATACCGTCAATTAAAGCTGGATTTCCATCTAACCACTCAACGTCGCTAAATTTTTCATTTCTTCTCATAACTGGATTTCAACTCGATGGTTGATTATTGTAATATGATCATCCTCAATTTGAGGGATGAGTTAGTCACTTGTAATCCATTCAAACACTAGTGGAATCATTTCAACTAGGGATTCCCTCATGGTTTTTCCCTTTCTCAGGGTTTTCCATTTAAAATTTATGGTGTTCCGTTTTTCTTCTATTTTTTTATGGTTATGTGTACAACGTTGAGAAGAAAATTTCTAACTCTCTTTTCAAGTATATTCTTGCCCACACCAGTTTAGCATAGTCTGTGGGAAACACAATCCCCCTATCCTCTACTTCAATGGCCAACAAGTATATTAATTGCATCTTGGGAGCCTCTCGCACACCACCCATCAATCCAGGAATCAGTCTATAAAATATGGA
Source organism: Dendrobium huoshanense (assembly GCA_016618105.1). Lineage (NCBI taxonomy): Eukaryota > Viridiplantae > Streptophyta > Magnoliopsida > Asparagales > Orchidaceae > Dendrobium > Dendrobium huoshanense. Next base: position 50,847,269 of record CM028348.1, on the reverse strand, counting down.
TGCCAACTATTTGCCTCTTTTTATCCTAGGGGATAAAACGCTGCTAGAGAAGGAACTTCAGGGCCTTCCCTGGAGGAGCGTATTTGAAAGCTGGAAGAATTTCAAAAATGAGATCATTCAACTTCTGTGAGAGACTTGGTAACCGGTGCTAGCTCAATAAGAGGAATTCTTATCCCTCGAGATCAACCACTGGCTGAAGGTGTTCAACTCTAACATCTTCATGCAGAGATTCCTCTTCCTCTGCCAAGGAGGCATTCACAATCACATTAAGATAACAAACTTATTGACATAACAAGTTCTATCCATCCTTTGCATACAGGTCAACAACCTTGCATTCCTCCAGACATCCCCATGGACTTAGCGCAACCACATGTTGCTTACCTCTCTCTTAATGCCCTACAACATGAACTACGAATATTGGTATAAGAAGAGTTCCCCGTGGGAGGTATAAGATAATCTCTTCATTAGTGATACTTCCATGAGTCATCACCCATGACTAAAGTCATTCTTCAACACCTTATTCTAATAGAATTCAAATTATCAAGTACCGATTCCCACGACAGGATATCTAACCCATACAAGTAAATCGATTACTATAGAATCATTATGCATATCTAGCGAGCCTCAGACACGCTCCTCTACTAGGATTTTCTTGCTACCCTTAAAGGATAAGCTCAAATATGGTTATATTCACTTCCATCTGAAATGATCCCCATATTCATCAAATTGGCCAAAGTGTTCATTGAATAATTCATCACCTATCAAAGAATTGTTATGGATTCTTCTCACTTCTTTGGAATCCACAAAAATAATAGGAGAATCACTGAAGGATTATTTTTAATGATTTTCCACCGAGGCTTGGCAAATTCTATGAGTAGATCCTGAATTATTTAGAGTAGTTTTTATAGGAGGCCTTTATCCTAGTCTCTTTTACTCGGCACTCAAGTGAGATACGATTCATTCATATGCTAATATGATCCATCACATAGAGGAATAAATCTCTGTGGAAGAAACCATAAATGCTCACAAAAAAGTAGCTTAAGCAAATAAATAAAAAGCACAAAAGTGCACCAGGGATGGATAACTCATTTTCTCAACATAAGACACAAGGGAAGAATAACCTTCCTCCTAGACCCCCATTACCGCGGTGCAAATATCAACAAGAGGAGTATACACCACTTAATGCATCTCGAGCAAATGTATTGATGGTCATCCAAGATCAGAAGAACATGAAATGGATGAATCCTTAAAAGTGGAATATAAAAAATCATGATCAATACTATTATTTCCATCATAGTCGTGAGCACACCACTGAATCTCGTAAGTAGCTAAAAGATAAAATTGAGTGGCTTATTCTCCAAGGTTACCTTTCATGGTCTATTCAAGATCCACCTGCTTGAGAGGAATCTCATCCCATTGGGAGTCGAAGTCAACAATTGTTGAATAATCATCATATAATTAGTGAGATTGAGACCATCGTAGGAGGCCCTTGTTATCTAATCAAGTCTTCTTAGTTGTAGATAAAATGTCGATACCAAAGGAGTCTTGTATCAATCATTTTAGTACTTCTGATGATTCTTGTTTGGAGGGAGTAAAAAACCCTTTATTAAGATCGGCTTGTGATTAATGCAGGGAAAGGTGACCCATGTTACAACATCAAAAGTATTCTGGTGGATAATGGAAACTCTGGATATCTTATTCTACTATACTTTTCTTAATATGGGTCTCACGCGAGGGAACCTTCAGCCTACTATAGGTTTATTGTATGGGTTTGATAATCGACCTATATGAATGGAAGGGACAATAAGTCTACCAGTTATACTTGGAGAATTTTCCCGACATACTATACACTCCATCTTATTCATCATATTAAAGTAAAAATCGGGTTATAATGCTATCTTTGGAAGGTCACTCCAGTTAATATTTTGAATTAACAGTTCGATCCCTCACCTCAAACAGAAGTTTTATACCCCAATAGAGTTAGTGTAGTGCACTAAGATTAATAAGTAGCATAAAACAACTATCTTAGGCAGGCTCAACCATGTCCATCAATTACCCTAAGCATCAAGGATTTTGATATCTAGAATGAGGATATCCCTTAGAGAGCTTCTCCTATAGAATATCTCACTATTGTATCCATATTAGAAGAACACCCTTTAAGGACTATACAGATTGGGTCTCATCTCTTAGAAAAAAAGAAGAAAGAATATATAGATTTTCTATGTGAAAATTAAGATATTTTTGCATTGAGTTCAGCCAATATGCCTAGAATTGACCCTAAAGTAATCATGCATTCCCTCAAATTCAACCCAACATGTAAGCCAGTAATCCTAAAGAAATGGAATTTTATGCACGATCATCTACAAGCAATCAAATAAGAAGTTGATAAAATATTGGAGGCTGGATTTATACGGGAAGTGTACTATCCCACATGGATGGAAAATGTCATCTTGGTACGAAAGGATAATATAGCTTGGCAAATATTTGTAGATTGTACTAATCTAAATAAAGCCTACCTAAAGGAAAATTTTGCTCTTCCTTGTATTGAATAATTGGCTGATACCACATCTAGACATCAAAGGCTAAGCTTTATAGATGCCTACTCAGGCTACAATCAAATAAAATGGATCATATGGATGATGGGGCAATAGCTTTTCATATAAATAAGGGGTTATTCTATTATTTGGTCATGACATTCTGGCATACTATGGAAGCATATGTTGATGATATATTGGTAAAAAGTCTTAAAAATCTATACTTATATCTCATCTAAATTAGTTTTTTCACCTACTACGACACTATAACATACGACTCAACCATGTCAAATATACTTTTGGAGTTTCTTCTAGAAAGTTCTTAGGGTTTATGGTAACCTACCGAGGGATTGAGGCCGATCTTGAGAAAATCAATGCACTAAGAGACATGCTACCCCTGAAGAATATCAAAGAAGTTTAATGACTAAATTGAAGGATTGCATCACTATCTCATTTTCTTGCCTACTAAACAAGATACTTAGAGGTGCTTTTAGTTAAGGATTCCAATGGATTGATGAATGCCAAGAAGCCTTTTAACAGCTACAAAAGTTTTTGACATCTCAGCTACTACTTTCTAAATCAATACCTGAGAAAAGTTGTATTTATACTTGGTTATTTCTGCCCAGTCTATCAGTTCGGTCTTGGTACGAGAAGAAAATGCTGTATAATGCTCCATTTATTATGTCAGCAAGATCTTATCTAAATTAGAGAGATGTATCCACTAGCAAATAAAATAGCTTTTGTGTTAGTTTACTTTGCTAAGAAACTATGCCCTTATCTTCAAGCCCATATAATTGGAGTATAAACAAATCTACCATTGAGAAGTTTCCTACAAAAGCTAGAAGCATCTAGAAGACTAATCAAGTGGTATGTGAAATTGGGAGAGTTTGACACCCACTACTTTCCTAGTCTTGATATCAAATCTCAGACACTTGCATATTTTGTAGTTGAATGCATCATCCCCATATCTGACGAGAGTGTTTATCCTTCTCCTCTCTACTAAACATTATATGCTAATGGAGCTTCTAGAAATTTTAGCATTGGAGTAGGAATTCTATTGATCTCTCCAAAGCAAGTTACCCTGGAGTATGGCCTCCAACTTAAGTTCCCTGTAATGAATAATGCAGCAAAATATGAGGCCCTCTTTACCAGATTAAGGTTGGCAATCAACTATGAAGTGTAGAACTTAGTAATAACACTGATTCATAATAGAGGGGGAGTTTGGCATCCACAACCGACAATTGACACACTACTATAACATCGTAAAGTTGCTCTTAACATGTATAAAAGATCATCAGATCATTCATATTCTCCGAGAGAAAAATACACAAGTAGATGCTTTTTTTTTTAAATTTGCTGCATCAAGACTAGAGATATCTACAAGAGGAAGTGTATCAAGAAAACTCACTTTCTAAGTATCTAAGGTCCATGAGACATATATTCAATCGATGGACCAAGTGAGGATTCTTGAATCAATCATATCTTATCCTTTTTATAAAATGGATTGCTTCTAGAAGACCCATAGCTGCAACATGACTTTGAAGACAAATAGTAAAATTCTCTATTATTGGTGTTGAGTTATACAAATAAGCCTTCACTGAATAATACCTCAAATATTTGTAACCTTCAAAAATTGATTACATACTCTGAGAAGTTTATTTAAGAGCATGTGGAGAATATATGAGAGGAAAAACATTAGCTTACAAGATTATGAGGTAGGGATTCTAATGACCTACAATGAAATAGGACGCACTTGAGTTTACTCAAAAGTGCAAAAATCGCCAATTGCATTCCAATCTCACCCATACAACTACTCTGGAGATTACATCACATTAGAGCCCGAGCCTTTTGTCTAATAGAGGATTAATATAATAGACCTTTCCCTATAGTTACGGGATAACAAAAATTCATTATCTTGGTAGTAGATGAATTCACTAAATAAGTGAAGATAGAACCTTTGGTAAAGATTACTAAAGCTAATACCAAATAGTTCTTATGGAAGAATATAATCTATTATTTTGGCATTCTTGCAAGGGTCATCACCAATAATGGGACTCATTTTATTAGAAAAATCTTTATATCTTTCTGTAAGGATTTTCATAATTAACTAGTCCACATACTTGTCTCCTATCCTCAAGCAAATGGGTAAATGTTGCAAATCTATTTTCATGACTTATATTTTGATGATTGACAAACACTTTTGACTCTCTTGGATTGCCTGTTACTTCTAATTTTTTAGGAATCAAAGATCGGACGAACAAACGAAGCCAGTTCAAGATTGCGTAGGTTTAGGGTTAAGTCAGTATGTATTTTACTTTTTTCTCTTCTTGAGTCAGTTTGTAATTTCAAAGAGACGGATACTAAGTAATCCTACACACACACACACACTTGAGAGACTTAGAATCTCAGTTTTTGCTCACATCGGCCTGGATGATGCTTTGATCGTCCTGGACGATCGAGTTTAAAATAGAGACTCTAATCAGGATTCTTAACTAAGGTAGCCGTCATTAACAGATCGTCCTGGATGATACGTGTATCGACCAGGATGATAAGCTCAAAAGTAAAAGAAATTGCCGCCATAAATAATTAAGGTATTCTGTATTTTTGGAAATCGGCCAGGACGATCTTGGATCGGCCTGGACGATATTCACAATTATGTCTTAATTAATCTGACAAATCAAGGAAGTAATTAAGGATGATTGATATGATCACACCATCCTGGACGATCGCAAGATCGGCCAGGATGATATATTCAAAAACCTTAGTTACTCTTGGACAATCGGGATCAGCCAGCTTGAATTCAGGGCGATGATCTGGACAATTTTCCTCTGATTTGAACTGATCGGCCTGAACGATCAAGCCAATTTTCAATCGTCCAGCTTGCATTCAGGGCGGTGCCCCGGCCGATCTCATGGGATTTGTACTGATCGGCCAGGATGATGTCAATATCGTCCTAGACGATATAGTCGGCAACTTACAATTAATGAGCTCATTTGAAGCTCTTCTATTTAAGAGCTCTTGTTCAACATTTTTGAAAATCTTTGCTGCTACCTTGACCTGAGAAGACCTTGAGGGGAGAGAGAGAGAGAGAGAGAGAGAGAGAGAGAGAGAGAGAGAGAGAGAGAGAGAGAGAGAGAGAGAGAGAGAGAGAGAGAGAGAGAGAGAGAGTGAGGGGGAGCTTGTGAGGGGATTCACAAGGGTGCTTCAAGGATCGCTCTGCTTCTTTTTCATCTAGAGTTTCTCGTCCGTGAAAGGGTCGGTAGAGGTAAGGTTTTTAGCAACGGATCGTGGTTCTCTGCCAGCTTTAGGAGGAAGCAAAAGGAGATAGGTTCTCTGCCTTACCGGGGTGGCAAAAAGGACTTCTTTGTGAGGCTTCTCCGCCTAGCCGTGGGGGCTAAAGGAGAGACACATTTTGTAGTGCAATACTTGGAGGGTGCCTCCAAGGAGTGGACGTAGGTCAAGTTGACCGAACCACTATAAATTTCTGTGTTATTGTTTTATTGCTTATGCACTTATTTTTTCTTGTGGTGTGATTTGGTTTGTGATATTGCTTTTGTTGAAAAGAATTTTTAAAATACCAATTCACCCCACCCCTCTTGGTTAGCTTGGGACTAAGTTCATAGGGATTAACATCCATAACAAACTTTCAAGTGGTATCAGAGCACTGTCTAGTTTCATCTAAGCACTTTCAAGTGGTATCAGAGCGGGATTCATAAAAACTGAGTTTGAAAACTTTTTGAATTTGATCCATGACTAACTTTGGGAATAGAAATATTACTGAAGGTTATTCAATTACACGACCTCTACTGTTTGACAATTTACCTTTTGAATTTCTGGAAAACCCGCATGTCTACTTTTTTACAATCAACTGACTATCGCATGTGGATGTTTATCAAAGAAGGTTATTCTCCTCCTTCTCGTGAAATTAATGGTGTTAAAATTGAAGTTGCTTTTACTGAATGGACTTTCGATGAAAGAGATTTAGCCCAATTGAATGCAAAATGTTTGAATTATTTTTTCTGTGCTTTAAAATCTGAGGTTTACATGCGTGTTTTCACTTGCAAAATTGGTAAAAAAATTTGGGATAGGTTATGTATCACTTATGAAGGAATCAATGAAGTGAAATAATCTCGTTTGAATATTCTCTTCCATGACTATGAACGTTTTCGTATGAAACCATCTAAATTTGTTTCTGACATGTATACTAGGTTTACTCAGATAGTTACTTCACTACATGCATTAGGAAGAGAACTTTTAAACTTCGAAAAAGTAAACAAGATTTTATGATGCTTACCTTCCTCTTTTGATGCAAAAATTGCTGCTATAACTGAATCTAAGGATTTGAACACGTATTCAATTGACAACTTTTTTGGCTCACTCATTGCTTATGAGCAAGGAGTGAATCAAAGAAATCTTGATGCAGGTGAGAAGAAAAGGAGAAAATAATTGCACTGAAGGCGCACAAATCAGATTCTAAATCTTCGGGTCTGAAAGCGATGAAGTTGCCTTCATCTCAAGCAATTCAGAAACTTTCTAAGGAAGAAGCAAAAGCATCAGTGGAGAAAAGGTAAAGATCATAAATATTCTAAAGGATCTTCTGATGTCGTTTGCTATGAATGCAGGAATCCTGAACATGTGAAAGTCGATTGTCCTACACTTCAAGATTATCCAAGCAAAGAAAAGGAAAAGGGTGAGGAGAAACCTAAGTTTAGGAAGGACAAGAAGAGAATCCAAAAGGCGTTCTGGGCAGAATCTGATACTGATTCCTCTGATACTGAACTAGAGGAAGAGACTATAAACCTGTGCTTAATGGGGGAAGATCATCTTGAGCAAAGTGATGAGGATGAGGTATGTAAACCAACCTATGATGAATTATTTGGGATTTGTGAGAAAATCCATACATCATACAAAAAACTTAAGAAGACTCATGCTAACTTAAAATTGGAACTTGTAAAATTGTAAAAAGAGTATGAAGTTATTCTTAAAGATCATTCAATAATTGATTCTAATCACATGGCTCTTCTTGATGAATTTGATGATTTGAACAAAAAGCATTCAGAATTAATTAATGAGCATGATGCATTAAAAGTTTCACACACATCACTTGAATCTGATTTCAAGAAATTTAAAGAAAAAGAAAAAAACTTGAGGGTTGAGAATGATGTTCTAAAAAATACAAACTTGAGGATTAAAAATGAATTGAACACACTTAAGAAAACTTGGATGACGCTTACTTTTGATCAAAAGTCAAGACTTAGGAAGAGGCATTATAACTCAAATCATTTAAGAAATCCTTTTCATGGAGTTAGATGCTTTTCTTGTGGCATGCTAGGACACATCACACACACTTGCACTGTTCACCATAGCACACATTGGATGTGAAGACCTAAGGTACATGATTCACAGCATACCACACCTACAGTGTATTCTACTTTTCCTAAGAAGGGACCCAAACTAGGTTGGGTTCCTAAATCTGATTGTTGTTGAATTTTGCTGGGTTGCTCTCACCAAAGACCTCGTGGAAGCGTAGAAAAATTGGACATATGAAGGCTCGCAACTCAAAATTGCTTAAACTTGCTACTTCATAATTTCTTGAAATATTCTTCTTTGATTAGTTTTGTGTTATTTTTGTTGTGTGCTAGCTTTGTGTTGTTCTAGATTGCTTTGTTTTCATTTTTTTATGTTTGGTTGCCTATATGATTATTTTCTTAAGCTTTTAAATTTTGGAGTTTTAGAGATTATGTTTAGCATTTCTAAATCAGTTAAAGGGAGGAATACCGTTGATGGTTTCCCTCCTTCTGACCTTGTTTAGTGGTATAATTTTCTTCTCTAAATAAAAGTCTAACTCATTTTAGCCAATGGTTTTTGAAACTAAGATTCTTTTTATCTTGCTACAAAAAATCTATCTTGTGCATAATATCCAAAGTTCTTATATATATCTCAAGTTAATTGAGATCTTGCCTTTGCACTGATCATATGAATTTTGGTTTTGTTTTGCGGGAAGTTCTTCCCTATGTTAGAGAGAGTGGTCATATTCTCTAATATCTAGAAGATATACTCACAACTAAGAACTTCTTTTAAGAGTTTGCAAAAGAGAATTGAGCTTGCAAAAGATAAAAAGGAAAGTGGCAAAGATGCCAAAATTGAAATAAAAAGTATTTACACAAATGTGTATCAAAAATCAAAAGATGCTCAAAGAGCTAATCAAAGATTCAAGAGGCATAAATTGAGCCCACTAAAAAGCAAGCTATCCTCTCTTTTCAAAACTTTTAAAACTTAGAAGAACCTATGGGTTTTGTGAGATTTTCAAAGGCTTGATTTCAAATTCCATGATTGAGAAAAATTACTTTGACATATTATTTATGAGATATTTTCTTTGTAAACAAATTTTGAATGGATCTTCTTTTTATCCTATTTAGTTATTCTGAGTTAGGCATCTATTTTTCAAAAGACAATTTATACCCTGAAGAATGTCCGATCTAGGGTTAACAGAATTGGATATTCTACCTTCTTTCGATTGAAATTTGTTAACCTATTGATCTCTTGAAACTCTAAAGTTTAAATTATTTGAGAAATTCTCATATGAATTGCTTTGACAAAATGAAAAATTAAAAAAAAAAACAAAATATTTGGTTTCTTTTCAAATTGGTTGTTTTTAGCCTTCTTTATCGCTAATTTTTTTTCTTTTCTTCTATTTTTCTTTTGTTTTATTTTTGAGGGCTTTGATCATCACCATCCTTCATTGATTTTCAAATTCTAGTCACATCGTCCTGATCGATACTTTTATCGTCCTGGACGATAGGACAAATTCTCTTCAAATTTCCATATGCTGAACTTTTCTGTGTTTACTATAACTCTTCGTCGTGGACGATCCATTATCGTCATGGACGATCTGATCGAACTCTGTTGCAATCATGTTGATCATTTTGGCCGATATTATCTTCGTTATGGCCGATGGATTTTATAGTCATCGTCCTGCCGATACACTTGATCGTCCTGGACGATCTACATGTCGATCGTTTAAAAGCATTAAATTCGGCCCCGGATGATCCATTATTGGACAATCGTCCTGGCCGATCCACTGTTCATCCTGGACGATACACGTGGCACTGTTTTAAAACTTTTTAACTTCGGCCAGTACAATCAATTATTGTGCATCATTCTGGATGATACAACTAATCGGCCCGGACGATCTACTTTTTCAACGGTCGTCTGGCTTGACTCCTCGGGACGATCGCCTGTGTCTAATCGTCCTGGCCATATCTGATCGGCCTGACCAATCAGAACCGCCTTTTTGACAAATCGACCTATACGTAATAACTGCACCAAATAGTCCTGGACGATTCTGCGATCGTCTTGGACGATTCGGCGGTTTCTTTAAATTCAGGCCATTCCAGCCATATTTCTTCACCTCACACCTCTTCTTCTCTTGTGATTTCTTACTAATTTCTAGCTATGGCTGGTGGGAAGCGAAGTTCGACAAGCTTTTGAAAGTTCTTCGAGGGCTAGGATTGACCCTCATTTCAGGGAGGCAGAAGATGAAGCTGCTTACCATCTATATAAAGAATATGGGATAATTATCTCCAGAATCATCAATCCTATCCACCTTTCATATCCGGTAATAGATCTCTTTGCTCACACTTCTCTTTGTTTCATTCTTTCTCTCACTGTCCCCTTTATACTGAGGTTCTTCGTGAATTGTTTACAAATCTCTGCATAAACCCTACTTTCACAGCCCTGACCTCCTATGTAAATCGACGCCCGGTCGAAATCACATACTAGCACTATGTTGAACTTTTATAACTATCCACCACCGGGGATAAGCTGCATATAATAGTCTTAGATCCTGACTTTAACTGGTCCACGACAAATCATTTCCTTTGCCAGATCAATGCACCTTTTCATGTTGGAGAGACTAGCTCTTTAGTCAAAGATGCTAGAATAATCCAACATGTCCTTCGCACCTCTATAATTCCAAAAGCTGGGACAGAATCCACATCACTCATCTACTTTCTCTGACTACTTTTTACATCATGGCTCATAGAGAATTTAATTCTGCTGACTTAATTTTTTGATACATTGATCATATAACCACAATTCGCGATCTAAGTCATAAGAGGAAACCCAATCTAGCTTTAGGACACCTCATAGCCTATGTCCTTGAAACCAAATACCAACTTCAATATCCTGCTCCTCCCAACCTCCCAATTCTCTTCTACTCAAACAGCTCCTTCAATACCCTTCATAATACTCGTCTCCACCCAGGGGATGAGGAACCTTGTGGGGCTGAGGAGGAGGAGGCTCCCGCTCCCGCTCCTGTTCCTGATCCTAATCCGCTTACTCATAGCTTGACCAGTTAGTGGAGTGGTTTAATCATTGGGAGACCCGCTTCGACGCTTACGTTGCTGCATAGGAGCAGCAACATTCTGAGGACTTGGCCCGCTACGAGCAGCACCGCACAGAGGACTTAGCCCATTTTGATAGCTACATTACTCACCAGCAGCAGCATGACCAGGACGTTGCCTGATTCAATGCTCAGTTCACTACCCTAGCTAGCTACTTTCAGCAGCCACCTCCACCACCTCCATCTGATGATCAGGGTCCCTCGTTTTTCTAGTCTTTGTTTTATGTTTTATGTTTTCTGTTTTATGTAATTTATCTTGTAGTTTGTTTTAGTCTCTATTGTGGTTTTTCCTTTTTCTTTTTTGTGTCTAGGACCTCTTTTTGTGATGACAAAAGGGGGAGTAGGATGTGGTAGGAAAAGTTGGTGTGCTTGTAACTTTGAAATTTTAATGAATTGCTGTTTATACTGAGTTTTTCCTACTTGTATTTGCCATCATCAAAAAGGGGGAGATTGTTGCAAATCTATTTTCATGACATAGATTTTGATGATTGACAAACACTTTTGACTCTCTTGGACTGCCTGTTACTTCTAACTTTTCAGAAATCAAAGATCGGACGAACAAACAAAGCCAGTTCAAGATTGCGTAGGTTTAGTTGCATTAGTCTGTATTTTACTTTTTTCTCTTCTTGAGTCAGTTTGTAATTTCAAAGAGACTTATACTAAGTAACCCTACACACACACACTTGAGAGACTTAGAATCTCAGTTTTTGCTTACATCGGCCTGGACGATGCTTAGATCGTCCTGGACGATCGAGTTCAAAATAGGGACTCTAATCAGGATTCTTAACTAAGGCAGCCGTCATTAACAGATCATCCTGGACGATACGTGTATCGGCCAGGATGATAAGCTCAAAACAGAAAGAAATTATCGCCATAAACAATTAAGGTATTCTGTATTTTTGGAAATCAGCTAGGACGATCTTGGATCAGTCTGGACGATATTCACAATTATGCCTTAATTAATCTGACAAATCAAGGAAGTAATTAAGGATGATTGATGCGAATCACATTGTCCTGGACGATCACAGGACCAGCCAGGATGATATATTCAAAAACCTTAGTTACTCATGGACGTTCGGGATCGGCCAGCTTGAATTCAGGGCGATGCTCTAGACAATTTTCCTCTGATTTAAACTGATCAGCCTGGATGATCGTGAGATCGGCCAGGACGATCAAGCCAATTTTCAATCATCCAGCTTGCATTCAGAGCGGTGCAATAGGCCGATCTCATGGGATTTGTACTGATCGGCCAGGACGATGTCAATATCGTCTTGGACGATATAGTCAGCAACTTGCAATTAATGAGCTCCTTTGAAGGTCTTCTATTTAAAAGCTCTTGTTCAACATTTTTGAAAATCTTTGCTGCTGCCTTGACCTGAGAAGACCTTGAGGAGAGAAATAGAGAGAGAGAGAGAGAGAGAGAGAGAGAGAGAGAGAGAGAGAGAGAGAGAGAGAGAGAGAGAGAGAGAGAGAGAGAGAGAGAGAGAGAGAGAGAGGATCTTGTGAGGGGGAACTTGTGAGGGGATTCACAAGGGTGCTTCAAGGATCGCTCTGCTTCTTCTTTGTCTAGAGTTTCTCATCCGTGAAAGGGTTGGTAGAGGTAAGGTTTTCAGCAACAGATCGTGGTTCTTTGCCAGCTTTAGGAGGAAGCAAAAGGAGATATGTTCTCTGCCTTGTCGAGGTGGCAAAAAGGACTTCTTTGTGAGGGCTTCTCCGCCTAGCCGTGGGGGCTAAAGGAGAGACACATTTTATAGTGCAATACTTGGAGGGTGCCTCCAAGGAGTGGACGTAGATCAAGTTGACCGAACCCCTATAAATTTATATGTTATTATTTTATTGCTTCCACACTTTAATTTTCACACTTATTTTTCTTGTGGTGTGATTTGGTTTGTGATATTGCTTTTGTTGAAAAGAATTTTTTAAAATACCAATTCACCTCCCCTCTTGGTTAGCTTGGGACTAAGTTCATAGGGCTTAACATCCCTAACAAACTTTCAAGTGGTATCAGAGCACTGTCTAGTGTCATCTGAGCACTTTCAGTAAATAAAGGTTATAAACTAGACAATTCTAAAAGGGCTGAAGACACACCTAAGAAATGCTGGGGGGTAATAGGCTGAAGAACTCCCAAATATCTTTTAGGCTTATTGAACCACCACCAAAACTCCTACAGGATAAACCCTGTACAATCTTTTCTTTGGTACAGAAGTAGTCATATCGGTTGATATTAGAGTCCCATGTAATAGAGTTTAGACTTTAACTTCAGTAACAATAAGGAGAAGCTCAAAAATAACTTGGATCTCCTCTCAGAAGAAAAAGATATAGCCTCACTTTGAGTCACTACATATCACCAAAAAGCTACCTATCACTAAAACTCAAGGGTGAAACCTCGATGTATCTCAATCGAGGTTCTAGTTCTATACAACATCGAGGCAGCTGGAAGGGGCCCCCAACATAACAAACTCTCTCCCTTATGGGTGGGACCTTATTTAGTGGTAGCTATGGATAAGCTTGACACCTTCAAACTAAAAAGGATGTCAATGGAAAGATGCTCCCACAAACTTGAAATGTTGGAAACTTATGTAAGTATTATAAGTAGGTGTTGATAGTACTACTTATCTTGTGTTATGTATTATCTACCAAGTTTTTGTGTTGTCCCCATTTGTGTCTCTTCTATATTAAGTATTAGATAACTCTTACATCCCTAAGTTATACTAGGGAACTATTATTTTGTCTTACATAATACAATAATGTGTTGTTTATTACTTACTGATATTATCTCCTCTTATAACAGGATAAGAAATGATAATAAAAACTAATAGAAAATATAATATCTTTATCCATAATTTGAGAAATATATAATTTATATTTTACCTCAATTTCTTGATGATCCATCCTAGGGAATTTGATCCGACCTCTTATATAGAGGTTAATATCATCAAATAAATATTTTGATTAACAATCTCTGATAGGTCAAACAACCTAGGAGGATATATTGAATCTCAAATCACTAGATGATCAATCCTAGGGGGATTTGATTTGAACTCTTTAATACAAGTTAATATCATCAAGAAAATGCTTTGACTAACAATCTTGGATAGGTCAAACATTCAAGGAAAATGTCTCTCACATTTGCTCAATTCAAAAGAGCCCCCTAAAGTATTTCTCAGCATCCAAATTGAAATAAAACTAAGTAATTTTATATGCATATAAGAAAGCAAAGGGAAGAACACCAACTACTTCTTATTATATCACTAAAAATCATATATATCATATACATCATAGAAAAATATCAACACCAAACACATATAATAATAATCACTAAAATATATAAAGTAGTATAACAAAAAAAAGAGAAACACTACAAAATTTAAATATCATCATCCTCCTTGAAGGAAAATGCCTTATACAACTCACTCTCTATCTCATCACCATCATAATTTGAAGAAGGGTCACCAAAAGCCTAGCTAAGTGTCAACCCCTTGATCTCAACTCTAGTCTTACACTGCACTAGACGAATGCCTTTCAAAAGACCACTGATGAAGCCTTCCTCCATACACTCTAACACAAATGAATTACCTCACATCATATATATAATCATAAGATTTTTGAATTTGATCATAGATAATCATCTTGAAGGCAATAGACTTCTTGATTTTTTATATAACTCTGGAAGGTGATTGTTCTAATTTAGACTCAACGTCCTTCTTAGACTATAAACTTGGGAGCATGTTATTCTCATGTTCGATGGTATTATCCTCTCCTCAAGGATATACTTGATCTTTCACATGCTGATTGATCATTACATATACATCCACCAACTCAATATGATGGCGATCTATCTGTTGATTCTATAAGAAAGCTGAAGTACCCATAGTAACCAGTTTTGCTCTGCACTTTGCTAGTTGCTCCTCCACTACCTTAATCTCTTTGATTTTGTAATTATACTTCTTCTTGTACTATCCTTGAAGATATTTAACCTTCATAAACTCATTATTTCAGTTAATCAAGATCTTTATTAATTAATTTAAGATCCATATGTTGTAACATCTGAAATAATAAGAAGAAATTTGTAAGGGACATATCTTTATAAAAGTATGAAAAGAAAAGAAAATAAGAACCCATTAAGTCCTCAACTCATTGACATCTAACGCATTGATGTTTCACAATATCTTCTAGAATGTGTAACTTGGATGGAGAATAATTATAACCATTGCTAGTGGCTGCTAAAATCTCCTCCATCATTTTCTTCTTTGATGCCTATAATCACCTTCATTCCATGATCACTTTGGAAGAACTTTTGAAGTGGGGACAGCTGCCTCTAGGACTTTGGCAGACTTTTTAATATATATATATATATATATATATATATATATATATATATATATATATATATATATATATATATATATATATATATATATATATATAGAATCTCCTTATCTTAGTGTTGACCTTATTTTTCTCCAAATTAATGGTCAAAGGAGTTGACTTGGTCAAATTGACCAAGCCAGGCTCCAAGACTATCTTCTTTGGGTTTTATGGGTCAGACCAAGTCTCTTGAGCTCAGACCCATGCTATGGGCCAACCTGGTTGACCAGGTCAACCAAGGTTGACCCAAATTGACCCATTTGAGCCTAAATAAATTTCAAGCCTATTCAAACCTATTCTTGACTCGACCCATCATCCCTTTGGACTTAGTTGACCATGTTGACTAGGTTAACACTTAAATTGGTCAAACCAAGCTATATTTAGTCAAATTAAGTCTAATTTGGTTAAAATCCACTTGTTTAATGCATTAAACCCTTTCCAAGTGCCCCTTGGTTGAAATCCCATGCTACTTAACCCTATTTCCTTCCTAATTGAATCAAATCCTAGCTATTCATCTATAGAATAGGGTTTTAAATAAGGAGTTTATGGTTTGGGTTAAGGATCTCTTTGAATTTTCTCCCTCTCAAGGCCTCCAAAAGCTTTGAGATTTTGTGTGATGATTCCTTCCACATACTCCCACCTTTTCTAAGCAGAATCCACCGGCCAAAGTGTTGCAGATTCCATGAATTATGTTTTGATGATTAGCAAACACTCTTGCTTCTTTTCGACTGCCTTTATTACTAACATTTTTAGGATTCAAAGATCCGACGGAAATCGGAATCAGCTCAAGATTGGGTATATTAGGGTTGAGTCAGTCTGTAATTTTCTTTTTTCTTTCTTGAGTCAATTGTAATTGTTTGAAGTGACTGATGTTAAGTAACCCTACACACACACACTTGAGAGATTTAGAACTTGTGTTTTTACTCACATCGGCCTGGACGATATTTTATCGTTCTAGAAGATCGAGTTCAAAACAGAAGATCTAATCAGGATTTCTTAATTAAGGCAACCGTAATTAATTGATTGGCCTGGACGATATTTGTATAGGCCTGGACGATATGTTCAATATAGAAAGAATTTACCGTCATGATTAATTTAAGTATTCTGTATTTTTGGAAATCGGCCAGGATGATTATTTGATCGGCCTGGACTATATTGTATAATTATGCCTAAATTGATCCAGCAATCATGGGAGTAATTAATGATGATTGATACGATCACATCATCCTGAACGATCTCAAGATCGGCCTGGATGATCCATTCAAAAACCCTTGGTTTCTCCTGGATAATAAATGTCATCCAGTACAAATTCAGGGCGATGCTCTGGATAATTTTCCTCTGATTTGAACTGATCGGCCGAAACGATCATGATATCGTCCGGGACGATCAAGCAAATTTTCAATCGTCTAGTTTGTATTCAAGGCGATGCTCTGGCCGATCCTATGAGATTTGTACTGATTGGCCTCCTGGACGATAAAGTCGGTAACTTGCAATTAATAAGCTCCTTTGAAGCTCTTCTATTTAAGAGCTCTTTTTCAACCTTTTAGAACATCCTTGGCTGTTGTCTTGACCTGAGAAAACCTAAAGGAGAGAGAGAGAGAGGGAGAGAGAGAGAGAGGGGGAGAGAGAGGATCTTGTGAGGGGGAGCTTGTGAGGGGGTTCACAAGGGTTGCTCCAAGCATTGTTCCACTTCTTCTTTCCTAGAGTATTTTATCCTTGGAAGGGTTGGGAGAGGTAAGTTTCAGCAAGTGATCGTGGTTCTCTGCCTACTTCAGGAGGAAGCAAAAGGAGTTGGGTTCTCTGCCTTGCCGGGTGTGGCAAAAAAAAGGTGTTTTTGTAAGGACTTCTCTGCCTAGCTGTGGAGGCTAAAGGAGAGTCACGTTGGTAGTGCAATACTCGGAGGGCACCTTTGGGGAGTGGACGTAGGTCAAGTTGACCGAACCACTATAAACCCTTGTGTTCTTTTTTACTTCTTCCGCACTTTAATTTTTTGCATTTGTTTTTCCGTGGTGATTTTGGTTTGTAATAATCTTTCTTTTGGTTTTAAAGTATTTTAAAATACCAATTCACCCCCCTCTTAGTTAGCCTCGGGACTAGTTCATAGGGCCTAACATCCCTAACGAACTTTCAAGTGGTATCAGAGCGGAATTCATAAAAAATAAAGTTTGAAAACTTTTTGAATTTTGATCCATGGCTAACTTTGGTAATCGTAATACAACTGAAGGATATTCTATTACATGACATCCCTTGTTTGACAACCATCCTTTTGATTTTTGGAAAATTTGCATGTCTACTTTTTGCAATCAACTGACTATCGCATGTGGATGCTTATTAAAGAAGGATATTCTCCACCTACTCATGAAATTAACAGAATTAAAACTAAAGTTGCTTTTACTGAATGGACTACTGATGAAAGAGATTTAGCTCAATTGAATGTGAAGTGTTTGAACTATTTTTTCTATGCTTTAAAGTCTAAGGATTACATGCATTTTTCTACTTGCTCTACTGGAAAAGAGATTTGGGATAAGTTGTGCATTACTTATGAAGGAATCAATGAAGTGAAACAATCTCGTTTGAATATTCTCTTGCATGACTACGAACTTTTTTGTATGAAACATTCTGAATCAATTTCTGATATGTATACACGGTTTACTCAAATTATAACTTCTTTGCATGCCCTAGGAAGAGAACTTTCAAACTATAAAAAAGTAAACAAAATCTTAAGATACTTGCCTTCCTCTTTTGATGCTAAAATTACTTCTATAACTGAATCTAAGGATTTAAACACCTATTCGATTGATAACTTGCTTGGCTCACTCATTGCTTACAAGCAAGGGGTGAATCAAAGAAATCTTGATGCAGGTGAGAAAGGAAAGAGAAAATAGTGACACTGAAGGCGCACAAATCTGACTCTGATTCTTCCGGGTTTGAGAGCGATGACATTGTCTTTATCACAAGAAAATTCAAAAGCTTTCTAAGGAAGAAGCAAAAGCATCATCAAAATTGGAGAAAAGGTAAGGATAACAAATATTCTAAAGGATCGTCTGATGTGATTTGTTATGAATGCAGGAAGCCCGACACGTGAAAGCTGATTGCCCTACACTTAAGATGCATACAAGCAAGGAAAAGAGTGAGGAGAAATCCAAGTTTAAAAAGACAAAAAGAGACTTCAAAAGGCGTTTTGGGCGGATTTTGCATCAGATTCATTGGAGACGGAACCAGAAGATGAGACAACAAACTTGTGCTTAATGGCAAACTATAATCTTGATCAAGAAGAGGTATGTGAACTTTCCTACGATCAACTTCTTAAAGTTTTTGAAAATATTCATGCATCATATAAGAAACTTAAGAAAACACATGTTAGTTTGAAATTAGAATTTTTGAATTTATAAAAAGAGCATGAAGTTATTCTTAAAGATCATTCTACGATTGATTCAAATCATATGATTCTACTTGATGAATTTGATGAGTTAAAAAAAAAGCATTGTGAATTAACTGAAGAGCATGAGTCACTAAAAGTCAAACACACCTCACTTGAATTTGATTTTAAGAATTCTAAAGAGATGGAGAAAAATTTGAGGATTGATAATGATGCCTTAAAAAGTACTAACTTGAGGATTCAAAATGAATTGGATACATTTAAGAAAACTAGGATGACACCAACACTTGATCAAAAGTCAAAACCTAGGAAGAGGCATTATAACTCAAACCATTTAAAAAATCCTTTTTTAGGTGTTAGATGTTTTTCATGTGGCATGCTAGGACACATCTCATACACTTGCACTGTTCACCATAGTACACGTTGGTTGTGGAGACCAAAGGTGTATGATTTACAACATACCACACATGCATTGCATTCTACTTTTTATAAGAAGGAACCTGTTTGGGTTCCTATATCTGACATTTGATAATTTTGTAGGCGGGCTCTCACAAAAGGCCTCGTGAGAGTATGTGGTACTTGGATAGTGGATGCTCTTGACATATGACTGGTGATGCCAATCAATTTATTTCACTGGAATCCAAGGACTGGAGGCAAGGTTACTCTTGGAGACAACACCACCAGGAAGGTGGTAGGCTCAGGTATAATTGGTAATTCCTAGAACCTTATGATTGAAAATATTTTGCTTGTAGATGGATTAAAGCACAACCTACTCAGCATCAGTCAACTCTGTGACAAAGGCTTCATCATGTAATTCTTTGCAAATTCATGCATTATAAGTTTAAGTAACAACACTATTTTGCATGAAAAAAGGATTAACAACGTGTACATGCTTGATTTAAACAACATTGAATGTGCTACATCATTTTGCTTAAACATTATTATTGATGATTCATGGTTATGGCACCGAAGACTATGTCATGCAAGTATGAAAACTCTTAGGAAAGTGACCCAAAAAGACCTAGTTAGAGGTGTCCCCAAACTCAAGTTTTCAAAGATCACCTTTGTGATGCCTGCGAACTAGGAAAGCAAGTCCACTCCACCTTTCACCCCATTAAGGACATTAGCCCCTCTAGACCTTTAGAAGTCCTTCACATGGATTTGTTTGGACCCATTAGCACTGTCAGCTTGGCAGGGAAAGTCTATGATTTAGTGATTGTTGATGACTACTCGAGATTCACTTGGACTAGATTTCTTTCACATAAATATGAGTCTTTTGAAGAGTTTAGAACATTTTCTACTTGGATTCAGAAAAAGCTAGATTATGAGATCTTGACCATCCATAGTGACCATGGGGGAGAGTTTGAGAATAAAATATTTGGTGATTTTTGTGAAGACAAGGGGATTAGCCACAACTTCTCAGCTCCTAGGACCCCTCAGCAGAACGGGGTAGTTGAAAGGAAGAACCGGACCTTAGTGGAAGTCGTTAGAGCCATGCTTTATGAGTATTCACTTCCAAAATACTTTTGGGCTGAAGCGGTTAACACAGCTTGTTATGTGTTGAATAAGATGAATGTTAGAGCCAAACTAGATAAGACACCCTATGAGATCCTTAAGGGTAGGACACCAAATCTTTCCCACCTTTATGTCTTTGGTTGTAAGGTTTTCATTCACAATAATGGGAAGTTTCACTTGGGAACATTTGATCTTAAATCTGATGAAGGAGTGTTCTTAGGATATTCTAGTGTTGGAAAGTCTTTTAGGGTGTTTAACAAGAGGACTTTGATGGTGGAAGAGACTACACATGTAGTATATGATGAGTCTGATCCTAAAAAGCCTGGAGTTAAGGATGATGATAATGTTGGAGAGGTTACCACTGGAGTAGAAAATTTGGAGAAGGGAGTAGGTCGCCAAAACATTAAAGGAGTAGGAGATGTCACCTAAAGAATAGAAAATATAGATTTGGAGGAAAGGGTTGGACCTTTTCACACCTTGCCTAGAGATTGGAGATACTCTACAAGTCACCCAAGGATTTGATCTTAGGAGACCCTTTTGATATAGTTAGGACTAGACATGGACTTAGGAATGAGGTGAACCACTCTTCCTTCATCTCAATGACTGAACCCACCAACATAAACCAAGCCCTTACTGATGAGTTTTGGATTTTAGCCATGCAAGAGGAGTTGAATCATTTTGTTAGGAATGATGTTTGGGAGCTTGTAGAAAGACCTAAGGGACAAAGTATAGTTGGAACAAAGTGGGTCTTTAAGAACAAGGTGAATGATTCTGGAGTAGTGGTTAGGAATAAAGCAAGATTAGTGGCTAAGGGGTATAAACAAATAGAAGGGATAGACTTTGATGAGACTTTTGCCCCTGTAGCTAGATTGTAAGCCATTAGAGTGCTATTAGCCTTTACCTGTTATAAAGGATTTAAGCTTTTTCAAATGGATGTTAAGCGTGCCTTTTTAAATGGGAAAATAAAAGAGGATGTGTTTGTAGAACAACCCCCAGGTTTTAGAGCTCCCAATGTCCAAATCATGTTTTAAAATTAAAAAAGACTTTGTATGGGTTAAAGCAGACACCAAGATCTTGATATGAGAGGCTTAGCACATTTTTACTAGAAAGAGAGTTTATTAAGGGAAGCGTAGACACCACCCTTTTTCTTAGAAAAGTTGGAGATGATTTTCTCATTGTTCAAATTTGTGTAGATGATATACTTTTTGGATCCCTAATAAAAAACTTTGTGATGAGTTCTCTAAAATAATGAGTAAAGAATTTGAGATGAGTTTGATGGGATAATTGTCCTACTTTTTGGATTTTAGCATAAAATAATTGGATGATGGAACCTTTTTAAATCAAACAAAATACATAAAGGACATTTTGAAGTAGAATAATATGGATAAAGCTAAACCAATTAATACTTCCATGACTTCTAGTGTTCCATTGGATAAGGACCCAAGTGGTAAGTCTGTTGATCAAAATAAGTATAGAGGTATGATTGGATCCTTACTTTACCTGGCTGCTAGCCGACCTGATATTATGTTTAGTGTTTTCCATTGTGCTAGGTTTCAAGCTGAACCCAAGGAGTCCCACCTAATTGCTGTTAAGAGAATTTTTAGATACCTTTTGGGGACCCAAAGTTTAGGGATTTGGTATCCGAGGCACATCACTTCTTTTGAGATAATTGGATTTTCTGACTTTGATTTTATAGGATGCAAGGTGGATAAAAAAAGCACTTCAAGAACTTATCAATTCATAGGACAATCTTTGATCTCATGGTCTAGTAAAAGCAAAACTCTGTTGCACTTTCCACTGCTGAAGCTGAGTACATTGTCTTAGGGAGTTGTGTGGCCCAAGTCCTTTGGTTGAAACAACATGTATTGGATTTATGATTACATGTAGGCACCATCTCAATCTTTTGTGACAACACTAGTGCCATATGCATCTCTAAGAATCCTATCCAACATTCAAGGACTAAGCATATTGACATTAGTCATCACTTTATTAGAGATTATGTGACTAAGGGAGACATTGATTTACACCATGTGACAATTGAAAATTAACTGACTGACATCTTTACTAAACCACTGGCCTTCGACACTTTCAGCTCTTTAAGGACCAGATTGGGTGTGATTGATATAAATGCATGAACTTGATCTTTTACTTTCTTCCTTTTGCTTTTGTTCTTTTTATTTTTTGATTTGCTTTTCCTTTTTACTCTTTGTTGTTATTTTCTTCTTTTTTGCTTTACTTTAATTTTTTGTTTGATTTATTTTACTTTCATGTTCTTTTAATTTGGTTTTCAAAATCATCGTTGAAATGATATCGTATGCCTTGTCCTTGGTTTTAAAAATTTGTAGTCAATGTTTTACATCTCTTAAATCTATTAGGTGGTAAAAATATATAGTTAATTATGTCTCTTTCTCTAATCTATTTTAGTGGCACAGTTTTCTTTTCTAATCAAAGATCTATTTCAAATTAACAATTGTGTGTGAAATTAAGATATTTTCTAACCTTTCCAAAGCAAATCTATCTTGTATTTATAGTGATTAAAATCATTTTTGGCACATCAAGATTCCTCGTTACTCTTATCATTGGTTATTGATTTTGTTTTGTGAATTGTTCTTCCCTATGTTAGAGAGAGAGAGCTCCTATTCTTTAATATCTAGAAGATATACTCACAACTAAGATTATTTTAAAAAGTTTTTGAAAGAGATTGAAGCTTGCAAAAATTAAAAATTTGGCCAATGATGCCAACAAAAGATACGCAATGACGCCAAAATTGATATATATATATATATATATATATATATATATACAAAGTGTATCAATTGACAAGAGGCATAAAATGAGCCCACCAAAAGCAAGTTCTCTTCTCCTTTCAAATCTTTTAAAACTTAGAAGATTTCATATATCAAATGCTTGATTTCGATTTTTTTGCAATTGTGACAAATTCACTTTGGTTCATTATTCTATAAGAGATTTTTTCTGGAAACAAGTAATGAATGGATCCTTTTTTCTATCCAATTTTTTTTCTTTGAATTAGGTCATTGATTTCCAAAGACAATTCTACCCTAAAAGAAAGTTCGAGCTAAGGGTAATCATGATCGGATATTATACCGTTTTATGGATTTTTTTGATGTTGATTCATTAGCTCACAAATGTTTTACAAATCAATCACATGGAGTACTACATCATGTTCATGCCTTGGTTTTTTTTTTTTTAAAAGGTTTTTTGATTTGTTTCTTAGTTTCCTCCTCCTTTTTGAGATGTCAAAAGGGGGAGAGGGGTTCTTTTGTATGCTTGCACTTTCAATTCCCTGTTTTGCACTACTATTTTTAGATTAATTATCAAAGTGTTTGCCATCATAAAAAAAGGGGGAGATTGTTGCAATTCCATGAATTATGTTTTGATGATTAGCAAACACTCTTGCTTCTTTGAAGTGACTGATGTTAAGTAACCATATACAGACATTTTCAGGATTCAAAGATCGGACGGAAATCGGAATCAACTAAAGACTGGGTATATTAGGGTTGAGTCAGTCTGTAATTTTCTTTTTTCTTTCTTGAGTCAATTGTAATTATTTGAAGTGACTGATGTTAAGTAACCATATACACACACACTTGATCGAATTTAGAACTTGTGTTTTTACTCACATCGGCCCAGATAATATTTATATCGTCCTGGACGATCGAGTTCAAAATAGATGATCTAATCAGGATTTCTTAGTTAAGGCAGCCGTAATTAACTGATCAGCCTGGACAATATCTGTATCGGCCAGGACGATATGCTCAATACAAATAGAATTTGCAAACATGATCAATTTAAGTATTCTATATTTTTGGAAATCGGCCAGGACGATTATTTGATCGGCCTGGACGATATTATATAATTATGCCTAAATTGATATGGCAATCATGGGAGTAATTAAGGATGATTGATACAATTATATCATCCTGGACGATCTCAAGATCAGTCTGGATGATCCATTCAAAAACCCTTGGTTGCTCCTGGACAATAAATATCGGCCAGTACAAATTCAAGATGATGCTCTTGCCGATTTGGATCGGACATCTCAAATTAAGGGCGATGCTCTGGACGATTTTCCTCTAATTTGAACTGATCGGCCTGGACGATCGTGATATCATTCGGGATGATCAAGCAAATTTTCAATCGTCTAGTTTGCATTTATGGCGATGCTCTGGCTGATCCTTTGAGATTTGTACTGAGCAGCCAAGACGATTTACAAATCATCCTGGACGATAAAGTCAGCAACTTGCAATTAATGAGCTCCTTTGAAGCTCTTCTATTTAAGAGCTCTTGTTTAACTTTTTTAAACATCCTTGGTTGCTGTCTTGACCTGAGAAAACCTAAAGGAGAGAGAGAGAGAGAGGGAGAGAGAGAGAGGATCTTGTGAGGGGGAGCTTATGAGGGGGTTCATAAGGGTTGCTCCAAGCATTATTCCACTTCTTCTTCCTTAGAGTCTCTTGTCCTTGGAAGGGTTGGGAGAGGTAAGTTTCAACAAGTGATCGTGGTTCTCTGCCTGCTTCAGGAGGAAGCAAAAGGAGTTGGGTTCTCTGCCTTGCAGGGTGTGGCAAAAAGGAGGTATTTTTGTAAGGGCTTCTTCGCCTAGCTGTGGGGGCTAAAGGAGAGTCACGTTGGTAGTGCAATACTCGAAGGGCGCCTATGGGGAGTGGACGTAGGTCAATTTGATCTAACCACTATAAACCCTTGTGTTCTTTTTTACTGCTTCCGCACTTTAATTTTCCTCATTTATTTTTTCATGGTGATTTTGGTTTGTGATAATTGTTCTTTTGGTTTTAAAGAATTTTAAAATACCAATTCACCCCCCTCTTGGTTAGCCTCGGGACTAATTCATAAGGCCTAACATTCCTAACAAACTTTCACAAAGTTCATCGGCGGTGAGGTCTCTGACCAACCAACCTTTTAAGTATTTTATTGTCACACTATAAACCTTATTTAAGGAAAAATCGATCAGCCCACCCTCCTATTAATGGGGGTTGTGGAGTAACCTATAAAATTGTGAAGTAAATGAGGGGCCTATTAATACCTAACATTGCTTAGGCTTTCTTTAATATAAAAATAATAAAACCCTAATTAATATATGCAAGTATATGTACCAAATCTTGAAATATAGTGATAGAGTAGAGTGTCGAACCCACAAGAAAGTATGCTATCCAATAATCAACTACTATTATTTACTATAATTGCAAAATTATCCTACTTAAATAAAAATGTTTGTTAGGAGATTCAATCACTTTAATAAAATAGATAAAGATAAAGAATATACTATATAGATAAAATGTTTTGGATTGATGAATATAAATAATATATTTTTCTTAATGAATCTCTTCAAATGTAATGTTATTTAGAGCATATACATCTCTAGATCTCTATCGAGCTTATAGGGACAAAGGATGTCCACCAACATCCTACGGTTATATCATCTCCTTAATAATTTAGTATATTTCATACCCTACACCTAGTCATAATGCATACTAATTAAATATTCCTATGCTTCTCTTCATCAAGGCCTCACATTACACCTAATTTTAACTACATATACGAACAATGTGTTCATTAAATTAAGATATGGTAATATTGAAAATATATATTTAATCATTTAAAGAATAAGAGAACTCATTAATACTATATATGATATTTACATCATCAATCCAAAACTAGACAATTTAGCTAGATATGGAGTAGAATTGAAGCAAACTCAATTTCATTGATGGCTTGATAAAAAGAAGATATAAGAGATAGATGTCACCAGTGGTTCAGTGGATCTCCTCTACACTACTCTTTACTTATTATTATATATTGACCCAAATCTTTTGATTTTGAAGATAATAAATATTATTAGATTTCTTATTATGTTATCTCCTGATAATTGAGTTTATTGCATATTAGTTTTACCTTACTCACTAATATTTCAAGTCTACTGTTCACTTGCAACTTCGATCAGCTCAGGATTGGGTAAATTAGGATTAAAGTCGATATTTTAAGTCTTTATATGCTTTTTATCTTTCTTAAGTCAATCATATATTTTGGTGGATCATAAAGTTGAGTAACCTTGCACACAAACACACTCAAGGGGGTGAGTTAGTTAGTTAGGTAGAAGATGAGTTTTCTGAACTAATCGTACTGTACGATTTAAATCATACTGAATAATCAATTAACCAAAAAATTATTAGTTAGGGTACTTTTTTTAATTGTGATTGATTAAACTAATTATACTGGACGATCTTTATCATATAGGACGATCATTTATAATTATGAAAACTACTGCTAATCATAATTTAGGTAATATTTTAAATTTAAATTTGTTTTAATCATATTGTATGATATATAATAATCATACCTAAATGCATCATGTGATTTGGAGAATAATTATGATTAATTTGTTTGATCAAATTGTGCATGATGATTGGGGGCAATCGTACAATATGGCCTGAGCAATGCATGGGATGATAATTTATCATTGCCTATCATCCAAGATGAAATTCCCTAGTTTTTCAACTAATCGTATAAGATGGCCCTCCAATTTCATACTGTATAAACTGAGCAATACATGGGATGATAATTTATCATCGCCTATCGTACTAGATGATCAACACAAACTCTAGAACTAATTATACAAGTGAATGTAGTTCATGCTATCTAAAAGGGCAGTTTTGTACTAATTGTATAGATCAATCACAAGATCATTTTTGATGATTAGAGTTACTATAATTAAAATTAGGGCTTCTTGAGAGGCTTTCTATTTAAACTCTCACTTTGTCTTATTTCAAGAAGCTTTTGGCTGCTAAGTGTATTAAGAGGGAGCATAGAGTAGTTTAATAGAGCTTTAAGAGAGAAGAGAGGGAGAGCTTTTTGTGAGGGAGATTTGTGAGGGATTTATAAGGTTACTCTAAGTAAGGTTCTTGCATGTCTTCTTCAAGCTTATGTCTTGATTCTTTTGTGGCTATGAGGTACATTTTTTGATCTTTTTGTTATTTTGAAATTAATTCACTTTAACAACGAGTAAAAAAACTATTTGTTTTTATTTATTGAAAAAGTTATAAAAATATTCTCTTTTTGAAAAGAAAATTTTAATTACCAATTCACCCCCTGCTTAGTTAGCATCAGACTGGTTCTTTGATGTTTAACAACTTTCATGAACTTTCAAGTAATTTCGAAGCCAGATTCAAAAAGAAAGTTTTAAAAAATATTTGAAAAATGATCAATGGTTAACTTTGGAAATCGTAATGTTATGGAAGGATATTCAATCACACGACAACCATTACTTGATAACATTCATTTTAGTTTTTGGAAAGTTTGTATGTCCACTTTCTTGCAATCAATAGACTATCGCATGTGGATGTTGGTTATGGAAGGATATTCTATACCTTCTCGCTTTATAAATGACATTAAAATTGAACTACCTTTTCTTGAATATAATATTGAGGATAGATATTTATCCCAATTAAATATTAAATGTTTAAACTACTTTTTCTATGCATTAAAATCTAAAGATTATATGCGTATATTATATGCGTATATCTACTTGAACCACTGGTAAAAAAATTTGGAATTAACTCTATATAATCTGTGAAGAAACTAATGAAGTGAGAGAATTTAGGTTAAATATTTTGCTCCATGATTATGAAACATTTTGCATGAAACCTAGTGAGTCAATTTATGAAATGTATACTAGGTTCACTCAGATTGTGACATCCATGCATCTTTAGGTAAAGAACTTATAAATTTTAAAAAAGTTAGCAAGATTTTGCGTTGTCTACCTAGTTCCCATGATATTAAAATAACTACTATTACTGAATCCATGGATTTAAATGTTTATTCAATTGATAACGTGCTTGGATTGCTCATTTCCTATGAGCAAGGAGTGAGTTAAAAAAAATTAATGAAGGTGAGAAAAGAAAGGAGAAAACTATAGCCTTAAAAGCTAACGATTCTGATAGTGATAATTTTGTACCAGAATATGATAATGACATAGCACTGATGACAAGGTAGTTTAAAAGCATTTTAAAGAAAGCAAAAACATCATCAAAATTTGAATAAAGATAAAGCTAATAAAAATTCTAAGGTTTCTTATGATGTCATATGTTTCAAATGTAGGAAGCTAG
Organism: Dendrobium huoshanense; assembly: GCA_016618105.1. Taxonomy (NCBI): domain Eukaryota; kingdom Viridiplantae; phylum Streptophyta; class Magnoliopsida; order Asparagales; family Orchidaceae; genus Dendrobium; species Dendrobium huoshanense. The sequence continues at coordinate 50,818,934 of CM028348.1, read as the reverse complement.
GGCTCATGAAGACTGACTGCCCAAATCTTAAAGCTCACCTAATCAAGATGAAGGGTGAAGAAAAAGCTAAATTCAGAAAGATCAAGCAATAAACTTAGAAGTTTTTCTGGGCACTCCACTTCAAACTCATCTTAGATAGAAGAAGAAGAAGAGGTAACCAAATTATGCTTAATGGTAGATAACCATCTTGATCAAGAGGATGTATGTGAGTTTTCTTACAATGAACTATTTGAAGTTTCTAAAAAAATTCATAATGCATATAGAAAGCTTAAAAAATGTATGCCAACCTTAATTTAGATTTTTCAAATTTCAAAAATAAGCATCAATGCCATAGGAAATATCATTTTACTTTGGATAACAATCATATGATTTTACATGATGAATTTTATGCTTATATAAGAAGCATCTTGTTTAATTACTGAATATGATTGCTTTAAAGCACCTCATGCTGGTTTAGAGAATTCATTTAAAAAATTAACGGCATGCTTATATGTAGCTGATGATAGGCAGCCTGCATTAAAAATTAACAATTCAATTCTTAAAAGTACAAACAAATTTTTGCAAGTGGAATTAACTACTTTTAAAGAAAATAAAACATCACTTACACTTGTAGAATTTCATAACCCATCACATAGCATGCATCATTTAAACATAGGAAGAGGCACATAACCCATATAAATAAGTGAATCTAGTTGGGTGTTTTTTTTGTGCCATGTTATAACATATATACACTTACACTATCCACCGTAGAACATATTTAGTGTGGAGGCCAAAATTTCATAAATCACAGTATAGCATGCAAGCAGTTCATCCATCAATCCATAAGGTGGAACACAAACTATTTTGGGTTCCCAAATATAATTCTTAATGACTTTATAGGGATGCTCTCACAAGAGGCCTAGTGAGAGCAATGTGGTACCTATATAGTATATGTTTAAGGTACATGATTGGAGATGTAAAGCAAGTCATTATGTTGAAGGTCAGGGCAGGAGGCAAGGTAACACTTGGAGAAAACACCACTAGGAAAGTGGTTGGATAAGATATAATCAACAACTCAAAAAATTTTGTTATTAAAAATATCTTACTGGTAGATGACTTGAAATATAATTTGCTCAGCATTAGCCAACTATGTGATAAAGGCTTTAACATAAAATTTTTATTTATAAACTGTATGATTAGCTTAAATAAAAATACTATTTTGAAAGGAAAAAGAATCTATAATATTTATATACTAGATTTAAATTGTATTGAATTTGCTAGTTCTCTTTGCCAAAAAAAACTATTGTTGATGAATCTTGGTTATGACATAGGTGACTGTGTTATTCAAGCATAAAAAAATCTTAGAAAAATCACCCAAAAAGAAAGCTTGGACATTCTCCACTTGGATTTAAAGAAAGCTGGGTTGTAAAATTCTAACCATTCATGGTGATTATGGTGGAGAATTTGAGAATGAAAAATTTGAATCTTATTGTAAGGAGTAAATGATATATCATAACTTTTAGCTCCTTGAACCCCTCAATATAATAGAGTTACTGAAAGAAAGAATAGAACCTTGGTAGAAGCTGCTAGAGCCATATTAGTTGAATACTTGCTTCCTAAATATTTTTAGGTAGAAGCGATAAATACAATATGCTATGTTCTTAAAAGAGTTAATGTTAGATCCAAGCTATAAGACATTCTATGAAATCCTTATGGGTATAACACCCAATATCTCTCATCTTCATGTCTTTAGATGTGAAGTATTCATTTTAAATAACAGAAAATCTTTAGTAAGAAAGTTTGACCCGCTAATCTGATAGAGTTTTCCTAGGATATTCAAATTTTAGAAAATCCTATAGAGTTTTTAATAAAAGAAATTATTGATAGAGGAGACCACTCATGTGCTATTTGATGAGTTTAATAATTCTATAGGGTCTAGGGTAGAATAAGAAGAAGTGATTGAAGTCACCCAAGGAGTAGAATCTACAAATTTGGAAGAAAGGGTAAAATATAAAAATTCATTACCTGGAGAATGAAGATATTCTTCAAGGCATCCTAAATAACCAATCTTATGAAACATCTGAAGGTGTTAGAAATAGGAATGGACTTATAAAAAAAGTTAATCACTTTGCCTTTATCTTTGTGATTAAACCCACAAATATAAATTAAACACTATTTGATAAATTCTGGATCCTATCCATATAAGAAGAATTGAATTAATTTGTTAGAAATGATGTTTAAGAGCTAGTTGAAAGACTAAGAACCAGAGTGTTGTTGGAATAAAATTGGTATTTGTATATTTGTTAAAAATAAAGCAAGACTAATGGCTAAGGGGTATAACCAGATAGAAGGAATTAACTTTGAAGAGACCTCTGCCCCTATAGCTAGACTAGAAGCCGTAAGGATGCTACATGATTTAAGGGATTTAAATTGTAGCTAATAGATGTTAAAAGTGCATTTTTAACAGGATAATAAAAGAATATGTATATGTTAAACAACTCCTAAGCTTTGAAAATTCATAATTTTCCAATCTTGTGTTCAAATTAAAATATATATTATACGAACTAAAATAAGAACTTAGAGCATGGTATGAAAGGCTAAGCACATTTTGACTAGATACCGTATTCCTCAAATTGATAGGAGAAGAACTACTCATTATCCAAATCTCTATTGATGATAATTTGTTTGGAACCTCTTATAAAAACCTATGTTATAAATTTGAGTAAGGAGTTTGAGATTATTATGATGGGAAAACTAAACTATTTTCTTGGATTTAATGTATTGTAGAAGGATGATAGTATTTTTCTTAGTTAATCAAAATATATTAAAGACATCCTTAAGAAATATGAAATGGATAAGGTCAATGCAATAAACATTCCCATGAGCTCTACAGTTTAGTTAGATAAAGATACAAATAAAAATTAGTTGATCAAAAGTAATACAAATTAATAATTGGATCGCTTATTTACTTGACTACTAATAGACATGATATTATATTTAGTGTTTGTCTCTTTATAAGATTTCAGGCTGATACAAAAGAATCACACTTGACTACTATTAAAAGAATTTTTAGATATCCCTTAAGCACCATTCCAATCTTGTGTGATAACACTTGTGCTATCGCTATTTCAAAGAATCCAACCCAATAGTCCCTAGACCAAACACATAGACATAAGGGAACCATTTTATTAGGGACCATGTCACCAAAAAAGAAATAGAGCTACATCATGTAGCCACTGAACATTAACTTACAGATATCTTTATAAAACTACTATATTTTGAAATCTTCAACATCTTAAGAACCATATTAGGTGTCATAGATATTCATGTTTAAAATTAGATGCTTTGAAAAGTTAAAATCTAAATATTATATTTTTATTTTATGTTTTGTCATTTACTGTTTTATGTTTTTGATTTTATGTATGTGTTTATTTTTTTAAAAAAACTTTTAAAATCAAGAATTTAATCACTAATCACTTTAGTAGTTGAATTTTTTCTTTAAATGAAAATCTTACCTTATTTTTAAAATATTATGTAAATAGTGATTTACTCCTCTAAAATAATTAAATGAAGAAAAAATGATGGTTATCCCTCTCTCACTAACTCCTTTAGTGGTGTAATTTCTTTTTGAATCAAAATCTATTTCAAATTAGAAATTGGACCTAGAAATAGAGATCTGCTTCGTATTCCTACAGTCTTCTATCTCGTATGAATATTTTTGAAAGCTAATGAATCTCCTTCAAAATTTTCTTAATAAAGTTATTTGTCTATATCATAGGGATCAAGTTTGGCTTTGTGGTTTACTCTTTGTCATATAAGATATTGTGAATCTAGGCCCAAGTAGTATGATTTTGATGATAACAAATATTATTATTTCTTCACTACTGCTATTCTTACATTTCTATTTTATTTGCCCAACTCAATAACCTTTCAGGTCCACAAGTTCACATGGAATGTCAATTAGCTTAAGATCAGACAGACTAGGATTGAGTTAGTCTGAAATTTCTATTCAAATACATCTTTTACCTTTTCTTGAGTCAAATGTACTATGATGGATCCTGAAGCTAAGTAACCTTGCACACACACACTCAGGGGGAGAAATTTGGTGAGTTAGAGTTTTTCTATTTTTGATCATATCATACATGATGATTTCAAATCATCGTAGATGATTAATTAAAAATAAAAACCCTAATTAGGGCATATGGGTCATATAAACTTAATTAAGGAAATCGTCTTGGACAATATAGTTAAATCACCAAAATAGCTTGCCAAGGTCATTTACGCAAAATGTTAAATATATCAAATTTACATTAATCATAAAGGTTGATCCTGATCATCCTGGATGATTTATACCAATCATGCCTAAATTTATCAAGTGATTAGGAGAGTAATTAAGGATAGAATGAACGATTATATCATCCAGGATGATCGCAAAATCATACTAGCTATTTGTAATAAAAACCTTAGTTCTCTCCTAAATCTTTGGGATATCCTGAACTATCTTCTGGATGATAAATTATATTTTTGAACTTATTATATAGGACAATCTCCACATCGTCATGGACAATCAGTTATATTTCTATATCATCCTGATTTATCTCTTGGATGTCCCGCACTATCTACTAGACGATAATGTATGATTTTGAACTAATCATACAGGTTAATGTCCACATCATCTTGGATGATTAGAATAAATATTATGTTTTAATCATACAGGAAACCCAAATCATCCTAGCTAGAAGGGCTAATTTAAGCTAATCGTAAAGGGTGATCTATCAATCATCCTGGATAATCTTTGATGACAAGTTGAAAATTAGGGCATTTTTTTAAGACCTTCTATTTAAGCTCTCTCAATTACTGATGATAAAATCTTTTTCTATTGTCCTAACCTAAGAGAGCTTAGAGTAGGAGAAGGAGAGCTTGGGAGAGAGAGAGAATCTTGTGACGGGGGTGTTTGTGAGGTGTTTATAATGGTTGATCCAAGCAAGGATTCAAGCCATCTTCTCTAATCATTGTCCTTAACTCCTTGTTGGGTCTAGGGAGATTTTAATCAGCATCAGATCAAGGTTCCCAACCTGCTTAAGGAGGAAGAAAAAGGAGTTGTGGTTCTCTACCTAATTCAGGAGGAAGCAAAAGGAGTTTAGATTCTCTGCCTCATCGGGGTTAATGAAATAGATTTTATAAGGGCTTCTTGACCTTGCTGTGGGAGAAAAAGGAGAGACATTATTATTTTAGTGCAATACCTGAAGGGGAGGCTCCAGAGAGTGGATTTAGGTCAGGTTGATCAAACCACTATAAAAATCTAGTGTATTATTTCTATTTTTATTCATACACTTTATTTTTTATAATTTAATTTTATGTGGTTGATTGTATGGTTAAAATCTCTAATTTATTTTATTAATTACTTCCATATCAAGGGTTGATATTGTTTATTTTAAAATATTCAAAAAGGTTTCAAAAAGATTTTTTATTTGTTTAAGAATTTTTAAAAGGTTAGTCTCAGACTAATTCATAAGGGTGTAACAATTCATAAGGGTGTAACAACTCTAACAAACTTTTAAGTGGTATTAGAGTGCAATTCAAAATATCAAATTTTAGAAAACTTTGAATTAAAGATCCATGGCTAACTTTGGTAACCGGAACACGGTGGAAGGGTATTCCATTACTCGACCACCCTTATTTGATAATATGCCATTTGATTTTTGGAAAACATGCATGTCCACCTTTTTGCAATCTATAGATTATCGCATGTGGATGCTTGTAAAAGAAGATTATTCTGTATCAACATACAAAATTAATGGCATAAAAACTAAACTTCCTTTTTTTGAATGGACTTTTGATGATAGAGATCTAGCATAACTTAATGTAAAATATTTAAACTAATTTTTCTATGCACTAAAATCTAAAGATTACCTGTGTGTTTCAATATGTGCAACTGGTAAATAAATATGTGATAGATTATGCATTACTTATGAAGGCATAAGTGAAGTTAAGAAATCTATGTTAAATATTTTACTTCATGACTATAAACTTTTTTGTATGAAACCTAATGAGTAAAAATCTGAAATGTATACTAGGTTTATACAAATAGTCACCTCTCTACATGTCTTAGGAAGAGAGCTAACAAACTATAAGAAAGTAAATAAAATTTTGAGATGTTTACTTTCTTTCTTTGATGCTAAGATTATTATTATAACTGAATCCAAGGTTTTGAATATTTATTCTATAAATAAATTACTTGGATCACTCATTACTTACAATAAAGGAGTGAACCAAAGATAACTTGATGCTGGATAGAGATAAAAGGACAAAATTATAGGCTTAAAGGATGATGACTCTAACACTTATACTTCATGTTCTGAAAATGATGATATTGCCTTAATTACAAGGCAATTCAAAAGCTTTTTAGGAAAGAAGCAAAATCACCATCAGTAATGGAGCAAAGATAAGAATAACTAGAATTCTAAAGATTCTTCTGATGTGATTTTCTTTGAATGCAAGAAGCTAGGACATGTAAAAGTTGATTGTCCTAAACGTAAGGCTCACCCAAGCAACCAAGTTTAAGAAGGGCAAGCTAAGAAACTAAAAGGCTTTCTGGGTAGATTCTGCATCTGACCTCTTAAACTAAAGCTGAAGAGGAGATAACAAACTTGTGTTTAATGGCTGATAATCATCTTGGTCACTCTAACCAAGAAGAAGAGTTCTCTCGCACAAGACGTCATGAGAGCATGTGGTACTTGGACAATGGATACTCATATCATATGACTGGAGATGCTAATCAATTCATTTTGCTAGAGGGTTGGAGGCAAGGTCATTCTTGGAGACAACATCACCATAAAAGCGGTGGGCACATGTATAATCAGAAACTCCAAGAACTTCTTGATTAAAAATATTTTATTTATTGATGGCTTAAAATATAATCTGCTAAGCATAAGCCAGCTGTGTGACAAAGGCTATATAAGTAAATTTCTAATTGCTAGCTGTATCATAAGCATGAATGGAAAAATTATATTGCATGGTAAAAGATTGAATAAAGTTTATATGCTATATTTAAATTCTGGTAATTCTGATAGCATCCTTTTCCTGAAAATTATTGATGATGCATCTTTGTTGTAACATAGGAGGTTGTGTCATGTTAGCATGAAAATACTTAGAAAAGCAACCTAAAAAGACTTAGTAAGAGGAATCCCCAAGCTTGGATTATCTAAGTACCACTTGTGAGATGCCTATCAATTAGGGAAATAAGTTAAATTCATTTTCCATTCCATTAAGGACATAAGCACATCTAAACCTTTATAAGTTTCACATGGATTTTTTTGGACAAATCAAGCTAGGGGGAAAGGTTTTTTTGTAATTGTTGATGACATGGCTTATGTTTTGATATAAAAGATTTCAATAAATTTACATCATTCCCTATTTGACAAAAAAGATAGGTTGTGATATCAATTTATAGCTTGGAGAGTTTAAAAATGAGAGATTTTAAACTTACTATGGACAAAGGAGTATAAACTACAAATGGAGGAAAGGGTAGAACCTAAAATACTTTAATTAGAGAATGGAGATATTCTAACTTTAAAAAAATCAGGAATCAAAGATGTTAGAACGATCGAAAAGAAGTAAACAATCCTTCATCTCAAAAAACCCACCAACATCAATTAATCCCTTTTTAATGAATTTTGATCCTTGCCAAGAGAAACTAAACTAATTTGTTAGGAATGATGTCTGGGAGGAAAAGACATGCGTATGTTAGAAACAAATGGGTCTTTAGGAAATGTTATTATGGTGTGGTGGTTAGTAAGGAAAGATTGGTAGTTAAGAGGTATAATCATACAGAAGAGAATGATTTTAAGGATATGTTTTCTGTACCAGATTGGAAGCTTTAAAGTTTAACATTTACCTTTTGATTTAAGTCTAAATGGATATCAAGAGTCTTTTTAAATGTAATAGTCAAAAAGACTGATACTTTATAACCCTTCACACACACACTTGAGAGAATTAGAAATTCTGTTTTTACTCATATCGGCCAGGACGATATCTTTGATCGGCCTGGATGATCAGCTTTTCTTAAAACAGAAAGTCTAATTAAGGATTCTTGATTAAGGAATAAAACAGCCAACGTTAACCGATCGTCCTGGACGATACGTGTATCGGCCAGGACGATAAGCTCAAAAAAAAATCAGAAAAAGAAGTAGCCGCCATAGACAAGTATGGTCGTTTCTTTATACAACTAGCATATCTTTAATGATTATCGTTTGCCTTTGTCCTAGATTTTAAGACGATCCTCGGATCGGCCTGGAGTTAAGAGAGTCCTTAGATATTAACAAATTAGGAATTTGGTACCAAGGCATAATTGTTTAGGATGTTCTTAATTTTGCAGGTGTAGGGTGGAAGAAAGAGCACATTTGGAACAAGTTAAGAAATTCTTTAGTCTCCTGGTCCATGATAAAACTGTTGTATTTCTATTGTTGAAGCTAAATACATCAGGAAAATATCGTCCTGGAAAGTAACATATTCTAGATTTAGGATTACGCAGGATAATGTCAATTCTATGGCCAGGCATATGCATTTCTGATATAGTCAAAAACCTTAAGTTATTATGGATCTTCAGGACGATCAATAGCAACTGAAAACGGCCATCTTTACTAAACCATTAGCCTTTAAAACATAAGGACCAGATTCAGGGCTATACACATGTCAGGACTTTATGATTTTCGTCTTTTATTTTCTGATTTTCTTCTATTTTTGAACTGTTTGTTTTTGTTTATTGGTTATTTTTTGTGTTTCCAGGTCATGATCATTTTTACCTTGTGTTTTTGAAAATTTGATATTAATTGACATCCCTAAATTAGTTAAAGGAAGAAATACAGTTTATTACTTCTCTTCCTCTAACTACTTTAGGACTTTTCGAAGCAAAAATATATTTCAAATTAATAATTGCTAATTTTCATCTTCTTATAATAATCGTCCAATAAATAATGTTGCATTAATCCACTTTTAAGATTTCTTGATTAAGTTGTTGGATTTATCTATGAATATAATTCTCTGGCCCTTATATTAAAGATGAGTTTTTTCTTCATTGATTTGTACTGATCTTTAAAGGTTTTAAAAGAGAGCCATAAAAATGGCATAAAATGAGCAAAAAATTTGAAAAGATGTCCAGATCGGCCTGGACGATAAAGTCGGCAAAAAATTAAAAGATGAATTGCAAAAAAATTAATGAGCTCTTTTACACAAGAAATTAAGCTCTTCTCTTTCATTTAAATCTTAGAGAATTTATATGTCTCTTGTTCAACGTTTTTCAAGACTAATTACTTTGGCTATATTATTCTATAAAATATTGCCTTGACCTGAAACAAAGTTTTGAAGACCTTTTCTTATCTAATTTATTTTCTAGGAGAGATTTTTGAGAGAGAGATTTTTATCATATATGAAGAGAGAGAGAGGATCTTGTTCTATCTTTTTTTTTTTTTTTTTTTTTTTTTTTTATAGAGGGATATTAATTCATTTCTTACTAATTTTTAATCTAATAATAAGGAAAATTGTTATTTTCTTGTGAAAAAAGTTTTTTAACTTTTTTTATTATTTTTATCATCTTTTTGGTTTTTACTTATTTTTATTATATTTTACTTATTTTTTTATTTTTGTTTTTGATCACAATCCTTAAAATTTTTAATTTTTTTTTCACATCATCATGGGTTAATATCTTCCTATATGCTTCAACTCATCATCCACCTGGATCTCTATTATTTGAGATCTGGATGATCCATATTATTCTGTTATGATCGTCTTCTAAATAATTGTCTAGACAATTCCATCTTCATCTTGTTCGACAAGGCAAAAATAGTTGGACTTTTAAACGTAGTATTATTCATTATTGCCAATCGTGGAATCAACCTATCTATCCTGGGTCTTTATAGTCAAAAATTGTAGACTTCTCGGTATTGTCGGCAACTTACATTAATGGCTTGTTTTGAGTTTTTTATTTAATCTTTGTGCTTTTATAAGGTTCAGCCATGGTTCTCTGGGGGAGACTTGAAGAGAGAGCTTCAGGAGGAAGCAAAAGGAGTGTGGAGGGGATAGGTTCTCTGCCTTGCCTTAATACCATTGGATTCAAAGGTGGAGGAAGTTCAAAAAGGAGGTGTCATACCCGGCGACTCCGCCGCACCAGGGAAGGTTGTGAGGGTTTCTCCACCTAGCCGTGGGGGCTAAAGGAGAGTCACTTTTTGTTTAGTGCAATACTTGGAGGGTGCCTCCAAGGAGTGGACGTAGGTCGAGTCGACCGAACCACTATAAATCTCTGTGTTTCTTTTCTTGCTTCCGCACGTTTAATTCCGCATTATTTTCGTGATTTCTGTGTGATTTGGTTTTATGTGACTTTATTTCTTTGTTTAAAAAAAAAACGAAGTTTTTAAAATACCAATTCACCCCCCCTCTTGGTTAGTTTGGGACTAAGTTCATAGGGCTTAACATCCCCATCGAAGTGGTATCAGAGCACTTTCAGTGTCAGAGCACTCTCAAGGTATCAGAGCTTGTTTCGAACTTTCAATTAAAGCGGGATTTAAAAATAAAGTTTGAAAACTTTTTGAATTTGATCCATGTCTAACTTTGGGAATCGCAACACTACGGAAGGGTATTCTATTACCCGACCTCCTCTGTTCGATAACCTACCTTTTGATTTCTGGAAAACTCGCATGTCAACTTTTTTACAATCTACTGATTATCGCATGTGGATGCTTATTCAAGAAGGTTATTCTCCACCTTCTCGTGAAATTAACGGTTTTAAAACTGAAGTTGCTTTTACCGAATGGACTTTTGATGAACGAGATTTAGCTCAACTAAATGCGAAATGTTTGAATTGTTTTTTCTGTGCTTTAAAATCTGAGGATTACATGCGTGTTTCAACTTGCAAAACTGGTAAAGAAATTTGGGATAAATTGTGCATTACTTATGAAGGCACTAATGAAGTTAAACAATCCCGTTTAAACATTCTCTTGCATGACTACGAACTTTTTCGTATGAAACCTCATGAATCAATTTCTGACATGTACACTAGGTTTACTCAGATTGCTACCTCATTGCATGCACTAGGAAAAGAACTCTCGAACTATGAAAAAGTTAACAAGATTTTGAGATGCTTGCCTTCATCCTATGATGCAAAAATTACTGCAATTACTGAATCTAAAGATTTAAACACCTATTCTATTGATAACTTGCTTGGCTCACTCATTGCTTACGAGCAAGGGGTGAATCAAAGAAATCTTGATACAGGTGAGAAGAAAAAGGAGAAAACAATTGCATTGAAGGCACACAAATCGGATTCTGAATCTTCTGGGTCTGAAAGCGATGGAGTTGCCTTCATCACAAGGCAATTCAAAAGCTTTCTAAGGAAGAAACAAAAGCATCATCAAAGTTGGAGAAAAGGTAAGGATCATAAACATACTAAAGGATCTTCTGATGTTGTTTGTTTTGAATGTAGGAAACCTGGACATGTAAGATCTACCCTGATTGTCCTACAGAATTCTTCAAGATCAATCGAGCAAAGGAAAAGGTGATGAGAAAGCAAAGTCTAGGAAGGACAAAAAGAAAAACCAAAGGAGCTTTTGGGCAGAGTCTGGTACTGATTCTTCTGAGACTGAACCAGAGGAAGAAACTACAAACTTGTGTTTCATGGGAAAAGATCAAATTGATCAAGAAGAGGTATGTGAACTTTCATATGATCAACTTCTTGAAGTTTCAGAAAAAATTCATGCATCATATAGAAAATTAAAGAAAACTCATGCTAGCTTGAAATTAGAACTTTTAAATCTACAAAAAGAGCATGAAATTTTGATTAAGGACCATCAAACAATTGATTCAAATCACAAGACTTTACTTGATGAATTTGATGAATTAAATAAAAATCATGGTAAGTTAGTTGAAGAGCATGATGCATTGAAAATATCACACATATCTCTTGAATCTGATTTTAAGAAGTCAAAAGAAATAGAAAAAAATTTGATGATTGAAAATGTTTTGCTTGTAGATGGATTGAAGCACAACTTGCTCAGCATCAGTCAATTCTGTGACAAAGGCTTCATCGTACAATTCTTCACGAATTCATGCATTGTAAGTTTAAGCAACAACACCATTTTGCAGGGAAAGAGGGTAAACAACGTCTATATGCTTGATTTAAATAGCATTGAATGTGCTGCTTCTTTTTGCTTAAAAACTGTCATTGATGATTCTTGGTTGTGGCACAGGAGGCTTTGTCATGCAAGTATGAAAACCCTTAGGAAAGTGACCCAAAAGGACCTAGTTAGAGGTGTCCCCAAACTTAAGTTTACAAAAGACCACCTTTGTGATGCCTGTCAACTAGGAAAGCAAATTCACTCCTCTTTTCACCCCATAAAGGACATTAGCACCTCTAGACCTTTAGAAGTCCTTCACATGGATTTGTTTGGACCCATTAGCATAGCAAGTTTGGGAGGGAAAGTCTATGGTTTTGTGATTGTTGATGACTACTCGAGGTTCACTTGGACTAGATTTCTTTCTCATAAAAATGAGTCTTTTGAGGAGTTTAAAACTTTTTCTACTTGGATTCAGAAGAAGCTAGGATGTGAGATTTTGACCATCCATAGTGATCATGGGGGAGAGTTTGAAAATGAAAGATTTGGAGATTTTTGTGAGGAGAAGGGGATTAGCCACAATTTTTCAGCTCCTAGGACTCCTCAGCAGAATGGAGTAGCTGAAAGGAAGAACCGGACCTTGGTGGAAGCCGCTAGAGCCATGCTTGCTGAGTATTCACTTCCAAAATACTTTTGGGCTGAAGCGGTTAACACAGCATGTTATGTGTTGAATAGGGTGAATGTTAGAGTCAAATTAGAAAAGACACCCTATGAGATCCTTAAGGGTAGAACACCAAATCTTTCCCACCTTCATGTCTTTGGTTGTAAAGTTTTCATTCACAATAATGGAAAGTCTCACTTGGGAAAATTTGATCCTAAATCTGATGAAGGAGTATTCTTAGGATATTCTAGTGTTGGGAAATCTTTTAGAGTGTTTAACAAGAGAACCTTGATGGTGGAAGAGACAACCCATGTAGTTTTTGATGAGTCTGATCATAAGAAGCATGGAGTAGATGATGATGATGTTGGAGAGATTACAAGTGGAGTAGAAAATTTGGGGAAGGGGAATAAGCACCTAAGCAATGGAGGAGTAGAAGGAGTCACCCAAGGAATAGAAACTTTTGATGAAAGGGGAGAAACTTCACACACTTTGCCTAAAGATTGGAGATACTCTACTAGTCACCCCAAGGATTTGATCTTAGGAGACCTTTCTAGTGGAGTTAAGACTAGACATGGACTTAGGAAGGAGGTGAACCACTCTGCCTTTATCTCTATGACTGAACCCACCACCATTAACCAAGCCCTCTCTGATGAGTTTTGGATGATAGCAATGCAAGAAGAGTTGAATCAATTTGTTAGGAATGATGTTTGGGAACTTGTGGAAAGACCTAAGGGACAAAGTGTAGTTGGAACAAAGTGGGTATTTAAGAACAAAGTGAATGATTCAGGAGTGGTGGTGAGGAATAAAGCAAGATTAGTGGCTAAGGGGTACAATCAAATATAAGGGATAGACTTTGAGGAGACTTTTTCCCCTGTAGCTAGATTGGAAGCCATTAGAGTGCTATTAGCCTTTGCTTGTTATAAAGGATTTAAGCTTTTTCAAATGGATGTCAAGAGTGCCTTTTTAAATGGGGAGATAAAAGAAGATGTGTTTGTAGAACAACCTCCAGGTTTTGAGAGTTCTCAATTTCCAAATCATGTGTTTAAATTAAAAAAGGCTTTGTATGGTTTAAAACAAGCACCTAGAGCTTGGTATGAGAGGCTTAGCACATTCTTACTAGAGAGGGAGTTTGTCAAGGGGAGCGTAGACACCACCCTTTTTCTTTAAAAAGTTGGAGATGATTTACTCATTGTTCAGATTTATGTTGATGATATACTCTTTGGATCTTCAAATAAAAATTTGTGTGATGACTTTTCTAAAACAATGAGTAGAGAGTTTGAAATGAGTTTAATGGGAGAATTGTCTTACTTTTTGGGGTTTAGCATAAAACAATTGGAAGATGGCACTTTTCTAAATCAAACAAAATACATAAAAGACATTTTGAAGAAATATGAGATGGACAAAGCCAAGCCAATTAACACTCCCATGACTTCTAGTGCTCCGTTGGATAAGGACCCAAGTGGTAAGTCTGTTGATCAGAAGAAGTATAGAGGCATGATTGGATCTTTACTTTACTTGACTGCAAGCCGACCTGACATTATGTTTAGTGTTTGTCTTTGTGCTAGGTTTCAAGCCGACCCTAAGGAATCCCACATGACTGCTATTAAAAGGATTTTTAGATACCTTTTGGGGACACAAGGATTAGGGATTTGGTACCCTAGACATAGCACTTCTTTTGAGATTATTGGTTTTTCTGACTCTGATTTTGCAGGATGCAAGGTGGATAGAAAGAGCACCTCTGGAACATGTCAATTCATTGGACAATCCTTGGTCACTTGGTCTAGTAGAAAGCAAAATTCTGTTGCACTTTCCACTGCTGAAGCTGGATACATTGCTCTTGGAAGTTGTGTGGCCCAAATTCTTTGGTTGAAATAACAGGTATTGGATCTAGGAGTACATGTAAGCACCATCTCAATTTTTTGTGACAACACTAGTGCCATATGCATCTCTAAAAATCCTATCCAACATTCAAGAACTAAACACATTGACATTAGGCATCACTTTATTAGAGATCATGTGACTAAGGGAGACATTGAGTTACACCATGTGACAACTGAAAACCAACTGGCAGACATCTTTACTAAACCACTGGCCTTCGACACTTTCAGCTCTTTAAGGACCAGATTGGGTGTGATTGACATAAATGCATGAAAACTTTTTTTTCTTTCTTTTATTCTTTTTGTTGTCTTTTTTTTCTTTTCATAGTTTTAGATCTTCACTGATATGATATCTCTTGTCTTGTTTTTAACAATTTGTAGTTAATATGTTTTCATCCACTTAATCCCTAGATAGTATGAATATCTTGTGATTGTGTCTCTTTACCTAACTTAGTATTAGTGGCATAATTTTCTTTTCTAATCAAAAGTCTATCTCAAAATAAAAGATTGCTTATGAAACTAAGATTCTTTCTAAAGCTTGCTTAAGCAAATCTATCTTATATTTACAATGATTAAAAGTTTTTTTGTCACCTCATGATCCCTCGTTACTCTTATCTTCAATTATTAATCCTGCTTGTGGTAATTCTTCCCTATGTTAGAGAGAGAGCTCCTATTCTCTAATATCTGAGAAGATATATTCACAACTAAGTTTTTTAAAAGAGTCTAAAAGGGAATCTAGCTTGCAAAAATAAAAAAATTTTTTTGGCCAATGATGCCAACAAAAGAAGCGCAAAGACGCCAAAAAATTGAAAATAATCTATAAAAGGATGCGCAAAGCGCCACAACATTGACAAGAGGCATAAAATGAGCCCACTCAAAAGCAAGCTATTCTCTCTTTTTATATCTTTTAGAACTTAGAAGTTTTTGATTCTCAAAGGCTTGATCTCGATTATCATTCGATTATGACAAATCTACCTCATTGTTTTATGGAGATATTTTCCTTATGCCAAGTGGTGGGTAGATTCTTTTTCTCATATCCAATTAATTATTTGAGTTAGGTTATTGATTTCAAAAGACGATTCTACCCTAAGACAACGTTTTGGCTAAGGGTAAAACATGAACGGATATTCTCCTATTCTATGGATTAAATGAGATTGGTAACACATTAACTCACAAATTTTTAAAACAATCACATGGAATACTATATCATTGATGTGCTTAAAAAAAAAAAAAAAAAAAAAAAAAGGGGGAATTTCTTTTACTATGCTTTCATGTACCCTCGTTTTTGATATGTCAAAAGGGGGAGAAGTTTATGAGGTTATTTTTTTCATGGTTGTGATTAAATCCCTTTAATATGTTTTGCCATCATCAAAAAGGGGGAGATTGTTGCAAATCTATTTTTCATGGCTTATGTTTTGATGATTGACAAACAATACTTTTCTTGGACAGCTTGTTACTTCTAACTTTTCAGGAATCAACGATCGGACAATCAAAAAGGAGCCAAGTTCAGGAATGCGTAGGTTTAGGGTTGAGTCAGTCTGTACTTTTGTTTTTTACCTTTTGAGTCCTCTTGTAATAGTCAAAAAGACTGATACTTTGTAACCCTTCACACACACACTTGAGAGAATTAGAAATTCTGTTTTTACTCATATCGGCCAGGACGATATCTTTGATCGGCCTGGACGATCAGCTTAAAACAGAAAGTCTAATTAAGGATTCTTGATTAAGGCAGCCAACGTTAACCGATCGTCCTGGACGATACGTGTATCGGCCAGGACGATAAGCTCAAAACAGAAAGAAGTAGCCGCCATAGACAAGTATGGTATAGCATATCTTTAAATTATCGGCCAGGACGATCCTCGGATCGGCCTGGACGATATTAACAAATTATACCATAATTGTTTAGGAAATTAAGGAAGTAATTAAGGATGATTGATACGATCATATCGTCCTGGACGATCGCAGGATCGGCCAGGCCGATATAGTCAAAAACCTTAAGTTACTTCAGGACGATCAATATCGGCCAGCCCATATTCAGGGCTATTGTCAGGACGATTTTCATCTGATTTGAACTGATCGGCCAGGACGATCGTGAGATCGGCCTGGACGATCAAGCTAATTTTCAATCGTCCAATCTTGCATCCAGGGCTATGCTCTGGCCGATCTTCATTGATTTGTACTGATCGGCCAGGCCGATGTCCAGATCGGCCTGGACGATAAAGTCGGCAACTTGCAATTAATGAGCTCTTTTGAAGCTCTTCTATTTAAAGAGCTCTTGTTCAACGTTTTTCAAGACCTTTGGCTGCTGCCTTGACCTGAGAAGACCTTGAGGAGAGAGAGAGAGAGAGAAGAGAGAGAGAGGATCTTGTGAGGGGGAGCTTGTGAGGGGTTTCACAAGGGTTGCTTCAAGGATCTCTCTGCGTCGTCTTCGTCTAGAGTTTCTCGTCCGTGGAAGGGTCGGTAGAGGTAAGGAGTTGTGCTTTTGGTTCTGGTTCTCTGCCAGCTTCAGGAGGAAGCAAAAGGAGATAGGTTCTCTGCCTTGCCGGGGTGGCAAAAAGGAGATTCTTGTGAGGGTTTCTCCACCTAGCCGTGGGGGCTAAAGGAGAGTCACTTTTTGTTTAGTGCAATACTTGGAGGGTGCCTCCAAGGAGTGGACGTAGGTCGAGTCGACCGAACCACTATAAATCTCTGTGTTTCTTTTCTTGCTTCCGCACATTTAATTCCGCATTATTTTCGTGGTGTGATTTGGTTTTATGTGACTTTATTTCTTTGTTTAAAAAAAAAACGAAGTTTTTAAAATACCAATTCACCCCCCCTCTTGGTTAGTTTGGGACTAAGTTCATAGGGCTTAACATCCCCATCGAACTTTCAATAAGCACATCTAAACCTTTATAAGTCCTTCACATGGATTTATTTGGACCCATTAGTACTGCAAGCTTAGGGGGAAAGGTCTTTGGATTTGTAATTGTTGATGACTACTCTAGGTTCACTTGGACTAGATTTATGTCATATAAAAGCAAGTCATTCAATAAATTTACATCATTCCCTATTTGGATTCAGAAAAAGATAGGTTGTGATATCTTGACCATTTATAGTGACCATGGTGGAGAGTTTAAAAATGAGAGATTTTAAACTTACTATGAGGAGCAAAGGATTAGCCACAATTTCTCAGCTCCTAGAACCCCTCAACATAATGGGGTAGCTGAAAGGAAGAATAAGACCTTAGTGGTAGCCGTTAAGGCCATGCTTGCTGAGTATTCACTTCTAAAATATTTTGGGGTAGAACCGATAAATAAAGCCTGTTATATTTTGAGTAGGGTGAATGTTAGATCCAAACTAAAAAAGACACCATATGAGATCATTACATGTAGGGCACCTAACCTTTCTCACCTCCATGTCTTTAGATGTAAGGTTTTCATTCTAAATAATGGGAAATCACTCTTAGGAAATTTTGACCCAAAATCTAATAAAGGAGTGTTCTTAGATTATTCAAGTATAGGAAAATCCTATATAGTGTTTAATAAGAGGACATTGGTGATGGAGGAGACTACTCATGTAGTGTTTAATGAATATGATTCTGAGAAGTCTAGGGTTGAGGAAGAAGATGAAGTAGGTGGGATTATCCAAGGAGTATAAACTACAAATATGGAGGAAAGGGTAGAACCTCAAAATACTTTAATTAGAGAATGGAGATATTCTTCAAGTCATCTTAAAAAAATAATCTTAGGAGACATTCTAAAGATGTTAGAACTAGGTATGAACTTAGAAAAGAAGTAAACCACAATGCCTTCATCTCAATGACTAAACCCACCAACATCAATCAATCCCTTTTTAATGAATTTTGGATCCTTGCCATACAAGAGAAACTAAACTAATTTGTTAGGAATGATGTCTGGGAGCTAGTAGAAAGACATAAGGACCTGAGTATAGTTAGAAACAAATGGGTCTTTAAGAATGAAATGAATTATTATGGTGTGGTGGTTAGGAATAAGGAAAGATTGGTAGTTAAGAGGTATAATCATATATAAGAGAATGATTTTAAGGATACGTTTTCCCCTGTAGCCAGATTGGAAGCTATTAAAGTGCTACTAACATTTACCTGTTATAAGGGATTTAAGCTTTTCTAAATGGATATCAAGAGTGCCTTTTTAAATGTGGTAATAAAAGAAGATGTGTTTGTAGAGCAACCCCTAGACTTTGAGAATTCCTAATTTCCAAGTCATATTTTCAAATTAAAAAAGGCTTTGTGTGGATTAAAATAGGCACCCATGGCATGGTATGAGAGGCTTAACACATTCTTACTAAAAAGGAGTTTATTAAGAGGAGCGTAGACACCACCCTTTTTCTGAGGAGAATATGAGAGATATTACTCATTGTCCAGGTCTATATTGATGATATACTTTTTTAATCTTCTAATAAAAATTTATATGATGATTTTTCTAAAATAATGAGTAAGAAATTTGAGATGAGTATGATGAGAGAATTGTCCTACTTTTTGGGTTTTAGCATAAGACAAATGGATGATAGAACTTTTCTTAATCAATAAAAATGCATTAAGGACATTCTTATGAAATATGAAATGAATAAAACCAAACCAATAAATACTCCCATGAGCTCTATTGTTCAATTAGATAAAGTCTCAAATAAAAAATCAGTTGATCAAAAGAAGTATAGAGGAATAATTGGATCGTTTCTTTACTTGACAACTAGCAGACCTAATATAATGATTATTGTTTGCCTTTGTCCAAGATTTTAAGATGATCTAAAGGAGTCCCACCTGACTGAGTTAAGAGAATCCTTAGATATCTCTTAGGAACCCAAAATTTAGGAATTTGGTATCCAAGGCATAACACTTCTTTTGAGATTATAGGATGTTCTTATTCAGACTTTTGCAGGTGTAGGGTGGATAGAAAGAGCACCTTTGGAACAAGTCAATTCATAAGAAATTCTTTAGTCTCCTGGTCCAGTAGAAAATAAAACTTAGTTGTACTTTCTATTGTTGAAGCTAAATACATAGCCTCAGGAAAATATGTGGCCCAAGTCCTTTTGGTTAAAGTAACATATTCTAGATTTAGGATTACCTGCAGGCATAATGTCAATTCTATGTGATAACACTAGTGTCATCTGCATTTCTGAAATCCTATCCAATATTCTAGAATCAAACACATTGACATAAGACATCATTTTATTATGGATCATGTTACTAAAGGAGATACTGAGCTACATCATGTAGCAACTGAAAACTAGATGGCTAACATCTTTACTAAACCATTAGCCTTTAAAACTTTTAGCATCGTAAGGACCAGATTAGGTGTTATACACATAAATGCATGAACTTTATGATTACTAAACTCTGAATCTTTTATTTTCTGATCTTTCTTCTATTTTTGTTAACATGTTTGTTTTTGTTTATGTGTTGTTATTTTTTGTGTTTCATTTTAATGTTATTTTCTCCTTCAATTTTGGTCACTATTGGAATGACATTTTTACCTTGCTTTTGTTTTTGAAAATTTGTAAATATTAATTGACATCCCTAAATCAGTTAAAGGAAGAAATACAGTTTATTACTTCTCTTCCTCTAACTACTTTAGCAGTGTAATTTTCTTTTCGAAGCAAAAATATATTTCAAATTAATAATTGGACTTTGAAATTGAGATCTTTTCTATCTTCTTATAATAATCTATCTCATATAAATAATGTTCAAAGTCATTAATCCACTTTTAAGATTTCTTGATTAAGTTGTTGGATTTATCATATGAATATAATTCTTCCTTATGGTTTACTCCTTATATTAAAGAGTGAGTTTTTTCTTCTCTTATACTAGAAGATGTTCTGACAATTGAGAGTCTTTAAAGGTTTTAAAAGAGAGCTAGCTCATAAAAATGACAAGAGGCATAAAATGAGCAAAAAAAATTTGAAAAGATGCGTAATGATCGCCAAATATTTAAAAGAATTACAAAGTGCATTAAAAATTAAAAGATGAATAAAATGCGACAAAAAATTAATAAGAAGCATAAAATAAGTACACAAGAAATTAAGCTTTCTTCTCTTTCAAACTTTTAAATCTTAGAAGAATTTATATGTCACTTGATATTTTCAAAGACTTGATTTTTGAAACTCATGATCGTGACTAATTACTTTGCTATATTATTCTATAAAATATTGTTCTGAAACAAAGTTTTGAATAGATCACTTTTCTTATCTAATTTATTTTCTAAGTTAGATTTTTGGTTTCAAAATATTTTTATCATATATGAAGTCTAAGTTAGGGTTAATAGGATCAGTTGTTCTATCTTTTTTATTTTATTTTTTTTTTTCAGATTTTGGTGATATTAATTCATTTCTTACTAATTTTTAATCTAATAATAAGGGAAAATTGTTATTTTCTAGTGTTGTTTGAAAATTTTTTTTTTCCTTTTTTTATTATTTTTATCATCTTTTTGTTATGTTTTTACTTATTTTTATTATATTTTACTTATTTTTTTATTTTTTGCACCTCTTTTGATCAACTCTATCCATCCTTAAAAATTTTAATTTTTTTTCACATCATCATGGATGATATAATATCTTCCTATATGATATCAT
Source organism: Dendrobium huoshanense (assembly GCA_016618105.1). Taxonomy (NCBI): domain Eukaryota; kingdom Viridiplantae; phylum Streptophyta; class Magnoliopsida; order Asparagales; family Orchidaceae; genus Dendrobium; species Dendrobium huoshanense. Next base: position 50,797,728 of record CM028348.1, on the reverse strand, counting down.
CAATTCACTACTCATCATCCACCTGATAGGTGATCTGACCATATTATTTGAGATCATTCTGGATGATCCATTTTATTCTGGACATTATGATCGAATTCTTGCTAAATAATTGGTGGTCATCCAAGACAATTCCATCTTCATCCTGGATGATCGACAAGGAAAAAATAGTTGGACATTTTAAACTCAGGTAGTATTATTCATTATTGCCAATCGTCCTGGATGATCAACCTATCTATCCTGGATGATCTTTATAGTCAAAAATTATACTGGTTGACTTCTCGGGATGATTGTCGGCAACTTACTTTAATGAGCTTGTTTTGAGCTTTTTTATTTAATCTTTGTCAAGGCACTTTTATAAGTGTCTTTGGCAGCCATCGTAGCTTCGTTCTTATGGGGGAGACTTGAAGAGAGAGCTTGAAAGGGAGTGAGGAACGAGTGAAGTCTGAGAGGGAGAAGATCCTGTGAGGGGGGACTCAAGGGAGTGTGGAGGGGATTCCACACGGTTGCTCTGACAGGCTTGCATCTTAATACCATCGGATTCAAGGCTTGTCGCGAGGGAAGTTCACTAAAGAAGAAGTTCACTTTGGTGTCAAAGTACCCGGCGACTCTGCCGTACCGGGAAAGGTGGAATTGATTTTGTAAGGACTTCTCGGCCTAGCTATGGGGGCTAAAGGAGAGACACTTTTGTAGTGCAATACTTGAAGGGTGCCTCCAAGGAGTGGACGTAGGTCAAGGTTTGACCGAACCACTATAAATCTGGTGTGTTCTTTTCTTATTATTGTTTTCGCATTATTTTCTTCCGCACTTTGATTTCTGTGGTGATTTTAGTTTGAGTTTTATCTTTGGTTTTAAAGTTATCAAATTCACCTCTTTCTTTATTAGCCTTGGGCTAGTTCATAAGGGCTTAACATCCCTAACGAACTTTCAAGTGGTATCAGAGCACATTCTAGTGTCAACTGAGCACTCTCAAGTGGTATCAGAGCACTTTTTAGTGTCATCTGAGCACTTTCAAGTGGTATCAGAGCGGGATTCATAAAAATAAAGTTTGAAAACTTTTTGAATTTTGATCCATGGCTAACTTTGGGAGTCGTAATATTGCGGAAGGTTATTCTATACCAGACCACCTTTATTTGAAAATATTACTTTTGATTTTTGAAAAACTTGCATATCTATTTTCTTACAATTGATAGATTTTTGCATGTGGCATATGATTTTAACTGGTTATTCATCACCGTCACGTATTATTAATGGAGTTAAAATTGATATTCCTTTTAACCAATGAAATAGGGAAGAACAAATCAATGTTCAATTGAATGCAAAATCTTTAAATAATTTTTTCTGTGCTTTAAATTTTGAAGATTTTATGTTATTATCCATGTGCACTACTGGTAAGAAAGTTTGGGATAAACTACACACCATATACGAAAGAACTAGTGAAAACAAGAAATCCAATTTGAATATATTAATGCATGATTTTGAACTATTTTCTATGAAACCTTTGAGACGATCTAAAGTTATATCTATTTATGAATCTAAAGATTTGAATGTATATTTTATTGATAATTTGATTAGCTCACTCATTGCCTACGAGCAAGGGTTGGGTCAAAGAATTTTGGATGTAGGTGAAACGATTATTTTAAAAATGGAAGATAGAGAAGAAGATAGCTTAGTTTGTGATGACTTGTCAAGCAAATCACAAAGCTCACCAAAGCATAAGCAAAAGTGGAAAAAAAGGTAAAAATAGTAAGGAAATTCATATTTCTTCTGATGTTATTTGCTTTCGTTGTAGGAAGCCTGGACATATGAAAAATCAATACCCTGATTTAAGAATTCTTTCTACAAAAGAAAAAGGTAAAGAAAAGCTAAATTTAAATTGGGGAAATAATGAAAAGCAAAAAATCTCATGGGTAGACCTGGTTTCTAAAGCATCGGACCATGAGAGAGATAATTGTTAAAAAGTCTTCTTTGTTGTGTTTTGTTTTTATTTTTTTCTTTTCTTATTTCGTGAAATTTGTTTTTCTGATCAACACACACATTCATTTTTCTAAAAATGAAAAATCTACTTCCTGTTATTTTCTTGAACTCTTTGGTAAGTTGTGATTGACTTCTCTAAAAACAGTCAAAGGAAGGAAACTCATGTGTTTGACTCTCAATCTCTGTTTCCTAAAAGTGGTTATTCTACTTTTGATTTAAAATCTTTTTCATCTTTTAAATTGGTTTTTGAAACAATTTTTTTATCTCCTTATATTTTATTTATCGCATAGAAATCTTTTTGCAAGTTGTTGAATCTAATTCAAAATTTTCTTAATCAAGAAATCATTTTATCAATAGTATGGGTTTACTTTTAGTATTTAAGATTTCATAAAGGTAGCATAGTAAAAAAAAATTGGCCAATGATGCAAAAAATAAAAGATGCGCAAAGCACCAAATAGAAAAATATAGTATACACAAAGTGTATCAAAAGATGCGCAGTGCGCCAACCAATTATCAAGAGGCATAAAATGAGCCCATAAAATTTTAATGCTTACCATTCTTGTACTTCTTAAAAGCCTAAGAAAATCCTTGATTCTTTCGATACTTGAATTTGAAAATCATGATTCCTAATTAAACAATTCGTGCATTGATCTTCTATTAGATATATTTTATGGAAAGAGTTTTTAAAAAATGATTATTTTCTTTCTCTAATTTATTCCTTGATTTTGATATTGAATTAAAAAGATTTTTAGCCTTTTTTAAAAAGAACTTGAGTTTGGATTATCAAATTCTGAATTTCTAACCTTTTCTGGGCTATGCATTGTCAATCCAATTCTACTAAGTTTTTTTAAAACTAAGAGGCAACTTTCTTATTTTAAGAATATTTGCTTTTCCACTAGATCAGAGAATGTTTTTTTTTCTTTTGTTCATTTTGTTTTTTTTTGTGCCTCCTCTCTTTTTGATAATGTTAAAAGGGGGAGAACGTAATGTTGAATTTGTATCCTTTTTTCTTTTCAAAAAATTAAAAACAACAAAAATAATTTTAATCTCCCCTATTTTTTAAAAGGGTTTGTTCTAGTGAGGGGGAAATTAGGAGAAATTGCTTTTTTTGAAAATTCAAATTAAATTGTTTGCCATCATCAAAAAGGGAGAGATTGTTGCGAATCAATGGTTTATGATTTTGATGATAGCAAACATTCTTCTCTACGACTGCCTTATGTATTGACATTTCAGGTCCACACGATTAGACTGCAATTTGGAACCAGCTCAAGATTGGGTAGAGTAGGTCTGAGTAAGTTTGTACTCTTTTTCCTTTCTTGGGTCTATTGTATTTGGTGTGGCACCGGATGATTTGTAAACTTGGAAGATGTTCTGTTGTTCCCTAAAGATTTATATTTTTGGTAACATCGTCCGGGATGATATTTATATCGTCTTGGACGATCTGCCTAAAGACAGAAACCCTAGTTAGGGTATCCTCATTAAGGCAGTCGTCATTAGCTGATCGGCCTGAACGATACCTGTATCGGCTAGGACGATAGTCTCAATTTAGAAAGAATCAGCCGCCATAATCAGTTTAGGTATTCTTTATTTTAGGAAATCAGCCAGGACGATATTCCTATTGTCAAGGATGATCTAACTCAATTATGCCTTAATTGATCTGGTATCTTTGGAAAGCATTAATGGTTGATTGATACGATCACATCATCCAGGACGGTCATAGGATCGGCCGGGACTATGTCCTGGATGATTTACATCGGACAACTCAAATTCAGGGTGATGCTCTGGATGATTGAAATTGATTTCAAACTAATCGGCCTGGACGATCGTGATATCAGCCAGGATGATGTAACCAATTTTCTTCTGATCATCCCAAATTGTTCCGGGCTGATGAGCTGAATTTATACTGATCGGCCAAGACGATATAACTATCGTCCTGGACGATAATATTGACAACTTGAATTAATGAGCTTGTTTTGAGCTTTTCTATTTAAGCTTTGTCAAGGCACTTTTGTAAGTATCTTTGGCAACCATTGTAGCTTCGTTTTTATGGGGAGACTTGAAAAGAGAGCTTGAAAGGGAGTGAGGAACGGGTGAAGTCTGAGAGGGAGAAGATCCTGTGAGCGGGGACTCAGGGGAGTGTGGAGAGGATTCCATACGGTTGCTCCGGTAGGTTTGCATCTTAATACAGTCGGATTCAAGGCTTGTCTCAAGGGAAGTTCACCAAAGAAGAAGTTCACTTTGGTGTCAAAGGACCCGGTGACTCCGGCGCACCGAGGAAGGTGGAAGTGATTTTGTATGGGCTTCTCCGCCTAGCTGTGGGGGCTAAAGGAGAGACACTTTTGTAGTGCAATAGTTGGAGGGTGCCTCCAAGGAGTGGACGTAGGTCAAGGTTTGACCGAACCACTATAAATCTGATGTGTTTTTTTCTTATTATTGCTTCCGCATTATTTTCTTCCGCACTTTGATTTTTGTGGTGATTTTGGTTTGAGTTTTATCTTTGGTTTTAAAGTTATCTAATTCACCTCTCTCTTTATTAGCCTTGGGCTAGTTCATAAGGGCTTAACATCCCTAACGAACTTTTAAGTGGTATCAGAGCACTTTCTAGTGTCATCTGAGCACTCTCAAGTGGTATCAGAGCACTTTCTAGTGTCATCTGAGCACTTTCATAGGGCAATCAGCTTTTACGTGTCCAGGCATCCTGCATTCATAACAAACCACATCAGACAATCCGTTAGAATATTTGTTATCCTTACCTTTTCTCCAATTTTTATGATGCTTTTGCTTCTTCCTTAGAAAGCTTTTGAATTGCCTTGTGATAAAGGCATTGTCATCTCTCTAAGACCCAGAAGAATTAGAGTCAGATTTGTGCGCCTTCAATGCCACTGTTTTCTCTTTCTTTTTCTCACCTACATCAAGATTTCTTTGATTCACCTCTTGCTCATAAGGAATGAGTGAGCCAAGTAACTTATCAATCGAATAGGTGTTTAAATCCTTAGATTCAGTTATAGCAGTGATTTTAGCATCAAAAGAGGAAGGCAGTCATCGTAAGATTTTGTTTACTTTTTTATAGTTTGAAAGTTCTCTTCATAGGACATGCAAAGAAGTTACAATTTGAGTAAACCGTGTATACATATCAGAAATTCATTCAAAAGGTTTCATACAAAAAAGTTCATAGTCATGCAAGAGAATATTCAAACGAGATTATTTCACTTCATTAGTTCCTCATAAGTAATGCACAACTTATCCCAAATCTCTTTTCCAGTAGAGCAAGTAGAAACACACATGTAATCCTCTGACTTTAAAGCACAGAAAAAATAGTTCAAACACTTCGCATTCAATTGAGTAAATCTCTTTCATCGGTAGTCCATTCAGTAAAAGCAACTTTAGTTTTAATTCTGTTAATTTCATGAGTAGGTGGAGAATATCCTATTTTAATAAGCATCCACATGCGATAGTCAGTTGATTGCAAAAAAGTAGACATGCGAGTTTTCCAAAAATCAAAAGGAAGGTTGTCAAACAAGGGAGGTCGTGTAATAGAATATCCTTCAGTTGTATTACGATTACCAAAGTTAGCCATGGATCAAAATTCAAAAAGTTTTCAAACTTTGTTTTTATGAATCCCTCTCTGATACCACTTGAAAGTTCGTTAGGGATGTTAGGCTCTATGAACTAGTCCCGAGGCTAAACAAGAGGGGGGTGAATTGATATTTTAAAAATTCTTCAAAACCAAAAGAACGATTATCACAAACCAAAATCACCACGGAAAAACAAATGCGGAAAATTAAAGTGCTGAAGCAGTAAAAAGAACACAAGGGTTTATAGTGGTTCGGTCAACTTGACTTACGTCCACTCCCTGGAGGCGCCCTCCGAGTATTACACTACCAACGTGACTCTCCTTTAGCCCCCACAACTAGGCGGATAAGCCTTTATAAAAAACACCTCCTTTTTTCCGCACCTGGCAAGGCAGAGAACCCAACTCTTTTTGCTTCATCCTGAAGCAGGAAGAGAACCATGATCAATAGCTGAAACTTACCTCTCCCAACCCTTCCAAGGATAAGAGACTCTAGAGAATAAGAAGTGGAATAATGCTTGGAGCAACCCTTGTGAACCCCCCTCATAAGCTCCCCTCACAAGATCCTCTCTCTCTCTCTCTCTCTCTCTCTCTCTCTCTCTCTCTTTCTCTCTCTCCCTCTCTCTCTCTCCTTTAGGTTTTCTCAGGTCAAGACAACAGCCAAGGATGTTCAAAAACATTAAATAAGAGCACTTAAATAGAAGAGCTTCAAAGGAGCTCATTAATTGTAAGTTGCCGACTTTATCGTTCAGGACGATATGTAAATCATCTTGGCCGATCAGTACAAATCTCATAAGATTGGCCAGACATCGCCCTGAATGCAAACTGGATGATTGAAAATTTGTTTGATCATCCCGAACGATCTCACGGTTGTCCCGGTAGATCAGTTCAAATCAGAGAAAAATTGTCTAGAGCATCGCCCTGAATTTTGGGCTGTCCGATCCAAATCAACCAGAGCATGGCTCTGAATTTATACTGGCTGATATTTATCGTCCAGAAGCAACCAAGGGTTTTTTGAATGGATCATCCAGACTGATCTTGAAATCATCCAGGATGATGTGATCGTATCAATCATCCTTAATTACTCACATGATTGTCGAATCAATTTAGGCATAATTATACAATATCGTTCAGGCCGATAAAAGAATTGTCCTGGTCGATTTCCAAAAATATAGAATACCTAAATAGATCATGGCAGAAATTTCTTTTTGTATTGAGCATATCATCCTTGCCGATACCTGTATCGTCCAGGCCGATCATTTAATTACGGCTGCCTTAACTAAGAAATCATGATTAGATCTTCTATTTTGAACTCGATCATCCAGGACGATATAAATATCGTCCGGGCCGATGTGATTAAAAATACAAGTTCTCAATCTCTCAAGTGTGTGTGTGTGTGTAGGGTTACTTAACATCATTCACTTCAAACAATTACAATTGACTCAAGAAACAAAAAGAAAATTACAGACTGACTCAGCCCTAATCTACCCAGTCTTGAGCTGATTATGATTTCCGTTCGATCTTTGAATCCTGAAAATGTCAGTAGTAAAGGCAGTCTAAAAGAAGCAAGAGTGTTTGCTAATCATCAAAACAAAATTCATGGAATCTGCAACATATATTACAACTCTAAGTGAGGGAATATGTACCTCATAAGTAATACGGCCTCAAACCCATACACTCGTTCAAATCGAGTGGATTGGGATTGGGTTTTATAAGTGGTCTATATACCCACAAATCTTCCACCAATCTCTCATCCTATTGATTTTTGTTGTCTTTGAGAGTCTTCTTGGTAATTTGCACCAAAGTCTTATTGAAGGCCTCAACTAACCCATTAGCCTGAGGGTAATAGATTATTGAGTATCTCTAATCAATATTATGACATCTTACAAAATTATCAATTTTTGTATACTTGATTGTAGACCCATTATCGAATATAATTATTTGGGGTACACCAAATTAGTATACATTATGGTTATGAAAGAACTTCAAA